>CM038682.1:755287006-755631276 GCA_021605205.1 Aegilops longissima | reverse complement strand
ATAATGAAAATTCCCACTAGTATATGAAAGTGACAAAATTAGAGACTCTCTATTATGAAGATCGTGGTGCTACTTTGAAGCACAAGTGTGGTAAAAGGATAGTAACATTGTCCCTTCTCTCTTTTTCTCTCGTTTTTTTACTTGGGCCTTTTCTCTTTTTTTATGGCCTCTTTCTTTTCGTCCGGAGTCTCATCCCGACTTGTGGGGGAATCATAGTCTCCATCATCCTTTCCTCACTTGGGACAATGCTCTAAAAATGAAGATCATCACACTTTTATTTTCTTACAACTCAACAATTACAACTCGATACTTAGAACAAAATATGACTCTATATGAATGCCTCCGGCGGTGTACCGGGATATGCAATGAATCAAGAGTGACGTGTATGAAAGAATTATGAACGGTGGCTTTGCCACAAATACGATGTCAACTACATGATAATGCAAAGCAATATGACAATCATGGAGTGTGTCATAATAAATGGAACGGTGGAAAGTTGCATGGCAATATTGTTGGGGAACGTAGTAATTACAAAAAAAATTCCTACGCACACGCAAGATCATGGTGATGCATAGCAACGAGAGGGGAGAGTGTTGTCCATGTACCCTTGTAGACCAAAAGCGGAAGCGTTAGCACAACGCGGTTGATGTAGTCGTACGTCTTCACGATCCGACCGATCAAGTACCGAACGTACGGCACCTCCGAGTTCAGCACACGTTCAGCCCGATGACGTCCCTCGAACTCCGATCCAGCCGAGTGTTGAAGGAGAGTTTTCTCAGCACGACGGCGTGGTGACGATGTTGATGTTCTACCGACGCAGGGCTTCGCCTAAGCACCGCTACAGTATTATCGAGGTGGACTATGGTGGAGGGGGGCACCGCACACGGTTGGGAGAGATCAACTGATCAACTTGTGTGTATAGGGTGCCCCCCTGCCCCCGTATATAAAGGAGCAAGGGGGAGGTGCGGCCGGCCAGGGAGGAGGCGCCAGAGGAGTCCTACTCCTACCGGGAGTAGGACTCCCCCCTTTTCCATGTTGGACTAGGAGAGAGAGGGGGAAGAGGTGGAGGGGAGGAAGGAAAGGGGGGGGCGCCCCCTTCTCCTTGTCCTCTTCGGACTGGGGGGAGGGGCGCGCGGCCCTGCCCTGGCCTCCTCTCCTCTCTTCCACCAAGGCCCACTAAGGTCCATTAAGTTCCCGGGGGGTTCCGGTAACCTCCCGGTACTCCGGAAAAATCCCGATTTCACCCGGAACACTTCCGATATCCAAACATAGGCTTCCAATATATCAATCTTCATGTCTCGACCATTTCGAGACTCCTCGTCATGTCCGTGATCACATCCGGGACTCCGAACAACCTTCGATACATCAAAACATATAAACTCATAATATAACTGTCATCGTAACGTTAAGCCTACGGACCCTACGGGTTCGAGAACTATGTAGACATGACCGGGACAAGTCTCCGGTCAATAACCAATAGCGGAACCTGGATGCTCATATTGGCTCCCACATATTCTACGAAGATCTTTATCGGTCAGACCGCATAACAACATACGTTGTTCCCTTTGTCATCGGTATGTTACTTGCCTGAAATTCGACCGTCGGTATCTCAATACCTAGTTCAATATCGTTACCGGCAAGTCTCTTTACTCTTTCCGTAATACATCATCCCGCAACTAACTCATTAGTTGCAATGCTTGCAAGGCTTAAGTGATGTGCATTACCGAGAGGGCCCAGAGATACCTCTCCGACAATCGGAGTGACAAATCCTAATCTCGAAATACGCCAACCCAACATGTACCTTCGGAGACACCTGTAGAGCACCTTTATAATCACCCAGTTACGTTGTGGCGTTTGGTATCACACAATGTGTTCCTCCGGTAAACGGGAGTTGCATAATCTCATAGTCATAGGAACATGTATAAGTCATGAAGAAAGCAATAGCAACATACTAAACGATCGTGTGCTAAGCTGATGGAATGGGTCATGTCAATCACATCATTCTCCTAATGATGTGATCCCGTTAATCAAATGACAACCCATGTCAATGGCTAGGAAACATAACCATCTTTGATTAACGAGCTAGTCAAGTAGAGGCATACTAGTGACACTCTGTTTGTCTATGTATTCACACATGTATCATGTTTCCGGTTAATACAATTCTAGCATGAATAATAAACATTTACCATGATATAAGGAAATAAATAATAACTTTATTATTGCCTCTAGGGCATATTTCCTTCAGCCTCCCACTTGCACTAGAGTCAATAATCTAGATTACACAGTAATGATTCTAACACCCATGGAGCCTTGGTGCTGATCATGTTTTGCTCGTGGAAGAGGCTTAGTCAACGGGTGTGCAACATTCAGATCCGTATGTATCTTGCAAATTTCTATGTCTCCCACCTGGACTAGATCCCGGATGGAATTGAAGCGTCTCTTGATGTGCTTGGTTCTCTTGTGAAATCTGGATTTCTTCGCCAAGGCAATTGCACCAGTATTGTCACAAAAGATTTTCATTGGACCCGATGCACTAGGTATGGCACCTAGATCGGATATGAACTCCTTCATCCAGACTCCTTCATTTGCTGCTTCCGAAGCAGGTATGTACTCCGCTTCACACGTAGATCCCGCCACGACGCTTTGTTTAGAACTGCACCAACCGACAGCTCCACTGCTCAATGTAAACACGATCCGGTTTGCGATTTAGAATCGTCCGGATCAGTGTCAAAGCTTGCATCAACGTAACCATTTACGATGAGCTCTTTGTCACCTCCATAAACGAGAAACATATCCTTAGTCCTTTTCAGGTATTTTAGGATGTTCTTGACCGTTGTTGTCGGCGTTCTGGGAACGGGGGTCCCCAGACTTGCCTGCCTGCGGCCTGCGGCGTGGCTCAAGTGGGGCCCCCAGCGTTGCCCAGCTTCATCAGCTCAAGCTCAAGACCCTCGCGAGGGGCCAAGCCTCGCGGGGCGGACGACAGGAACCTCCCTCAGGAGCAGCCTCGTCAGGCAGGCTCACGAGGAGGCGGAGAGATCAAGGAAGGGTACCTCACAAGGGTGCCCCGTGACGCAAGCATTGACGATCGAGATCAGGCGGGCGCCAGCCTGCGCAATGTCCTCGTTTCCCCTTTGGTGCAAAGGAGGCAAGCACAAGCCAAGGCATCAGGCAAAGGTTACCGCTTCGGTGCAACAAGACCAAGACCAGCAGAGCGGCAGGACGGAGGTCATTGTGGAGCCCAGGACGGCGTCACCGTCAAAGCCTTTGGCAGCCGAAGACCAACTTTAGTCAGGATAAGTGTATTAGATGTTCCCCTTCAAAATGGCCAATTGTTGGCGCCCTTCCCACTCATTATTTGGGAAGAGGCCCAGGGCCTCCCTCTATAAATAGGACTAGCCACCACAGAGAGAGGGGACGGGTCAAACCTACCAGAGAGAGAGAGAGAGAAGCGTCTGGACTCACCCAAGCAGTCCATCGCGCCAGCTCAAGAACAGCCCCTCGCGAGGCTGTTCTTCCTTTGTACCGTTCTTCATCAGCCCCGGAGGCAATCCACCACACCACACACTGGAGTAGGGTATTACACCACAACGGTTGCCTGAACCAGTATAAATCTTGTGTCTCTTGTGATGTTCATCGTTCCTAGTTTAGATCCCTTGCAAACCATTAACGCGTGAGCTGGTAGGGGAAAGATCTCCGTGCGCACCCCAGAGTTCAAACCTCAAGGGTCTGCCGTAACCTGAAATCTGACATTTGGCACGCCAGGTAGGGGTGCGCCGGAATCTTTCTTCCGCTGGTCACGTGTGATCTTCCGTCGTGTCCATGGCTGATGCTCGCCGAGCCCGCGTCGAGCGTTGGGCTGCTCGCGCTGCTCGAGTCGCCCGGACGGCTCCCGTCGGTGGACGCCCCCGTCGTTCCCCGTCGCGTGCCGCCAACTCCCCCACCGGCCCGGCGGGGAACGAGCAGCAGACCTATTGGGGGGAGCTGCGCGACCTCTACCTCGCCCATCGCGCCGGGCCGGCGCCTCCGGTCGTCGCAGCTCTCTGGCGGCTCACCGGGCGCCACCTTCGAGCCGCCACGCTGCCGCTCACCCGCCAGATCGCCGCCGCCTCAAAGCGCCAGGGAGCCCCGCCGGGCTGGGTGGCGCCCGAGGCCGACCTGTTCTTCAACTCGGACGATCACCCCTCCAACCCCGCCGGTTCGGGTGCGCTCCCGATGCTGTGCACCCCCACCATCTGCCAAGTGGCCGTCACCAAGACCCTCATCGACGGCGGAGCCGGCCTCAGCATGCCCTCTGTGGAGGCCTTCAGCCTCCTCCATGTGCCACCAGAGCGGCTCCATCCCAGCAGGCCTTTTTCAGGAGTCGGAGCCGGTTCCACCGCCTCAGGACAAATTCGCCCCGGTGACCTTTGGCTTTTCGCGACAACTTCCGCGACAGAGCTGATCGACTTGAAATCGCTCCCATCGGCCTCCCTACAACGCCATCCTCGGCTACCGGCCTTGGCCGGTTCATGGCAGCGACTCACCCGCGACAACCTCATGAAGATGCTCGAGCAGCGGCGCCTTACCGTGTCAGGAAACACCGGAGATGCACTGCAGGCGCTCAAGCTTGTTTTCAAGGCGACCGCGGCGGCACGGCCCGCTAGCGCTGACGCCCCCGAGCCCAAGGGGGCCACGCCGTCCAAGAAGAAGCAGTTATTCACTCAAAACAAGGCTGAAACCAAGCAGGTACCAATCAACGAGGACGGGTCCACTGACGCCACCTTCACCATAGGTGCAAACCTCGAACCCAAGCAGGAGGAGGCCTTGGTGAAGTTCCTGCGCGCGAACAAGAAGGTGTCCGCGTGGGGACCTGATCAGTTGGCGAGGGTCCCGAGGGGCGTGATTGAGCATCACCTCAACGTGTGCCCCAACGTGCGCCCCGTGAAGCAGAAGGCGAGGTGACAGTCCACAGAGAAACAAGCTTTTATCGTCCAAGAGACCTGCAAGCTAGAGGCAGCAGGGGTTATTCGCGAGGTCCGCTACCCGGATTGGCTGGCCAACCCAGTTGTCGTGCCAAAAAGGGGGGGAAAGGAACGTATGTGTGTCGACTTCACCAACCTCAACAAGGCCTGCCCACAGGATCCATTTCTGCTTCCTCGCATTGACCAGATCGTCGACTCCACCGCTAAGTGTGACCTCTTGTGCTTCCTGGATGCCTTCTCAACCTATCACCAGATCAAGATGGAGGTAGAAGACGTGGAAAAAACGGCTTTCCTGACCCCGTGGGAAGTGTACTGCTATACCTGCATGCCGTTTGGGTTGCGCAACGCAGGCGCGACCTTTCAGCGGCTGATGCACATCGCCCTGGGCCGACAGCTCGGGAGGAATGCTGAGGCGTACGTCGATGACATTGTGGTGAAGTCTCGGGAGGCGAAAACCCTGATACAGGACTTGGAAGAAACCTTCGCGAGCCTTGATAAAGTGGACATGAGGCTCAACCCGGAGAAGTGCGTATTTGGAGTCCCCTCGGGCATGCTCATGGGTTTCCTCGTGTCCCATAGGGGCATCGAGGCCAACCCGGAAAAGGTCAAAGCAGTCAAAGACATGAGCCCACCAAAGACCCTCAGAGAAATGCAGAAACTCACCGGGCGCGTGACCGCGCTAGGACGTTTCATCTCCAAGCTGGGGGAACGAGCACTGCCATTCTTCAAGCTGATGAAGAAGGGCCCCTTTGAATGGACTGAAGAGGCCGACAAGGCATTCCAAGAACTCAAGAGGTACCTTACCAGCCCTCCGGTGATGGTAGCTCCGCATCCTCGGGAGCCTCTGGTGCTCTACCTCGCGGCCACCCCCTACTCCGCCAGCGCAGCCCTGGTAGCGTTCAGGGAGGAGCGTCAGGCCAAGGCCGCAACTACCCTCCGGGCGGAAGCGAAGCGAAGCCAAGAGAGCCTCACAAAGACCGTGGCCGCGGCCGAAGGGGATCAACCACAGCAGGAAAGCGCGCCCGGAGCAAAAGAGGCCCCACCAAGCAACCAAGCGCTGGGGGCTCCGCCGCCTCGGTAGGCACCCCAACCTACGGAGTACGCGAGCAGCGCCAGCACTCACAGCCTCGTCGAGCACCCAGTGTACTTCGTCAGCACGGTGCTATGGGACGCGAGGGCGCGGTACCCCATGCCCCAAAAACTCCTCCTCGCGCTATTGGTAGCCTCACGCAAGCTGCGGCACTACTTCCAAGGTCATCCCATCAAGGTCGTCTCAGCATACCCTCTGGAGAGGGTGCTCGGGAGCCCCAACTCAGCTGGAAGAGTCGCCTAGTGGAACATGGAACTGCAAGCGTTTCAGCTAGAATTCAGCACAACCAGAGTCATCAAGGGGGCCACATTGGCAGATTTCGTGGCAGAATGGACGGAGGCACCCGGCCTCGAAGCAGGCGAAGACCGATCACTTTCTCCAGGGAGCGAGGCACCAGACGGCTGGGTCATGTACTTCGACGGGGCATTCTCCCGACATGGCGCGGGGGCCGGCGTGGTGCTTGTATCCCCTACTCAAGACAAGCTCTATTACGCCGTGCAACTCTGTTTCCAGCACGGGGAAAAGGTCTCCAACAACATAGCATAATATGAAGGCCTGATAGCCGGCCTGAGAGCCGCAGTCGCTTTGGGGGTAAAGCGCCTCATCATCAAGGGTGATTCACAACTCCTCGTCAACTTCTCCAACAAGATATACGAGCCGAAGGACGACCACATGGAAGCCTACCTCGCGGAGGTTCGCATGATGGAGAAACAGATCTGGGGGCTGGAGCTGCAGCATGTGCCTCGCGGCACCAATCAAGAGGCGGATGACATCTCCAAGAGGGCGTCCAGGCGGCTGCCTCAGGAGCCTGGCGTCTTCGAAGAGCAATTCTTCAGGCCCTCAGGCCAACTCCACCGCGCGACCCCAAACGGACGTCCGTTTTGTCCGGATTCTGTCCGTTTGGGTAGGGATTTGGGGTCGTGTCCGGGCCTGTCCTGGGATGCGGTGGCCGTGCGCCCAGCGCGCGGCCGCATCCATTTGCCCCATCCTGTCCGTCAGGGCCAAAAATGCCCATATATTCATATGAAAACTAGTTTGCACGTCCAATATTAATTGTCTGAAAATAAAAATAGTTTTACAACCCAATCGAAATTGTCTTCAACGAACATAAAATGAACCAATACATCTATTGGTTGCCAATGTGATCCTAGACGTGCTCAACCAAGTTATTTTGAAGATTCAAATGAGTGTGCCAATCACGCATCTCACGGTGGAATTGGACAAACTGTTCAAATGTGGCCGGGTCTTGGTGCAGGGGCTCAATATTTTCACCTTGATAATCAAATCCTTGGTCGAAGATACTCTCGTCACGCTCGTCCTCGACGATCATGTTGTGCATAATCACACAAGCAGTCATCACCTCCCAAAGCTTCCTTTCATCCCATGACAAAGGCAGGTTTTGAACGATACCCCACCGATTGAAGCACACCAAAAGCACGCTCCACATCCTTTCTAGCACTCTCTTGCATTTGGGCAAATCTTTCTTCTCACCTTGGGGTTTCGAGATTGTCTTCACAAAAGTTGACCATCGAGGATATATACCATCTGCTAGATAGTATCCCTTGTTGTACCGATGGCCGTTGATCTCAAAGTTGACAGTGGGGAGTGGCCTTCGCAAGCCTCGCTAAGACTCGGAGAACGCTGCAGCACGTTGATATCATTGTGAGAACCTGCAATATCAAGAAAGAATGTCATATCCAAAGATCTTGCGATGCCACCGCTTCTAATATGACAGGCACCGCTAACATGCCCCTTGTAATGGCCCTGCCAAGCAAATGGACAGTTCTACCACTCCCAATGCATACAATCTATGCTGCCAAGCATGCTCGAAAGCTCTAGCTGCGTTGGTCGCCAACAATCTCTCAGATCAGTGGCAGTTGGCTGCCTCAAGTACTCTGGGCCAAACACCTCGATCACATCCTCGCAAAACTTGTACATTGACATCGACATGTTGTCTCACTCATACGCACATACTCGCCCACCAGACGCTGGAATACCATATGCAAGCATGTGGATGGCCGCGGTGCATTTCTGGTAAGAGGAGAATCCAAGCTTGCCAAGGGCATCCGTCTTGCACTCAAAGTATGGGTCATGAGCAACCACTCCCTCTCGGATACAGATGCCTTGCCATACGAAAACGGCGACGGAATTTATCTGGCTTGAAGAGCGGGGTGTTGGAAAAGTAATCGGCATAGAGCAGGGCGTGGCCTCTCTCCCTGTTGCGGTTCAGGTTGGGAGCACGGCCAGGGAGTGACCCCCTGTACCGAGGAAGCTGCCGTTGAATATGGTCGTGAACGACCAGTGCAGCCACCACAAGATCTTCATCATCCGACAACGAATCGTCCGATGAACAAAGGAAGTGATGAAAGAAAAACTCGTCTCCACTGTCCATACCTTTGATGGCAAAAGGTCGAACACCTTGCGGTCGTGGTGGCGAAGAGGCCGCGATGATCACCTCGACGCAACAGGGGTGGTTGCCGGCCGGCCACTGGCCGCTCTGGAGCTCTCCTTGGAATCTGCCTCAGCCTCCATGGTCCATCGCCGGCAGTCGTGTCCCCTCCGCCACCGGCAAGGACGACGACGGCCAAACCTCCCCCGATAGACGACCAAAACTACGGCGAAAGCGCCAAGGCAGGGCAGCCATGTCGAGACATGGTTTGGTATGGACGACAGGGGGGCTGCGCGGTGAGGAGGCGGCCGGAGAATAGGGGCGGCGCCGGCGGCGGGGCGGGACGGGGAGAGAGGGTGAAGCGTTGGGAGCGGAGGGACTGGTAGTGTCCCCGACAGGCGGGCCACGGGGGGACAAGGGCGTGCGTCGCGGCCGTCCGCGCGCGTCCGTTTCACCCCAAACCGAGCGCAAGTTTGGGCCGGGGATGGGTCGAAAACGGACGGAATCCAGACATTTGTCCGTTTGAGGCCGCGCGCTAGGCCGTCTCTTTTGTCTATTTTACCCCAAACGGACGGGGGCGGACAGGATAGGGTCGCGCGGTGGAGTTGGTCTCAGCGGCACCATCATTATCAAGCGCAGCGCAACCTCAGGAGGAGCTCCCTCAGCCGCCTGCCTCGGGAGCCCCGATCTGCGGCCCGGCCTTAGGGGCATGCCTACTCCTGGCGTTGGAGCCTCAGGAAGGGTGCTGGATCACAGAGATCAAGAGCTACTTGACGCACGGGGACCCTGCTAGAGAAGGAGGAGGAGGCGGAGCGTGTGGCGTGGCAAGCCACGGCCTACTGCATCAGGGATGGAGAGCTTTACCGGAGGCGACCGAATGATGTGTCCCTATGTTGCATTCCCAGAGAGCAAGGGAAGGAATTGCTGGAAGACATACACGGTGGAGACTGTGGGCATCACTCATCGTCACGAACCCTCGTTGGCAAGGCGTTCCACAGCGGGTTCTACTGGCCCACAACACTCAACGACGCTGTTGAGCTGGTAAAGGCTTGCGAGGCCTGCCAATTTCATGCCAAGCAGATCCATCAGCCGGCGGGAGGTCTGCAAACTATACCCCTCTCATGGCCATTCGCAGTTTGGGGGCTGGACATTCTAGGCCCATTCCCTCGGGCGCCAGGGGGCTATCGCTACCTCTACGTCGCCGTGGACAAGTTCACCAAGTGGGCTGAGGTGGAAGCTGTCGGCACCACCCCAGCGGGCTCTGCGGTCAAGTTCATCAGGGGCCTCGTGAGCCGGTTTGGGGTGCCCAACCGCATCATCACCGACAACGGTTCACAGTTCACCAGCAATCTCTTCAAAACATACGGTGCTAACCTTGGAACGCAGATATGCTACACTTCGGTGGCGAACCCTCGGAGTAACGGCCAGGCCGAGCGAGCCAACGCGGAGGTCCTGAAGGGCCTCAAAACCAGGACCTTCAAGAAGAAGCTGGAGGCCTGCGGCAGGGGCTGGCACGACGAGCTCCAGTCTGTACTGTGGTCCATCCGCACAACCGCGGCCAAGCCGACTGGCGAGACCCCGTTCTGCCTCGTCTACATAGAAGAAGCCATCCTCCCTCACGAGGTCAGGCGTCGCTCCGCACGGGTCCTGGCGTTTGACGAGGCGCAGCAGGACGCCATGCGGGGGACGGATCTCGTGCTGTGGGAGGAACATCGTCGAGAGGCCGCGCTGCGAGCGGCAAGGTATCAATAGGCGTTGCGACGATACCACTGCCGCAACATCCGCCCCAGGACTCTTGAGGTAGGGGACCTCGTGCTCAGATGGGTCCTCTCCATGGAAGGGTTGCATAAGCTTTCTCCCTTGTGGGAGGGCCCGTTCAAGGTTGTTCATGTTTCCAGGCCCGGCTCCGCACGCTTGGAGACTCGGGAGGGGGTGCCCATCCCGAACGCGTGGAACATTCAGCATCTCCGGAAGTTCTACCCTTGAAGAAAGGCCCAGAGCTTGTAAAAAAGGCCTGGAGCCTATGAAGGAGGCCAACGCCTGTGAAGCTCATTTCCCCGAGAAAGGCCCGGAGCATGTGAAGAAGGCCAACGCCTGTGAAGCTCATTTCCCCGAGAAAGGCCCGGAGCCTGTGAAGAAGGCCAACGCCTGTGAAGCTCATTTTCCCGAGAAAGGCCCGGAGCCTGTGAAGAAGGCCAATGCCTGTGAAGCTCGCCGCCCGTGACACTCTCACGTAATAATGAGTTGGGGCTGTACACGCCCCGGAGTCTCTGGAGAGCCGCCCTCGGGCCTCGGGGGCTCCCGCCCATGCCCAGTGGCAGCACTTAGCTCCGCGCTAGTGAGAAGACGTCAAAGACTAGATTAGGTGCCAGACGCGGCTTTTTCATTTGCTTTCTGCAGTTGGCTTGTTCGTTCCTATTTGAAGTTTTATTGAAGTTGTTGTCGTCCTTAGCTTGTGACTCTTTATCTTTTTTGCTCACTTGCCTCGTTTTATCTCGCGCGAGTCTCGCGAGGGAGCAACGCGGGCACCCTCGCGAGTGTTTTCTGCCCCTGTCGTTTGAAGCTTTCCTATCCAGGTCCACTATGGGAGCACCCCTCCCAGTCCGTGCCCCACGGGCATCGCGACGCGAACACAGGACCTGGGTCGGTCGCCTCCACAACTGAGACCGGAAGCTAACCCTCCTGACTAATCCTCGCAGGACATGAAGCGCGCGGCGAGGCCTCGGCCTCGGGAAGCAAAGACCGCGACAAGTCCCCCCGAGCTAAGTAATTCCTGCACGCGGGCATGCGGCACAAAAGCACATCACAGAAATAGCGGAAACAACATGATAATTAACAGCAACAGTTCAGCACGCCCCCACGGGGCCCTACACTACTTTATCTCTGCGCAGGGAGGGGAGAAAAACAAAATAGGCACGACTTGCTCGGCACCAACTTGCGGCGAAGGCTCGTACTGCCTCCGGAGCTCAGTCAGACTCCTCGCGCTTCACCAAGGTGCGACGGCGGGCTGACCCGCTACCTCCCTCCAGGCGGGTGCGACAGCACGGAGGCTGGTCGTGGCCACCGCTGGAGGAGCTGCTGTCCGAAGGAGAGCCGCCGAAGCTCGACGAGCCCCGAGCACCGCCGACCATGCGCCTGCTGTCATCTTCATCCCGATCATCGCCGGGGCTGGGTACAAGGCCGCGGTCATCGTCTTCGGGGTAGCACCCGGCACGGCGGCCGTCTTCTCCGAACACCCTCACGTAGAGGGTGGCATTGCCGTCGAACTTGAAGTGCAGGGTGCACCGCCGGCTCAGGCCACGCGCGCGGGCAAACGTTTGCCAGCCGCGGGTCAGGGCCGCATTCCCGGCGATGGAGACCTCCAGCGAAGCCCAGGAGGCCCTGCTGCAACAACCGCCCCTCGAAGCGAGGCCGCTCGAGCGCCGCCGGAAGTTCACCTACAAAGCGGGAAGCTGGAGTTGTGTGCTGGTCGGCTCCACCGACCACACGACGAACTCCGGCAGCACCTCCGCCAAGTGGAAGTGCGGCCTAGGGGGCCGCGCAGTCACGGCGTGCCCCCTGGCGACAACTTGGCACCCATCGCCGCCCAGGGGATCGCCTCCACGACCGCGGGAAGCCACTACAGGAGCCACATGATGCTTGCGAGGACGGCCTCGACCGCGCTTGGCCGCGGGAGAGTCAGGCCCTACCTGGCGGGCCTTTCCCTTCTCCGCAGCCGAGAACCTCTTCGATGGAGCCATGGAGAGAAAGGAGTAGCAAGAAGGGATGGACTGGAAGGGCTTGCGCCATTCCGTACTTATAGCCGGAGGAGGCCAACCGTCGGCCTCCATGATCACAGGTAATCATGACCATTTCTGCATGCAGGGACTTGTCAATTCATGCGGTCGCCGAGGCGTCGTGGGGAAGTGGAGACGCCCAAGACCAATCAATCGCCACACGACGACCAAGGCCGCAGGCTGTTGGGGCCTGCGGTGCTTCGCACTTGCCCCTTCGCTTCTCTGCTAAGCCAAGTCCGGGCGCGCCTTGGGCCCGGGGGCTACTGTCGGCGTTCTGGGAACGGGGGTCCCCAGACTTGCCTGCCTACGGCCTGCGGCGTGGCTCAAGTGGGGGGCCCAGCGTGGCCCAGCTTCATCAACTCAAGCTCAAGACCCTCGCGAGGGGCCAAGCCTCGCGGGCAGACAACAGGAACCTCCTTCAAGAGCAGCCTCGTCAGGGAGGCTCACGAGGAGGCGGAGAGATCAAGGCAGGGTACCTCACGAGGGTGCCCCGTGATGCAAACCATGACGATCGAGATCAGGCGGGCGCCAGGCGGGCGTCAACCTGCGCAGTGTCCTCGTTTCCCCTTTGGTGCAAAGGAGGCAAGCACAAGCCAAGGCATCAGGCAAAGGTTACCGCTTCGGTGCAACAAGACCAAGACCAGCAGAGCGGCAGGACGGAGGTCATCATGGAGCCCAGGACGGCGTCACCGTCAGAGCCTTTGGCAGCCGAAGACCAACTTTAGTCAGGATAAGTGTACTAGATGTTCCCCTTCAAAATGGCCAATTGTTGGCGCCCTTCCCGCTCATTATTTGGGAAGAGGCCCAGGGCCTCCCTCTATAAATAGGACTAGCCACCACAGAGAGAGGGGACGGGTCAAACCTACCAGAGAGAGAGAGAGAGAAGCGTCTGGACTCACCCAAGCAGTCCATCGCACCAGCTCAAGAACAGCCCCTCGCGAGGCTGTTCTTCCTTTGTACTGTTCTTCATCAGCCCCGGAGGCAATCCACCACACCACACACTGGAGTAGGGTATTACACCACAACGGTGGCCCTAACCAGTATAAATCTTGTGTCTCTTGTGATGTTCATCGTTCCTAGTTTATATCCCTTGCAAACCATTAACGCGTGAGCTGGTAGGGGAAAGATCTCCGTGCGCACCCCAGAGTTCGAACCTCAAGGGTCTGCCGGAACCCGAAATCCGACAGCTGTCCTGTGATCCACTCCTGGATTACTTTGGTACCTCCCTGCTAGACTTATAGCAAGGCACACATCAGGTCTGGTACACAGCATTGCATACATGATAGAGCCTATGGTTGAAGCATAGGGAACATCTTTCATCTTCTCTCTATCTTCTGCAGTGGTCGGGCATTGAGTCTTACTCAACTTCATACCTTGTAACACAGGCAAGAACCCTTTCTTTGCTTGATCCATTTTGAACTTCTTCAAAACTTTGTCAAGGTATGTGCTTTGTGAAAGTCCAATTAAGCGTCTTGATCTATCTCTATAGATCTTAATGCCCAATATGTAAGCAGCTTCACTGAGGTCTTTCATCGAAAAACTCTTATTCAAGTATCCCTTTATGCTATCCAGAAATTTTATATCATTTCCAATTAGTAATATGTCATCCACATATAATATCAGAAATGCTACAGAGCTCCCACTCACTTTCTTGTAAATACAGCCTTATCCAAAAGTCTGTACAAAACCAAATGCTTTGATCACACTATCAAAGCGTTTATGCCAACTCCGAGAGGCTTGCACCAGTCCATAAATGGATCGCTGGAGCTTGCACACTTTGTTAGCTCCCTTTGGATCGACAAAACCTTCCGGTTGCATCATATACAACTCTTCTTCCAGAAATCCATTCAGGAATGCAGTTTTGACGTCCATCTGCCAAATTTCATAATCATAAAATGCGGCAATCGCTAACATGATTCGGACAGACTTAAGCATCGCTACGGGTGAGAATGTCTCATCATAGTAAACCCCTTGAACTTGTCGAAAACCTTTTGCAACAAGTCGAGCTTTGTAGACAGTAATATTACCGTCAGCGTCAGTCTTCTTCTTGAAGATCCATTTATTCTCAATTGCTTGCCGATCATCGGGCAAGTCAACCTAAGTCCACACTTTGTCCTCATACATGGATCCCATCTCAGATTTCATGGCTTCAAGCCATTTTGCGGAATCTGGGCTCACCATCGCTTCTTCATAGTTCGTAGGTTCATCATGATCTAGTAGCATGACTTCCAGAACAGGATTACCATACCACTCAGTGCGGATCTTACTCTGGTTGATCTACGAGGTTCAGAATAACTTGATCTGAAGTTCCATGATCATCATCATCAATTTCCTCACTAATTGGTGTAGGTGTCACAAAAACCGGTTTCTGTGATGAACTACTTTCCAATAAGGGAGCAGGTACAATTACCTCATCAAGTTCTACTTTCCTCCCACTCACTTCTTTCGAGAGAAACTCCTTCTCTAGAAAGGATCCATTCTTAGCAACGAATGTTTTGCCTTCGGATCTGTGATAGAAGGTGTACCCAACAGTCTCCTTTGGGTATCCTATGAAGACACATTTCTCCGATTTGGGTTCGAGCTTATCAGGTTGAAGCTTTTTCACATAAGCATCGCAGCCCCAAACTTTCAGAAATGACAACTTTGGTTTCTTGCCAAACCACAGTTCATAAGGCGTCGTCTCAACGGATTTCGATGGTGCCCTATTTAACGTGAATGCAGCCGTCTCTAAAGCATAACCCCAACGATAGTGGTAAATCAGTAAGTGACATCATAAATCGCACCATATCTAGTAAAGTACGATTACGACGTTCGGACACACCATTACGCTGTGGTGTTCCGGGTGGCGTGAGTTGCGAAACTATTCCGTATTGTTTAAAATGTAGACCAAACTCGTAACTCAAATATTCTCCTCCACGATTAGATCGTAGAAACTTTATTTTCTTGTTACGATGATTTTCAACTTCACTCTGAAATTCTTTAAACTTTTCAAATGTTTCAGACTTATGCTTCATCAAGTAGATATACCCATATCTGCTTAAATCATCTGTGAGGGTGAGAAAATAACGATATCAGCCACGAGCCTCAACATTCATCGGACCACATACATCTGTATGTATGATTTCCAACAAATCTGTTGCTCTCTCCATAGTACCGGAGAACGGCGTTTTAGTCATCTTGCCCATGAGGCACGGTTCGCAAGTACCAAGTGATTCATAATCAAGTGGCTCCAAAAGTCCATCAGTATGGAGTTTCTTCATGCGCTTTACACCGATATGACCTAAACGGCAGTGCCACAAATAAGTTGCACTATCATTATCAACTCTGCATCTTTTGGTTTCAACATTATGAATATGTGTATCACTACTATCGAGATTCATCAAAAATAGACCACTCTTCAAGGGTGCATGACCATAAAAGATATTACTCATATAAATAGAACAACCATTATTCTCTGATTTAAATGAATAACCGTCTTGCATCAAACAAGATCCAAATATAATGTTCATGCTCAACGCTGGCACCAAATAACAATTATTTAGGTCTAAAACTAATCCTGAAGGTAGATGTAGAGGTAGTGTGCCGACTACGATCACATGGACTTTGGAACCATTTCCCACGCGCATCGTCACCTCATCCTTCGCCAGTGTTCGCTTAATCCGTAGTCCCTATTTCGAGTTGCAAATATTAGCAACAAAACCAGTATCAAATACCCAGGTGCTACTGCGAGCTCTAGTAAGGTACACATCAATAACATGTATATCACATATACCTTTGTTCACCTTGCCATCCTTCTTATCCGCCAAATACTTGGGGCAGTTCCGCTTCCAGTGACCAGTCTGCTTGCAGTAGAAGTACTCAGTTTCGGGCTTAGGTCTAGACTTGGGTTTCTTCTCCTGAGCAGGAACTTGCTTGCTGTTCTTCTTGAAGTTCCCCTTCTTCTTCCCTTTACCCTTTTTCTTGAAACTAGTGGTCTTGTTGACCATCAACACTTGATGCTCCTTCTTGATTTCTACCTCCGCAGCCTTTAGCATTGCGAAGAGCTCGGGAATCGTCTTTTCCATCCCTTGCATGTTATAGTTCATCACGAAGCTCTTGTAGCTTGGTGGCAGTGATTGGAGAATTCTGTCAATGACGCTATCATCCGAAGATTAACTCCCGGTTGAATCAAGTGATTATTATACCCGGACATCTTGAGTATATGCTCACCGATGTAACTATTCTCCTCCATCTTGCAGCTATAGAACTTATTGGAGACTTCATATCTCTCAATCCGGGCATTTGCTTGAAATATCAACTTCAACTCCTGGAACATCTCATATGCTCTATGACGTTCAAAACGTCGTTGAAGTCTCGGTTCTAAGCCGTAAAGCATGGCACACTGAACTATCGAGTAGTCATCAGCTTTGCTCTGCCAGACGTTCATAACATCTGGTGTTGCTCCAGCAGCAGGCCTGGCACCCAGCGGTGCTTCCAGGACGTAATTCTTCTGTGCAGCAATGAGGATAGTCCTCAAGTTACGGACCCAGTCCGTGTAATTGCTACCATCATCTTTCAACTTTGCTTTCTCAAGGAACGCATTAAAATTCAATGGAACAACAGCACGGGCCATCTATCTACAATCAAACATAGACAAGCAAGATACTATCAGGTACTAAGTTCATGATAAATTTAAGTTCAATTAATCATATTACTTAAGAACTCCCACTTAGAAAGACATCTCTCTAATCCTCTAAGTGATCACGTGATCCAAATCAACTAAACCATAACCGATCATCACGTGAAATGGAGTAGCTTTCAATGGTGAACATCACTATGTTGATCATATCTACTATATGATTCACGCTCGACCTTTCGGTCTCAGTGTTCCGAGGCCATATCTGCATATGCTTGGCTCGTCAAGTTTAACCTGAGTATTCTGCGTGTGCAAAACTGGCTTGCACCCGTTGTAGATGGACGTAGAGCTTATCACACCCGATCATCACGTGGTGTCTGGGCACGACGAACTTTGGCAACGGTGCATACTCAGGTAGAACACTTTTATCTTGAAATTTAGTGAGAGATCATCTTATAATGCTACCTTCAATCAAAGCAAGATAAGATGCAAAGATAAACATCACATGCAATCAATATAAGTGATATGTATGGCCTTCATCATCTTGTGCTTGTGATCTCCATCTCCGAAGCACCTCCATGATCACCATCGTCACCGGCGCGACACCTTGATCTCCATCATAGCATCGTTGTCGTCTTGCCAATCTTATGCTTCTACGACTATCGCTACCGCTTAGTGATAAAGTAAAGCATTACAGGGCGATTGCATTGCATACAATAAAGCGACAACCATATGGCTCCTGCCAGTTGCCGATAACTCGGTTACAAAACATGATCGTCTCATAAAATAAAATATAGCAACACATCTTGACCATATCACATCACAACATGCCCTGCAAAAACAAGTTACACGTCCTCTACTTTGTTGTTGCAAATTTTACGTGGCTGCTACGGGCTTAGCAAGAACCGTTCTTACCTACGCATTAAAACCACAACGATAGTTTGTCAAGTTAGTGTTGTTTTAACCTTCGCATGGACCGGGCGTAGCCACACTCGGTTCAACTAAAGTTGGAGAAACTGACACCCGCTAGCCACCTTTGTGCAAAGCACGTCGGGAGAACCGGTCTCGCGTAAGCGTACGCGTAATGTCGGTCCGGGCCGCTTCGTCCAACAATACCGCCGAACCAAAGTATGACATGTTGGTAAGCAGTATGACTTATATCGCCCACAACTCACTTGTGTTCTACTCGTGCATATGACATCTACGCATAAAACCTGGCTCTGATACCACTGTTGGGGAACGTAGTAATTTTCAAAAAAAAATCCTACGCACACGCAAGATCATGGTGATGCATAGCAACGAGAGGGGAGAGTGTTGTCCACGTACCCTTGTAGACCGAAAGCGGAAGCGTTAGCACAACGTGGTTGATGTAGTCTTACGTCTTCACGATCCGACCGATCAAGTACCGAACGTACGGCACCTCCGAGTTCAGCACACGTTCAGCCCGATGACGTCCCTCGAACTCCGATCCAGCCGAGTGTTGAGGGAGAGTTTTGTCAGCACGATGGCGTGGTGACGATGTTGATGTTCTACCGACGCAGGGCTTCGCCTAAGCACCGCTACAGTATTATCGAGGTGGACTATGGTGGAGGGGGGCACCGCACACGGTTGGGAGAGATCAACTGATCAACTTGTGTGTATAGGGTGCCCCCTGCCCCCGTATATAAAGGAGCAAGGGGGAGGTGCGGTCGGCCAGGGAGGAGGTGCGCCAGGAGGAGTCCTACTCCTACCGGGAGTAGGACTCCCCCCTTTTCCATGTTGGACTAGGAGAGAGAGGGGGAAGAGGTGGAGGGGAGGAAGGAAAGGGGGGCGCCGCCCCTTCTCCTTGTCCTATTCGGACTAGGGGGGGAGAGGGGAGAGGCGCGCGGCCCTACCCTGGCCTCCTCTCCTCTCTTCCACCAAGGCCCACTAAGGCCCATTAAATTCTCGGGGGTTCCGGTGACCTCCCGGTACTCCGGAAAAATCCCGATTTCACCCGGAACACTTCCGATATCCAAACATAGGCTTCCAATATATCAATCTTCATGTCTCGACCATTTCGAGACTCCTCGTCATGTCCGTGATCACATCCGGGACTCCGAACAACCTTCGGTACATCAAAACATATAAACTCATAATATAACTGTCGTTGTAACGTTAAGCGTGCGGACCCTACGGGTTCGAGAACTATGTAGACATGACCGAGACACGTCTCCGGTCAATAACCAATATCGGAACCTAGATGCTCATATTGGCTCCCACATATTCTACGAAGATCTTTATCGGTCAGACCGCATAACAACATACGTTGTTCCCTTTGTCATCGGTATGTTACTTGCCTGAGATTCGATCGTCGGTATCTCAATACCTAGTTCATTCTCGTTACCGGCAAGTCTCTTTACTCGTTCCGTAATACATCATCCCGCAACTAACTCATTAGTTGCAATGATTTGCAAGGCTTAAGTGATGTGCATTACCGAGAGGGCCCAGAGATACCTCTCCGACAATCGGAGTGACAAATCCTAATCTCGAAATACGCCAACCCAACATGTACCTTCGGAGACACCTGTAGAGCACCTTTATAATCACCTAGTTACGTTGTGACGTTTGGTAGCACACAAAGTGTTCCTCCGGTAAACGGGAGTTGCATAATCTTATAGTCATAGGAACATGTATAAGTCATGAAGAAAGCAATAGCAACATACTAAACGATCGTGTGCTAAGCTAACGGAATGGGTCATGTCAATCACATCATTCTCCTAATGATGTGATCCCGTTAATCAAATGACAACCCATGTCAATGGCTAGGAAACATAACCATCTTTGATTAACGAGCTAGTCAAGTAGAGGCATACTAGTGACACTCTGTTTGTCTATGTATTCACACGTGTATCATGTTTCCGATTAATACAATTCTAGCATGAATAATAAACATTTATCATGATATAAGGAAATAAATAATAACTTTATTATTGCCTCTAGGGCATATTTCCTTTAAATATATCTCGGAATGGCTATGGAAATGCCATGATAGGTAGGTATGGTGGCTGTTTTGAGGAAGGTATATGGTGGGTGTATGATACCGGCGAAAAGTGCGCGGTATAAGAGAGGCTAGCAATGGTGGAAGGAAGAAAAGTGTGTATAATCCATGGACTCAACATTAGTCATAAAGAACTCATATACTTATTGCAAAAATCTACAAGTTATCAAAGCAAAGTATTACGCGCATGCTCCTAGGGGGATAGATTGGTAGGAAAAGACCATCGCTCATCCCCGAACGCCACTCATAAGGAAGACAATCAATAAATAATCATGCTCCGACTTCATCACATAACGGTTCACCATACGTCCATGCTACGGGAATCACAAACTTTAACACAAGTATTTCTCAAATTCACAACTACTCAACTAGCATGACTCTAATATCACCATCCTCATATCTCAAAACAATTATCAAGCATCAAACTTCTCATAGTATTCAACGTACTCATAAGAAAGTTTTACATATCTTGAATACCAAGCATATTAGGATTATTTAAGCAAATTACCATGCTATTTAAGACTCTCAAAATAATCTAAGTGAAGCATGAGAGATCAATAGTTTCTTTAAAACTAATCCACCATCGTGCTCTAAAATATATAAGTGAAGCACTAGAGCAAAACTATATAGCTCAAAAGATATAAGTGAAGCACAAAGAGTATTCTAATAATTTTGAAATCATGTATGGCTCTCTCAAAAGGTGTGTACAGCAAGGATGATTGTGGTAAACTAAAAAAAGACTCAAATCATACAAGACGCTCCAAGCAAAACACATATCATGTGGTGAATAAAAATATAGCTCCAAGTAAAGTTACCGATGGAAGTAGACGAAAGAGGGGATGCCTTCCGGGGCATCCCCAAGCTTTGACTTTTTGGTGTCCTTAGATTATCTTGGGGTGCCATGGGCATACCCAAGCTTTGGCTCTTGCCACTCCTTGTTCCATAATCCATCAAAAGATTTTACCCAAAACTTGAAAACTTCACAACACAAAACTCAACAGAAATCTCGTGAGCACCGTTAACGAAAGAAAACAAAAGACCACTTAAAGGTACTATAATGAACTCATTTATTTATTTATATTGGTGTTAAACTTACTGTATTCCAACTTCTCTATGGTTTATAAACTATTTTACTAGCCATAGATTCATCAAAATAAGCAAACAACACACGAAAAATAGAATCTGTAAAAAACAGAACAGTCTGTAGTAATCTGTAACTAACGCGAACTTCTGGAACTCCATAAATTTAGCCAAAATAGGACGACCTAGGAAATTTGTTTATTGATCAGCAGAAATTGGAATCAGTATTTTATCACGTTCTGGTGATTTTTAACAATTGTTTTCGGGAACAGAAAGTTTCTGGAAATTACAGCAAGATCAAATAACTATCATCCAAGAAGATCCTATAGGTTTAACTTGACACAAGCACTAATTAAACCATAAAAACACATCTAACAAGAGGCTATATCTAAGATTTATTCCTAAGCAGAAGCAAAAGCAAAAAAAAAATTTGGGTTGCCTCTCAACAAGCGCTATCGTTTAATGCCCATACCTAGGCATAAAAGCAAGGATAGATCTAGGTTTTGTCATCTTTGGTAGGCAATCCATAAATGGCTCTCATGATAGATTCATATGGTAATTTTATTTTCTTCCTAAGGAAGTGTTCCATGCCTTTCTTTAGTGGAAATTGGAATCTAATATTCCCTTCCTTCATATCAATAATTGCACCAATCGTTCTAAGAAAAGGTCTACCAAGAATAATAGGACATGAAGGATTGCAATCTATATCAAGAACGATAAAATCTACGGGCACACAATTCCTATTTGCAACAATAAGAACATCATTAATTCTTCCCATAGGTTTCTTAATAGTGGAATCCGCAAGGTGCAAATTTAGAGAGCAATCATCAAAATCACGGAAATCTAGCAAATCGCACAAAGTTTTGGGAATAGTGGAAACACTCGCACCCAAATAACATAAAGCATAAAATTCATGATCCTTAATCTTAATTTTAATTGTTGGATCCCACTCATCATAAAGTTTTCTAGGGATAGAAACTTCCAACTCAAGTTTTTCTTCATAAGATTGCATCAAGGCATCAACGATATGTTTAGTAAACGCTTTATTTTGACTATAAGCGTGAGGAGAATTTAGCACGGATTGTAACAAGTAAATAGAATCAATCAAAGAGCAACTTTCATAATTAAATTCCTTGAAATCCAAAATAGTGGGTTTAGCAACATCTAGTGTTTTGATTTCTTCAATCCCACTTTTATCAATTTTAGCATCAAGATCTAAAAACTCCGAATTTTTTGAACGCCTTCTAGGTAAAGGTGAATCATATTCAGTCCCATCATTATCAAGATTCATATTGCAAAATAAAGATTTAATAGGGGACACATCAATAATTTTAGATCTTTATCTTTATTTTCATAGGAACTAGAAGAACACGCTTTAATAAAGGCATCTTTCGTAGCACGCATCCTGGCGGTTCTTTCTTTGCACTCACCAATGGAAATTCTCATGGCTTTGAGAGAATCATTGATATCATGCTTAGGAGGAATAGATCTAAGCTTTAAAGAATCAACATCAAGAGAAATTATATCAACGTTCCTAGCCAATTCATCAACTTTAAGCAATTTCTCTTCAAGCAAAGCATTAAAATTCTTTTGCGAATTCATAAACTCTTTAACACTAGTCTCAAATTCAGAGGTCATCTTATTAAAATTTCCATAAGAGTTGTTGTAGGAATTTCCATAATTATTAGAGGAATTACTAGGATAAAGCCTAGGATTAAAGTTTCCTCTATACGCGTTGTTACCAAAATTATTCCTACCAACAAAATTCACATCCATAGATTCATTATTATTCTCAATCAAAGTAGACAAAGTCATGTCATTAGGATCAGAAGAAACACTCTTAGTAGCAAATAATTTCATAAGTTCATCCATCTTTCCACTCAAAACATTAATTTCTTCTATCGCATGCACTTTTTTATTAGTAGATCTTTCAGTGTGCCATTGAGAATAATTAACCATAATATTATCTAGGAGTTTAGTAGCTTCTCCTAAAGTGATTTCCATAAAAGTGCCTCCCGCGGCCGAATCTAAAAGGTTTCTAGAAGCAAAATTCAATCCGGCATAAATTTTTTGTATAATCATCCATAAATTCAAACCATGAGTAGGGAAATTATGTATCATTAACTTCATCCCCTCCCAAGCTTGTGCAACATGTTCATGATCAAGTTGCTTAAAATTCATAATATCGTTTCTAAGAGAGATGATCTTAGCGGGAGGAAAATACTTAGAGATAAAAGCATCTTTGCACTTGTTCGATGAATCAATACTACTTTTAGGCAAAGACGAAAACCAAGCTTTGGCACGATCTCTAAGCGAAAAAGGAAATAGCTTCAATTTAACAATATCATTATCGACATCTTTCTTCTTTTGCATATGTGATGCCCGGATAATTAAGCTAAAACAACCCTCTACTAATGATGCCACGTCACCTCCGTTACTGTTGCTAATCCGGCGTTAGTTCAAAACCGATTCAAAAATCGAATTCAAAAAACAAGTCAAACAATTAAAGTTTTCAAAAGTCAAAACTAAAATATTCTTAATATGACAATTAATTGATAAGACATATTGGTGGAGAGACCAACTCTTTACAAAATGTTTAAATGCACTAAACTAATTAAATCATTAGCTAAAACCATTAATTAAATGCCTTTTATGTTTTGAAAATTACTAAACTAAATTATTTTGGGTTGAAACCTTTTGTGGTTGTGACATAAGTTGTAACATCAATTTAGGTGCCACTTTGGTATTTTATTAATACTAAGATAGTTAGGAACTAAATGAAAACAGTAAAGGAAAAATACATAAAAGGGGAAAATCCAAACCAAAAACAAAAGAGAGTAAAATCCCCCCCCCCCCCAAACGCTGGGCTTCGGCCCACCAGGCCGCTACCCGGCCGGCCCACCCCACTACCACCTGGCCTACTTAGGCCTCCCCCTCACACCCGCAAACCCTAACTCCCCGTCAGCCCACTTTTCCCCACTCTCCCGATCTCTCTCCCCTCCCCCGCGTGGATCTGGATCGGGGGCGCTCGCCCCCGACAACCGCGTCGACCCGGACGCCCACCTGACCCCGCCGCCGCCCGGAGCTCCACGGGCCTCGCCGGAGCTTTCCCCGCCGGACTGCCTCCTCCTCCTCAACGGCCTGCCTCCTCTCCGTCACGCCGTCACAGTCTCCACCTCGCGCCCCGCTGCCACTCCCCTACTCCCGGCTGTGAGCCTCTCCTCTCCTCCCTGCCGCACGCACGCGCCCACTTTCGTGCTCACTGTCACAGAGCGGCCACGCGCATCCCTGGCTGCACACGCCCCGCATCGCCGAGTCGCCTCCGCCCCGGACTCCGTGATCGCTCTGCAGCCCCCCGCCGCCGCTGCTTGCGGCTCCCAGACGCCTCGATGCCTCCGCCCAAGATGCCTCCGACCGCTCCGGCGCGCCCTGCCGCTCTGGCTGCTGCCCATGCCCTCCGGCCTCGCCCCGCCTCGCCACATGGCTGCATGCGCTGCGTCGCCCGCGCCGTCCGCACCTCCAGCCCGCCTCGCCTCACGCCGCTTGCCGTCTCCGCTGCCCTGCCCGCCACGCACGGCCGCGCGTGGCCGCCCATGGCCGCCCGGCCGGCCGCCATTGCGGTGGCCGGCGACGCCTCGCTGCCCCCATTTGTTGGAATGGGCGGGCGCCCGTCGCCCGCATGCCTGCTACGTCTTGAGCTTGCGTTGGTTTTCCCCGCAGAGGAGAGGATGATGCAGCACAGTAGCATAAGTACTTCCTCAGTTTTGAGAACCAAGGTATCAATCCAAGAGGAGGCCACACGCAAGTCCCTCGTACTGCACAAAATGATAGCTACCGCAACCAACGCGATTAGGGGTTGTCAATCCCTTCACGGTCACTTACGAGAGTGAGATCTGATAGAGATAATATTTTTTGTATTTTTGATATAAAGATGCAAAGTAAAAAGTAGAAGCAAAGCAAGTAAATAAAGTGATGGAGATTGCTATGATGAGAATAGACCCGGGGGCCATAGGTTTCACTAGTGGCTTCTCTCAAGAGCATAGTATTCTACGGTGGGTGAACAAATTACTGTTGAGCAATTGACAGAATTGAGCATAGTTATGAGGTTATCCAGGCAATGATCATGTATATAGGCATCACGTTCGTGACAAGTAAACTGAAACGATTCTGCATCTACTACTATTACTCCACTCATCGACCGCTATCCAGCATGCATCTAGAGTATTAAGTTAAAAACAGAGTAACGCCTTAAGCAAAATGACATGATGTAGAGGAATAAATTCATGCAATATGATAAATACCCCATCTTGTTATCCTCGATGGCAACAATACAATACGTGCCTTGTAACCCTTCTCATCACTAGGTAAGGACACCGCAAGATTGAACCCAAAGCTAAGCACTTCTCCCATTGCAAGAACTACCAATCTAGTTGGCCAAACCAAACGGATAATTTGAAGAGACTTGCAAAGATAACTTAATCATACATAAAAGAATTCCGAGAAGAATCAAATATTTTCCATAGATAAGCTGGATCATAAACCCACAATTCATCGGTCTCAACAAACACACCGCAAAAAGAAGATTACATCGAATAGATCTCCACGATAGAGGGGGAGAACATTGTATTGAGATCCAAAAAGAGAGAAGAAGCCATCTAGCTACTAACTATGGACCCGAAGGTCTGAAGTAAACTACTCACACTTCATCGGAGGGGCTATGGTGATGATGTAGAAGCCCTCCGTGGTGGATGGCCCCTCGTGAGCTCAGAACAGGCCCCAAGATGGGATCTCGTGGATACAGGAAGGTGCGGCGGTGGAATTAGGTTTTGGCCCGCCCCGATCTGTTGGGGGTGCGTAGGTATATATAGGAGGAAGGAGTACGTCGGTGGAGCGTCGGGGCCCATGAGGCGGGGCGCGCCTGTGGGGAGGGCACCCCCACCTCGTGACCGCCCTCGGCACTCCTTGGAGTAGGGTCCAAGTCTCCTGGATCACGTTCGGTGAGAAGATCACGTTCCCGAAGGTTTCATTCCGTTTGGACTCCGTTTGATATTCCGTTTCTTCGAAACACTGAAATAGGCAAAAAAAACAGCAATTCTGGGCTGGGCCTCCGGTTAATAGGTTAGTCCCAAAAGTAATATAAAAGTGGAAAATAAAGCCCATTATAGTCCAAAACAATAGATAAAGTAGCATGGAGCAATCAAAAATTATAGATACGTTGGAGACGTATCAGGCATCCCCAAGCTTAATTCCTGCTCGTCCTCGAGTAGGTAAATGATAAAAGAGAATTTTTGATGCGGAGTGATACTTTGGCATAATTTCAATGTAAATCTTCTTAATCATGGTATGAATATTCAGATCTGAAAGATTCAAGACAAAAGTTCATATTGACATAAAAATAATACTTCAAGCATACTAACAAAGAAATTATGTCTTCTCAAAATAACATGCCCAAAGAAAGTTATCCCTACAAAATCATATGGTTTGGCTATGCTCCATCTTCCCCACACAAAGTATTTAAATCATGCACAACCCCGATGACAAGCCAAGCAATTCTTTCATACTTTAACATTTTCAAAACTTTTTCAATCTTCACGCAATACATGAGCGTGAGCCATGGATATAGCACTATATGTGGAATAGAATGGTGGTTGTGGAGAAGACAAAAAGAGGGAAGATAGTCTCACATCAACTACGCGTATTAACGGGCTATGGAGATGCCCATCAATATATATCAATGTGAGTGAGTAGGGATTGCCATGCAACGGATGCACTAGAGCTATAAGTATATGAAAGCTCAAAAGAAACTAAGTGGGTGTGCATCCAACTTGCTTGCTCATGAAGACCTAGGGCATTTGAGAAAGCCCATCATTGGAATATACAAGCCAAGTTCTATAATGAAAAATTCCCACTAGTATATGGAAGTGACAAAGTGAGAGACTCTCTATCATGAAGATCATGGTGCTACTTTGAAGCACAAGTGTGGTAAAAGGATAGTAACATTGTCCCTTCTCTCTTTTTCTCTCATTTTTTATTTTATTTTTTATTTGGGCCTTTTTCCTTTTTTTATGGCCTCTTTTTTTATTTTATTTTTATTTTTCGTCCGGAGTCTCATCCCGACTTGTGGGGGAATCATAGTCTCCATCATCCTTTCCTCACTTGGGACAATGTTCTAATAATGATGATCATCACACTTTTATTTTTCTTACAACTCAACAATTACAACTCGATACTTAGAACAAAGTATGACTCTATATGAATGCCTCCGGCGGTGTACCGGGATATGCAATGAAACATGAGTGACATGTATGAAAGAATTATGAAAGGTGGCCTTGCCACAAATACGATGTCAACTACATGATCATGCTAGCAATATGACAATGATGGAGCGTGTCATAATAAACGGAACGGTGGAAAGTTGCATGGCAATATACCTCGGAATGGCTATGGAAATGCCATGATAGGTAGGTATGGTGGCTGTTTTGAGGAAGGTTTATGGTGGGTGTATGATACCGGCGAAAAGTGTGCGGTATTAGAGAGGCTAGCAATGGTGGAAGGATGGGAAAAGTGCGATAATCCATGGACTCAACATTAGTCATAAAGAACTCATATACTTATTGCAAAAATCTAGAAGTTATCAAAGCAAAGTATTACGCGCATGCTCCTAGGGGGATAGATTGGTAGGAAAAGACCATCGCTCGTCCCCGACCGCCACTCATAAGGAAGACAATCAATAAATAAATCATGCTCCGAGTTCATCACATAACGGTTCACCATACGTGCATGCTACAGGAATCACAAACTTCAACACAAGTATTCTTAAAATTCACAACTACTCAACTAGCATGACTTTGATATTATCACCTCCATATCTCAAAACATTTATCAAGCATCAAACTTATCTTAGTATTCAGCGAACTCAAAAGAAAGTTTCACATATCTTAAACACCAAGTATATTAACATTAAGCAAATTACCATGCTATTAACGACTCTCAAAATAATCTAAGTGAAGCATGAGAGATCAAGTTCCTTTAAAACAAATCCACCACCGTGCTCTAAAAGATATAAGTGAAGCACTAGAGCAAAAATTATCAAGCTCAAAAGATATAAGTGAAGCACTATGAGCAAACTATCAAGCTCAAAAGATATAAGTGAAGCACGTAGAGTATTCTAACAAATTCCAAATCATGTATGGCTCTCTCAAAAGGTGTGTACAGCAAGGATGATTGGGGTAAACTAACAAGCAAAGACACAAATAATACAAGACGCTCCAAGCAAAACACATATCATGTTGGTTAATAAAAATATAGCTCCAAGTAAATTACCGATGGAAGTGGACGAAAGAGGGGATGCCTTTCGGGGCATCCCCAAGCTTTGTCTTTTTGGTGTCCTTGGATTATCTTGGGGGTGCCATGGGCATCCCCAAGCTTAGTCTCTTGCCACTCCTTGTTCCATAATCCATCAAAAGAATTCACCCAAAACTTGAAAACTTCACAACACAAAATTCAATAGAAATCTCGTGAGCTCCGTTAGAGAAAGAAAACAAAAGACTAATTTAAGGTACTGTAATGAACTCATTATTTATTTGTATTGGTGTTAAACCTACTGTATTCAAACTTCTATATGGTTCATAAATTATATTACTAGCCATAGATTCATCAAAATAAGCAAACAACACACACAAAACAGAATCTGTCAAAAACAGAACAGTCTGTAGTAATCTGTAACTAACGCAAACTTATGGAACCCAAAAAATTCTACCAAAATTAGACGACCTGGAAAATTTGTTTATTGATCAGCAGCAAATGGAATCAGTATTTTATCACGTTCTTATGATTTTTAACAATTCGGGCACTGAGCACAAAGATTCTGGAAATTACAGCAAGGTCAAATAACTATCATCCAAGAAGATCTAATAGGTTCAACTTGGCACAAACACTAATTAAAAGATAAAACCGCGTCTAAACAGAGGCTAGATGGATTATTTATTACTAAGCATCAAGGAAAAAAATTGGGTTGTCTCCCAACAAGCGCTTTTCTTTAAAGCCTTTTTAGCTAGGCATTGAGATTTCAATGATGCTCACAAGAAAGACAAGAATTGAAGCACAAAGAGAGCATCATAAAACATGTGACAACCACATCTAAGTCTAACATACTTCCTATGCATAGGCATCTTATAGGCAAACGAATCAAGGCAAGCAAAAACTAGCATATGCAAGGAAGCGGAAAGAGACAATAGCAATCTCAACATAGCGAGAGGTAATTTAATAGCATGAAAGTTTCTACAACCATATTTTCCTCTCTCATAATAATTACATGTAGGATCATAAGAAAATTCAACAAAATAGCTACCACATAACATATTCTTAACATGATCCACATGTATGCAAAGTTGACACTCTTCCAAAATAGTGGGATTATCATTAACTAAAGTCATGATTTCTCCAAGCCCACTTTTATCAATAATTTCATAAGATTGAATATTCTCCAAATATGTGGGATCTAAAGTTGACACTCTTCCAAACCCACTTTCAGTATTATTGCAAACAATATTATCAATCTCATTATTTATCATGGGGCTTAAATAAATTTTCAAGATCATAAGAAGAATCACCCCAATCGTGATCATTGCAACAAGTAGTAGACATAGCAAAACTAGCATCCCCAAGCTTAGGGTTTTGCATATTATTAGCACAATTGACATCAAAAGAATTTATAATAAAATCATTGCAATCATGCTTTTTATTCAAAGATCTACGCGAGTCACTTCACGGATTTTAGGCAAAACCTTATAAAGATAATCTAGTGCATCCAAATCACTAGGAATTGGTTCATCATAATTGGATCTCTTAAAAAGATTGGCAAGCGGATCAGGATCCATAGATATTGGCTTCTTTGTTTAGGAATAAATAAGCATCTAATCCAACCAAACGAGAAACGAAAGGGCAAGCAAAATAGAGGAGGAGATTGGGAAAGAGAGGGCGAATAAAACGGCAAGGGTGAAGTGGGGGAGAGGAAAACGAGAGGCAAATGGCAAATAATGTAATGCGAGAGATAGGGATTGTGATGGGTACTTGGTATGTTGACTTTTTGCGTAAGCCTCCCCGGCAACGGCACCAGAAATCCTTCTTGCTACGTCTTGAGCTTGCGTTGGTTTTCCCCGAAGAGGAGAGGATGATGCAGCACAGTAGCGAAGTATTTCCCTCATGTTTTGAGAACCAAGGTATCAATCCAGTAGGAGGCCACGCGCAAGTCCCTCGTACCTGCACAAAACGATAGCTACTCGCAACCAACGCGATTAGGGGTTGTCAATCCCTTCACGGTCACTTACGAGAGTGAGATCTGATAGAGATAATATTTTTGATATTTTTGATATAAAGATGCAAAGTAAAAAGTAGAAGCAAAGAAAGTAAATAAAGTGATGGAGATTGCTATGATGAGAATAGACCCGGGGGCCATAGGTTTCACTAGTGGCTTCTCTCAAGAGCATAGTATTCTACGGTGGGTGAACAAATTACTGTTGAGCAATCGACAGAATTGAGCATAGTTATGAGGTTATCCAGGCAATGATCATGTATATAGGCATCACGTCCGTGACAAGTAGACCGAAACAATTCTGCATCTACTACTATTACTCCACTCATCGACCGCTATCCAGCATGCATCTAGAGTATTAAGTTAAAAACAGAGTAACGCCTTAAGCAAGATGACATGATGTAGAGGAATAAATTCATGCAATATGATAAATACCCCATCTTGTTATCATCGATGGCAACAATACAATACGTGCCTTGCAACCCCTTCTGTCACTAGGTAAGGACACCGCAAGATTGAACCCAAAGCTAAGCACTTCTCCCATTGCAAGAACTACCAATCTAGTTGGCCAAACCAAACGGATAATTCGAAGAGACTTGCAAAGATAACTTAATCATACATAAAAGAATTCAGAGAAGAATCAAATATTTTCCATAGATAAGCTGGATCATAAACCCACAATTCATCGGTCTCAACAAACACACCGCAAAAAGAAGATTACATCGAATAGATCTCCACGAGAGAGGGGAGAACATTGTATTGAGATCCAAAAAGAGAGGGAAGAACATAGTCAAAAAAAAAAGAGAGAAGAAGCCATCTAGCTACTAACTATGGACCCGAAGGTCTGAAGTAAACTACTCACACTTCATCGGAGGGCTATGGTGATGATGTAGAAGCCCTCCGTGGTGGATGCCCCCTCCGTGAGCTCCTAACAGGCCCCAAGATGGGATCTCGTGGATCTGAGAAAGGTATGGCGGTGGAATTAGGTTTTGGCTCCGCCCCGATCTGTTGGGGTGCGAGGTATATATAGGAGGAAGGAGTATGTCGGTGGGCGTCGGGGCCCACGAGGGGGCGCGCCTGTGGGGGGGCGCGCCTCACCTCGTGACCGCCTCTGCACTCCTTGAGTAGGGTCCAAGTCTCCTGGATCACGTTCGGTGAGAAGATCACGTTCGAAGGTTTCATTCCGTTTGGACTCCGTTTGATATTCCGTTTCTTGAAACTTGAAATAGGCAAAAAAAGCAATTACAGGCTGGGCCTTGGTTAATAGGTTAGTCCCAAAAGTAATATAAAAGTGGAATATAAAGCCCATTATAGTCCAAAACAATAGATAAAGTAGCATGGAGCAATCAAAAATTATAGATACGTTGGAGACGTATCAATGCCCGAACCCGATAGGCCCCTATGGGCCTATGACAAATGGGGCCCGCGCCTAGAACCTCTATTAAAAAAAGAAAAATATTAAAAAATTAATAAACAAAATAAAAATGTATTAATAAAATCAATTAATTAAGTTAATTAATCATGTTTAATTAATCTAATTAACTAGTTAGTATAATTAAACAGTAATTAGTTTAGCTAATTCCTAATTAATCTAAACAGAGAATGACAGGTGGGTCCCACTGGACCCACACGTCAGTTTGATCAGTCAACACCTCTGTTGACTGCTGACGTCATGATGACATCAGCGTGCACTATTCTGGTTAATGTTGAATTAAATTAATTAAATAAATTCTAAAATGATTTAAAACTTTAGAAAATCATATAAAATAAACCGTAGCTTAGATGAAAATACTTTCTACATGAAAGTTGCTCAGAACGACGAGACGAATCCGGATACGCAGCCATTTCGTCCACCACACATCCCTAGTATAGCAAACACGCAACTTTCCCCCTCTAATTCATCTGTCCGAAAACTCAAAACACCGGGGATACTTTCCCAGTTGTTTTCCCCCTTCGCCGGTATCACCTCCTATTGCGTTAGGTCACGTCTAGCACCGCATATTGCTTTGTGATGCTTTGATTGCTCTATTATTTATTGTGTTCCCCTCCGTTACTTCTTTCCGGTAGACCCCGAGACCGACGCCGCTGCTACCCAGTACGACTGCAGTGTTGACGACCCCTCCTTCTTGCCAGAGCAATCAGGCAAGCCCCCCCCCCTTGATCACCAGATATCACCTATTCTTCTCTATACTGCTTGCATTAGAGTAGTGTAGCATGTTACTGCTTTCCGTTAATCCTATCCTGATGCATAGTCTGTCCTTGATACTACTGTTGTTACCTTTACCTGCAATCCTATATGCTTAGTATAGGATGCTAGTGATTCATCAGTGGCCCTACATTCTTGTCCGTTTGCCATGCTATAATATCGGGCCGTGATCACTAGGGAGGTGATCACATGTATATACGATATACTTTATACATGATACATGTGGTGACTAAAGTCGGGTCGGCTCGTGGAGCACCCGTGAGTGATTCACGGATTGGGGCTGAAAGGACCTTTTTCCCGACGGCCCTCTGGGTGGATCTTTGAAGGAAATATGCCCTAGAGGCAATAATAAAGTTATTATTTATTTCCTTATATCATGATAAATGTTTATTATTCATGCTAGAATTGTATTAACCGGAAACATAATACATGTGTGAATACATAGACAAACAGATAGTCACTAGTATGCCTCTACTAGACTAGCTCATTAATCGAAGATGGTTATGTTTCCTAACCATAGACATGTGTTGTCATTTGATTAATGAGATCACATCATTAGGAGAATGATGTGATTGACATGACCCATTTCGTTAGCTTAGCACTTGATCGTTTAGTATATTGCTATTGCTTTCTTCATGACCTATACATGTTCCTCGTAACTATGAGATTATGCAACTCCGTTTACGGAGGAACACTTTGGTACTACCAAACGTCACAACGAATCGGGTGATTATAAAGGAGTACTACAGGTGTCTCCAAAGGTACTTGTTGGGTTGGCGTATTTGAGATTAGGTTTTGTCACTCCGATTGTCGGAGAGGTATCTCTGGCCTTCTCGGTGATACACATCACATAAGCCTTGCAAGCATTACAACTAATGAGTTAGTTGTAAGATGATGTATTACGGAACGAGTAAAGAGACTTACCGGTAACGAGATTGAACTAGGTATTGGATACCGACGATCGAATCTCGGGTAAGTAACATACCGATGACAAAGGGAACAACATATATCGTTATGCGGTTTGACCGATAAAGATCTTCGTAGAATATGTAGGAACCAATATGGGCATCCAGGTTCCGCTATTGGTTATTGACCGAGAATGGTTCTAGGTCATGTCTACATAGTTCTCGAACACGTAGGGTCCGCACGCTTAACGTTTCGATGACAGTTCATTATGAGTTTATAAGTATTGATGTACGAAGGTTGTTCGAGTCCGGATGTGATCACGGACATGACGAGGAGTCTCGAAATGGTCGAGACATAAAGATTGATATATTGGAAGTCTATGTTTGACTTGGAAAGGTTCGGATGAAAACAGGAAGTTATCGGAACACCGGGGTTACGGAACCCCCGGAGGTCTATGGGCCTTGATGGGCCATAAGAGAGAAGAGGAAGGGCCGGCCAGGCAGGGCGTGCCCCCTCCCCTCTAGTCCGAATAGGACAAGGAGAGAGGCGGCACCCCTTCCCTCTTCCCTCCTCCAATCCTAATCCAACTAGGAGAGGGGGAGTCCTACTCGGTGGGAGTAGGACTCTCCGCGCGCCTCCCCTAGGGCTGGCCGCACCCCTTGGCTCCTTTATATACGGGGCAGGGGCACCCATGACACGAAGTTGATCTACGGATCGTTCCTTAGCCGTGTGCTGCCCCCTCCACCATATTCCACTTCGTCATATCGTCATGAGCTTAGCGAAGCCCCGCGCCGGAGAAGTCATATCGTCGCGGAGCTTAGGCGAAGCCCTGCGTCGGTGGAGCATCATCATCGCCACCACGCCGTCGGTTGACGGAACTCATCCCGACACTTTGCTGGATCGGAGTCCGGGATCGCCATCGAGCTGAGCGTGTGCAGAACTCGGAGGTGCCGTGACGTTCGGTGCTTGGATCGGTCGGATCGTGAAGACGTCGACTACATCAACAGCGTTGTTATAACGCTTCGCTTTCGGTCTCACGAGGGTGCGTGGGCGGACACTCTCCCTCTCGTTGCTATGCCATCACCATGGTCTTGCGTGTGCGTAGGAAATTTTTGAAATTACTCGTTCCTCAACGATGGCATCCGAGCCTGGTTTTATGCGTTGATGTCATTTGCACGAGTAGAACACAAGTGAGTTGTGGGCGATATAAGTCATACTGCTTACCAGCATGTCATACTTTGGTTGGCGGTATTGTGAGATGAAGCGGCCGGACCGACATTACGCCAGACGCTTACGCGAGACTGGTTTCACCGCTGCGAGCACTAGTTGCTTAAAGGTGACCGGCGGTGTCATCTCTCTCACTTTAGTTGAACCGAGTGTGGCTACGCCCGGTCCTTGCGAAGGTTAAAACAGCACCAACTTGACAAACTATCGTTGTGGTTTTGATGCGTAGGTAAGAACGGTTCTTGCTCAGCCCGTAGCAGCCACGTAAAACTTGCAACAACAAAGTAGAGGGCGTCTAACTTGTTTTTGCAGGGCATGTTGTGATGTGATGTGGTCAAGGCGTGATGCTATATTTTATTGTATGAGATGATCATGTTTTGTAACCGAAGTTATCGGCAATCGGCAGGAGCCATATGGTTGTCGCTTTATTGTATGAAATGCAAAGCCATGTAATTGCTTTACTTTATCACTAAGCAGTAGCGATAGTCGTAGAAGCAATAGTTGGCGAGGCGACAATGATGCTACGATGGAGATCAAGGTGTCGCTACCGGTGGCGATGGTGATCATGGCGGTGCTTGGCGATGGAGATCACAAGCACAAGATGATGATGACCATATCATATCACTTATATTGATTGCATGTGATGTTTATCCTTTATGCATCTTATCTTGCTTTGATTGACGGTAGCATTATAAGATGATCTCTCACTAAAATTATCAAGAAGTGTTCTCCCGAGTATGCACCGTTGCGAAAGTTCTTCGTCTTTGAGACACCACGTGATGATCGGGTGTGATAGGCTCTACGTTCAAATACAACGGGTGCAAAACAGTTGCGCACGCGGAATACTCGAGTTAAACTTGACGAGCCTAGCATATAACAGATATGGCCTCGAACACGGAGACCGAAGGTCGGCGTGAATCATATAGTAGATATGATCAACATAGTGATGTTCACCATTGAAACTACTCCATCTCACGTGATGATCGGACATGGTTTAGTTAATTTGGATCACGTAATCACTTAGATGACTAGAGAGATGTCTGTCTAAGTGGGAGGTTTTAATATGATTAATTAAACTTAAATTTATCATGAACTTAGTACTGATAGTATTTTGCTTGTCTATGTTTCTTTGTAGATAGATGGCTCGTCTTTGTTGTTCCGTTGAATTTTAATGCGTTCCTTGAGAAAGCAAAGTTGAAAGATGATGGTAGCAATTACGGACTGGGTCCGTAATTTGAGGATTATCCTCATTGCTGCACAGAAGAATTACGCCCTGGAAGCACCGCTGGGTGCGAACCTGCTGAGAGCAACGCCGAAGTTGTGAGCGTCTGGCGAGCAAAGCTGATGACTACTCGATAGTTCGATGTGCCATGCTTTACGGCTTAGAACGGGTCTTCAACGGCGTTTTGAGCGTCATGGAGCATATGAGATGTTCGAGGAGTTGAAGTTAATATTTCAAGCAAATGCCCGGATTGAGAGATATGAAGTCTCCAATAAGTTCTATAGCTGCAAGATGGAGGAGAATAGTTCATCGGTGAACATATACTCAAAATGTCCGGGTATAATAATCACTTGATTCAACTAGGAGTTACTCTTCCGGATGATAGTGTCATTGATGAATTCTCCAATCACTGCCACCAAGCTACAAGAGCTTCGTGATGAACTATAATATGCAAGGGATGACTAAAACAATTCTGAGCTCTTCGCAATGCTAAAAGCAGCGGAGGTAGAAATCAAGAAAGAGCATCAAGTGTTGATGGTCAACAAGACCACTACTTTCAAGAAAAGGGCAAAGGAAAGAAGAAGGAAACTTCAAAAGAACAGCAAGAAAGTTGCTGATCAAGAGAAGAAACCCAAGTCTGGACCTAAGCCTGAAATCGAGTGTTTTACCGCAAGCGATGGACCTTTGAAGCGGAACTACCCCAAGTATTTGGCGGATAAGAAGGATGGCAAGGTGATCAAAGGTATATGTGATATACATGTTATTGATGTGTACCTTACTAATACTCGCAGTAGTACTGGTATTTGATCTTGGTTACATTGCTAATATTTGCAACTCAAACAGAACTACGGATTGCGAAGATTGGCTAAGGGCGAGGTGACGATGCGCGTGGGAAATGGTTCCAAAGTCGATGTGATCGCGGTCGGCACGCTACCTCTACATCTACCATCGGGATTAGTTTTAGACCTAAATAATTGTTATTTGGTGCCAGCGTTAAGCATGAACATTATATCTGGATCTTGTTTGATGCGAGACGGTTATTCATTTAAGACAGAGAATAATGGTTGTTCTATTTATATGAATAATATCTTTTATGGTCATGCACCCTTGAAGAGTGGTCTATTTTTATTGAATCTCGATAGTAGTACACATATTCATAGTGTTGAAACCAAAAGATGCAGAGTTGATAATGATAATGCAACTTATTTGTGGCACTGCCGTTTGGGTCATATCGGTGTAAAATGCATGAAGAAATTCCATCTTGATGGGCTTCGGAATCACTTGATTATGAATCACTTGGTACTTGCGAACCGTGTCTCATGGGCAAGATGACTAAAACGCCGTTCTCGGAACTATGGAGCGAGCAACTGATTTGTTGGAAATCATACATACCGATGTTTGTGGTCCAATGAATGTTGAGGCACTTGGCAGGTATCGTTATTTTCTCACCTTCACAGATGATTTGAGCAGATATGGGTATATCTACTTAATGAAACACAAATCTGAAACATTTGAAAAGTTCAAAGAATTTCAGAGTGAAGTGGAAAATCATCGTAACAAGAAAATAAAATTTCTACGATCGGATCGTGGAGGAGAATATTTGAGTTCTGAGTTTGGTTTACATTTGAAACAATGTGGAATAGTTTCGCAACTCACGCCACCCGAACACCACAGAGAAATGGTGTGTCCGAACGTCGAATCGTACTTTACTTGATATGGTGCGATCTATGATGTCTCTTACTGATTTACCGCTATCGTTTTGGGGATATGCTTTAGAGACGGCCGCATTCACGTTAAATAGGGCACCATCTAAGTCCGTTGAGACAACACCGTATGAACTGTGGTTTGGCAAGAAACCAAAGTTGTCGTTTCTTAAAGTTTGGGGCTGCGATGCTTATGTGAAGAAACTTCAACCAGATAAGCTCGAACCCAAATCGGAGAAATGTGTCTTCATAGGATACCAAAGGAGACTGTTGGGTACACCTTCTATCACAGATCTGAAGGCAAAGTTTTCGTTGCTAAATTCGGATCCTTTCTAGACAAGGAGTTTCTCTCGAAAGAAGTGAGTGGGAGGAAAGTAGAACTTGATGAGATAACTGTATCTGCTCCCTTATTGGAAGGTGGTTCATCACAAGAAACGGTTCCTGTGACAACTACACCAATTAGTGAGGAAACTAATGATGATGATCATGAAGCTTCAGATCAAGTTACTACTGAACTTCAGAGGTCAACCAGAGTAAAATACGCACTGAGTGGTACGGTAATCCTATTCGGAAGTCATGTTACTTGACCATGGCGAACCTACAAACTATGAAGAAGCGATGGTGAGCCCAGATTCATGAAATGGCTGGAAGCCATGAAATCTGAGATGGGATCCATGTATGAAAACAAAGTATGGACTTTGGTTGACTTGCCCGATGATCGGCAAGCCATTGAGAATAAATGGATCTTTAAGAAGAAGACCGCGCCGATGGTAATGTAAGCTGTCTACAAAGCTCGACTTGTTGCAAAAGGTTTTCGACAAGTTCAAGGGGTTGACTACGATGAGACTTTCTCACCCGTAGCGATGCTTAAGTCTGTCGAATCATGTTAGCAATTGCCGCATTTTATGATTATGAAATTTGGCAAATGGATGTAAAACTGCATTCTTGAATGGATTTCTAGAAGAAGAGTTGTATATGATGCAACCAGAAGGTTTTGTTGATCCAAAGGGTGCTAACAAAGTGTGCAAGCTCCAACGATCAATTTATGGTGCAGTGCAAGCCTCTCGGAGTTGGAATAAGCGCTTTGATAGTGTGATCAAAGCATATGGTTTTATCTGAGACTTTTGGAGAAGCTTGTATTTACAAGAAAGTGAGTGGGAGCTCAGAGCATTTCGATATTGTATGTGGACGACATATTGTTGATTGGAAATGATATAGAATTTCTGGATAGCATAAAAGGATACTTGAATAAAAGTTTTTCAATGAAAGACCTCGGTGAAGCTGCTTACATATTGGGCATCAAGATCTATAGAGATAGATCAAAGCGCTTAATTGGACTTTCACAAAGCACATACCTTGATAAAGTTTTGAAGAAGTTCAAAATGGATCAGGCAAAGAAAGGTTTTTTACCTGTATTACAAGGTGTAAGATTGAGTCAGACTCAATGCCCGACCACAACAGAAGATAGAGAGAAAATGAAAGATGTTCCTATGCTTCAGCCATAGGCTCTATCATGTATGCAATGCTGTGTACCAGACTGACGTATGCTTAGCTGTAAGCTTGGCAGGAAGGTACCAAAGTAATCCAGAGTGGATCATGGACAGCGGTCAAGAACATCTGAAATACGAAAAGGACTAAGGATATGTTTCTCGTATATGGAGGTGACAAAGAGCTGGTCGTAAATGGTTATGTCGATGCAAGCTTTGACACGATCCGGACGATTCTAAATCGCAAACCGGATCGTATTTTTATTAAGCGGTGGAGCTGTCGGTTGGTGCAGTTCTAAACAAAGCGTCGTGGCGGGATCTACATGTGAAGCGGAGTACATAGCTGCTTGGAAGCAGCAAATGAAGGAGTCGGATGAAAGAGTTCATTTCCGATCTAGGTGTCATACCTAGTGCATCGGAACCAATGAAGATCTTCTCGTGACAATCTTGGTGCAATTGCCTTGGCAAAGGAATCCAGATTTCACAAGAGGACCAAGCATATCAAGAGACGCTTCAATTCCATTGGGACCAAGTCCAAGTGGGAGACATAGAGATTTGCAAAATACATACGGATCTGAATGTTGCAGACCGTTGACTAAGCCTCTTCCACGAGCAAAAATGATCAGCACCAAGACTCCATGGGTGTTAGAATCATTACTGTGTAATCTAGATTATTGACTCTAGTGCAAGTGGGAGACTGAAGGAAATATGCCCTAGAGGCAATAATAAAGTTATTATTTATTTCCTTATATCATGATAAATGTTTATTATTCATGCTAGAATTGTATTAACCGGAAACATAATACATGTGTGAATACATAGACAAACAGATAGTCACTAGTATGCCTCTACTAGACTAGCTCATTAATCGAAGATGGTTATGTTTCCTAACCATAGACATGTGTTGTCATTTGATTAATGAGATCACATCATTAGGAGAATGATGTGATTGACATGACCCATTTCGTTAGCTTAGCACTTGATCGTTTAGTATATTGCTATTGCTTTCTTCATGACCTATACATGTTCCTGTAACTATGAGATTATGCAACTCCGTTTACGGAGGAACACTTTGGTACTACCAAGCGTCACAACGAATCTGGGTGATTATAAAGGAGTACTACAGGTGTCTCCAAAGGTACTTGTTGGGTTGGCGTATTTGAGATTAGGTTTTGTCACTCCGATTGTCGGAGAGGTATCTCTGGGCCTTCTCGGTGATACACATCACATAAGCCTTGCAAGCATTACAACTAATGAGTTAGTTGTAAGATGATGTATTACAGAACGAGTAAAGAGACTTACCGGTAGCGAGATTGAACTAGGTATTGGATACCGACGATCGAATCTCGGGTAAGTAACGTACCGATGACAAAGGGAACAACGTATATCGTTATGCGGTTTGACCGATAAAGATCTTCGTAGAATATGTAGGAACCAATATGGGCATCCAGGTTCCAATATTGGTAATTGACCGAGAATGGTTCTAGGTCATGTCTACATAGTTCTCGAACCCGTAGGGTCCGCACGCTTAACGCTTCGATGACAGTTCATTATGAGTTTATAAGTATTGATGTACCGAAGGTTGTTCGAGTCCGGATGTGATCACGGACATGACGAGGAGTCTCGAAATGGTCGAGACATAAAGATTGATATATTGGAAGTCTATGTTTGGACTTGGAAAGGTTCGGATGAAAACAGAAGTTATTGGAACACCGGGGTTACGGAACCCCGGGAGGTCTATGGGCCTTGATGGGCCATAAGAGAGAAGAGGAAGGGCCGGCCAGGCAGGCCGCGCGCCCCCCTCCCCCCTCTAGTCCGAATAGGACAAGGAGAGGAGGGGCGGCGCCTTCCCTCTTCCCCCTCCTCCAATCCTAATCCAACTAGGAGAGGGGGGGTCCTACTCCCGGTGGGAGTAGGACTCCTCCAGGCGCGCCTCCCCTAGGGCTGGCCGCACCCCCCCTTGGCTCCTTTATATACGGGGCAGGGGGCACCCCATGACACTGAAGTTGATCTACGGATCGTTCCTTAGCCGTGCGGTGCCCCCTCCACCATATTCCACTTGGTCATATCGTCATGAGCTTAGCGAAGCCTCGCGCGGAGAAGTCATATCGTCGCGGAGCTTAGGCGAAGCCCTGCGTCGGTGGAGCATCATCATCGCCACCACGCCGTCGTCTTGTGGAACTCATCCCGACACTTTGCTGGATCGAGTCCGGGGATCGTCATCGAGCTGAGCGTGTGCGAACTCGGAGGTGCCGTCGTTCGGTGCTTGGATCGGTCGGATCGTGAAGACGTCGACTACATCAACAGCGTTGTTATAACGCTTCGCTTTCGGTCTCGAGTGCGTGGACGGACACTCTCCCCTCTCGTTGCTATGCCATCACCATGGTCTTGCGTGTGCGTAGGAAATTTTTTGAAATTACTACGTTCCCCAACAATCTTTGTGGCGGAGCGACAGGGCAGGTTGAGACCGCCTTGGTGAGAGGTGGACCTGGCTCTGGTCGGTGTCCGCGGTTACATCAATTAACACGCTTAACGAGATCTTGGTATTTGATCTGAGTCTGGCCATTGATTCTATACGCACTAACCAACTACGTGGGAAAGATATGGGCACTTTCGGTATCAAGTGGTATCGGCCGAAGCCTTCGTGACGTCGTCGGCCGGCGCTGTGGCGATGTGGCCCCGGATAATTAAGCTACAGTAACCCTCTACTAATGATGCCACGTCACCTCGGTTACTGTTGTTAAATCTTGCGTTAGTTCGAAACCGATTCAAATTCAAATTCAAAATCGAGTCAAACGGTAAATTTTTCAAACGTTAAAACTAAAATGTTCAAAATGGGACAAATAAATCCTAAGTCCAAATGGTGGAGGAACCACATTTTTGTAGAAAGATTTAAAGCACTAAAATGATTTAAACAATAGCAAAACAACTATTTAAACGACTTTGGTATTTTATAAAATACTAGACTATTTTTATCACGGTAAAACTTTTTATAGTAGTGGATTGTTCTGAAACATTATTTTAGGGGCTATAGATATATTTTTCTAAAATTAAAATTAATGTGTAACTAAATTAAAACAAAAAAATAAAAATATGAAAAGGTAAAAAGAAAGGAATAAAACAACCCCCACTCGCCAATCGGGCCAGCGGCCCACCCAGCCAGCCCATGGCCCAACCGCCCACCCTCACTCCCATAACCTCTTGGTCGGTGAAACCCTAGCCGACCCCACTCCCCACGATCCCTTCTCCCCCACCGATCTGGATCGGGATCGCCCCGATCCCGTCGGCGCCGAACGCCGGCGCCCCGCCGCCAGCGCCGCCCGTCCTCACCTCCTCCCGGCCCAGCCACCCAGACGCTGGCGCGCTTCGCCGCCAGACGCCGACGCCCGGATTCGGCCCGACCACCTCGCCTCGCCGGAACCGCCCCGTCGCCGCCGAACGCCTCCCCGCCCTCCTCCTCGCCGGTCGTCCCCGACCGTCCCCGAGCCCGCTGCCGAGACCCTACGCGCCTCCCCCACCGTGAGCATCGCCCCGCTCCTCCCCCTCTGCTCCCGTCGCCGGTTCCGGCCGCCCCGCGTACCCCCCCCCCTCGCGCCTCCTCCGCTCGGCCGGGGCCTCCTCCCCCCACGCCACGCCGGGCCGTTCGCGCCTGCCCTCCCCTCTCTTCCTCGCCCGCGATCACATGAGCCCCGCCGTGGCCGCGACGCCGCCCGCCGCTCGAGGCCTCCTGTTGGGGAACGAGCAGAAATTCAAAATTTTCCTCACGTATCACCAAGATCTATCTATGGAGAGACTAGCAGCGAGGGAAGGAGAGTGCATCTACATACCCTTGTAGATCGCTAAGCGGAAGCGTTCAAGAGAACAGGGTTGAAGGAGTCGTGCTTGTCGTGATCCAAATCACCGGAGATCCTAGTGCCGAAGCGGACGGCACCTCCGCGTTCAACACACGTACAGCCGGTGGCGTCTCCCACGCCTTGATCCAGCAAGGAGAGAGGGAGAGGTTGAGGAAGACTCCATCCAACAGCAACACAACGGCGTGGTGGTGGTGGAGGGCGTGGCAATCCTGCAGGCTTCGCCAAGCACCCACGGGAGAGGAGGAGGTGTCACGGAGGGAGGGAGGCGCCAGGGGCTCGGTGTGGATGCCTCCTCCCTCCACTATATATAGGGGCAGGGAGAGGGGGCGCAGCCTGCCCCTTCCTCCAAGGAAGGGGTGCGGCAAGAGGGGGGGGAGGAGTCCATCTCCCAAGGCACCTCGGAGGTGCCTTCCCCTCTATGGACTCTTCCTCTCCAAGTGTTTCATGCGCATGGGCCTCTTGGGGCTGGTTCCCCTTGGCCCATGCAGGCCTAGGCGCACCACCTAGGGCCCATGTGGCCCCCGGGGCAGGTGGCCCCACCCGGTGGGCCCCCGGGACCCCTCCGGTGGTCCCGGTACAATACCGATAACCCCGAAACTTGTCCCGATGGCCGAAACAGCACTTCCCATATATAAATCTTTACCTCCGGACCATTCCGGAACTCCTCGTGACGTCCGGGATCTCATCCGGGACTCCGAACAACATTCGGTAACCACATACAAGCTTCCTTTATAACCCTAGCGTCATCGAACCTTAAGTGTGTAGACCCTACGGGTTCGGGAACCATCATGAACACCGAGACGTTCTCGGTCAATAACCAACAGCGGGATCTGGATACCCATGTTGGCTCCCACATGTTCCACGATGATCTCATCGGATGAACCACGATGTCAAGGACTCAATCGATCCCGTATACAATTCCCTTTGTCTAGCGGTATTGCACTTGCCCGAGATTCGATCGTCGGTATCCCGATACCTTGTTCAATCTCGTTACCGGCAAGTCTCTTTACTCGTTCCGTAACACATCATCCCGTGATCAACCCCTTGGTCACATTGTGCACATTATGATGATGTCCTACCGAGTGGGCCCAGAGATACCTCTCCGTTTACATCGAGTGACAAATCCCATCTTGATCCGTGTCAACCCAATGGTCACTTTCGGAGATACCTGAGTGCACCTTTATAGTCACCCGATTACGTTGTGACGTTTGATACACCCAAAGCACTCCTACGGTATCCGGGAATTGCACGATCTCATGGTCTAAGGAAAAGATACTTGACATTAGAAAAGCTTTAGCATACGAACTACACGATCTTTGTGCTAGGCTTAGGATTGGGTCTTGTCCATCACATCATTCTCCTAATGATGTGATCCCGTTATTAATGACATCCAATGTCCATGGTTAGGAAACCATAACCATCTATTGATCAACGAGCTAGCCAATAGAGGCTTGCTAGGGACATGGTGTTGTCTATGTATCCACACATGTATTTGAGTTTCCTATCAATACAATTATAGCATGGATAATAAACGATTATCATGAACAAGGAAATATAATAATAATAACTAATTTATTATTGCCTCTAGGGCATATTTCCAACAGTCTCCCACTTGCACTAGAGTCAATAATCTAGTTCACATCGTTATGTGATTAACACTGATAGGTCACATCGCCATGTGACCAGCATCCAAAGAGTCTACTAGTGTCTTAAACTAGTTCACATCACCATGTGATTAAGACTCAATGAGTTCCGAGGTTTGATCATGTTTTGCTTGTGAGAGAGGTTTTAGTCAACGGGTTTTAGTCAATGGGTCTGAACCTTTCAGATCCGTGTGTGCTTTGCAAATTTCTAGGTCATATTATAAATGCTGCTTCCACGCTCCACTTGAAGCTATTCCAAATGGTTGCTCCACTATACGTATCCGGTTTACTACTCAGAGTCACTCGGACAGGTGTTAAAGCTTGCATCGACGTAACCCTTTACGCCGAACTCTTTATCACCTCCATAATCGAGAAACATGTCCTTATTTACTCCAAGGTCAATGTTTGACCGCTGTCCAATGATCTATTCCTGGATCATTCTTGTACCCCTTGACTGACTCATGGCAAGGCACACTTCGGTGCGGTACACAAGATAGCATCTTTATAGAGCCTACGTCTAAAGCATAGGGACGACCTTCGTCCTTTCTCTCTTTTCTGCCGTGGTCGAGCTTTAACTCTTAACTTCATACCTTACATCTCAGGCAAGAACTCCTTCTTTGGTGATCCATCTTGAACACCTTCAAGATCATGTCAAGGTATATGCTCATTTGAAAGTACCATTAAGCATTTTGATCTATCACTATAGATCTTGATGCTCAATGTTCAAGTAGCTTAATACAGGTTTTCACTTGAAAACACTTTTCAAATAACCCTATATGCTTTCGGAAATTCTACATCATTTCGATCAACAATATGTCAACAACATATACTCATCAAAATTCTATAGTGCTCCCACTCACTTCTTTGGAAATACAAGTTTCTCATAAACTTTGTATAAACCCAAAATCTTTGATCATCTCATCAAAGCACACATTCCAACTCCGAGATGCTTACTCCGGTCCTTAGAAAGGATCATTTGGAGCCAGCATACCTTTTAGCATCCTTAGGATCGACAAAACTTTTCGATTGTATCACATACAACCTTTCCTTATTTAAAACGGTAAGGAAACTCATTTTGACATCCATCTGCCAGATTTCATAAATGCAGCTTATGCTAACATGATTCCGACGGACTTAAGCATCGCTACGGATGAGAAAATCTCATCGTAGTCAACTCCTTGAACTTGTGAAAAACTCTTCGCCACAAGTCGAGCTTCATAGACGGTGATCTTACCGTCCACGTCCGTCTCCTTCTTAAAGATCCATTCATCTCAATGGCTTGCCGATCATCGGGCAAGTCCACCAAAGTCTATGCTTTGTTCTGATACATGGATCCTATCTCGGATTTCATGGCTTCCAACCATTTGTCGGAATTTGGGCCCACCATCGCTTCTCCATAGCTCGTAGGTTCATTGTTGTCCAGCAACATGACCTTCAAGACATGATTACTGTACCACTCAAGTAGTACGCATCCTTGTCACCCCACGAGGTACGTCGGTGACTTGATCCAAACTTCATGATCACTATCATAAGCTTCTACTTCAATTGGTGTAGGTGCCACGGAACAACTTCCGTGCCCTGCTACACACTAGTTGAAGTGACGGTTCAATAACCTTATCAAGTCTCCACCATCCTCCCACTCAACTTTTCGAGACGAACTTTTCCTCGAGAAAGGACCCGATTCAAGAAACAATCCCTATTGCTTCCGGATCTGAATTAGGAGGTATACCCAACTGTTTTGGGTGTCCTATGGAGATGCATTTTGTCCGCTTTGGGTTCGAGCTTATCAACCTGAAACTTTTCCACATAAGCGTCGCAGCCCCAAACCTTTAAGAAATGACAGCTTAGGTTTCTCTAAACCATAGTTCATACGGTGTCATCTCAACGGAATTTCGTGGTGCCCTATTAAAGTGAGTGCGGTTGTCTCTAATGCCTAACCCATGAACGATAGTGGTAATTCGATAAGAGATATCATGGTACGCACCATATCCAATAGAGTGCAACTATGATGTTCGGACACACCATCACACTATGGTGTTCCAGGCGGTATTAATTGTGAAACAATTTGCACAATGTCTTAGTTGTGTGCCAAAACTCGTAACTCAGATATTCATCTCTATGATCATATCATAGACATTCTATCCTCTTGTCACGAAGATCTTTAAACTTCACTCTGAAATTACTTGAACCATTCAATAATTCAGACTTGTGTTTCATCAAGTAAATATACTCGAATCATCTGTGAAGTAAGAACATAACGATATTCACTGCATGCCTCAGCACTCATTGGACTGCACACATCAAAATGTGTTACTTTCAACAAGTTGCTATCTTGTTCCATCTTATCAAACCGAGGCTTTGGTCATCTTGCCCATGTGGTATGATTTGCATATCTCAAGTGATTCAAAATCAAGTGAGTCCAAACGATCCATCTGCATGGAGTTTCTTCATGCGTATACACCAATAGACATGGTTCGCATGTCTCAAACTTTTCAAAACGAGTGAGTCCAAAGATCCATCAACATGGAGCTTCTTCATGCGTTTTATGACTTACATGGCAGTGCCACAAGTAAGTGGTACTATCATTACTATCTTATATCTTTTGGCATGAAAATGTGTATCACTACGATCGAGATTCAATAAACCATTCCTTTAGGTGCAAGACCATTGAAGGTATTATTCAAATAAATAGAGTAACCATTATTCTCCTTAAATGAATAACAGATTGCGATAGACATAATCCAATCATGTCTATGCTCAACGCAAACACCAAATAACAATTATTTAGGTTTAACATCAATCTCGATGGCAGAGGGAGCGTGCGATGCTTGATCATATCAACCTTGGAAACACTTCCAACATATATCGTCAGCTCACCTTTAGCTAGTCTCCGTTTATTCCGTAGCTTTTATTTCGAGTTACTAACACTTAGTAACCGAACCGGTATCTAATACCCTGGTGCTACTAGGAGTGCTAGTAAAGTACACATTAACATAATGCATATCCAATATACTTCTATCGACCTTGCCAGCCTTCTCATCTACCAAGTATCTAGGGTAATTCTGCTCCAGTGGCTGTTCCCCTTATTACAGAAGCACTTAGTCTCGGGTTTGGGTTCAACCTTGGGTTTCTTCACTAGAGCAGCAACTGATTTGCCGTTTCACGAAGTGTCCCTTCTTGCCCTTGCCCTTCTTGAAACTAGTGGTTTCATCAACCATCAACAATTGATGCTCCTTCTTGATTTCTACTTTCGCGATGTCAAACAACGCGAATACCTCAAGGATCATCATCTCTATCCTTGATATGTTATAGTTCATCACGAAGCTCTAGCAGCTTGGTGGAAATGACTTTGGAGAAATATCACTATCTCATCTGGAAGATCAACTCCCACTCGGTTCAAGTGATTGTTGCACTTCAGACAATCTGAGCACAAGCTCAACGATTGAGCTTTTCTCCCTTAGTTTGCAGGCTAAGACAATCGTCGGAGGTCTTATACCTCTTGACGTGGGCACGAGCCTGAAATCCCAATTTCAGCCATCGAAACATCTCATATGTTCCGTGACGTTTCAAAACGTCTTTGGTGCCTCAACTCTAAACCGCTTAACCGAACTATCACGTAGTTATCAAACGTGTATGTCCGATGTTCGCAACATCCACAAACGACGTTTGGGGTTCATCACACCGAGCGGTGCATTAAGGACATAAGCTTTCTACTGTCCGCATAATCGCTACTTTCAACTTTCAACTATATTTTCTCTAGGAACATATCTAAACAGTGGAACTAAAGCGCGAGCTCACGACATAATTTGCAAAGATCTTTTGACTATGTTCAGGATAATTAAGTTCATCTTATGAACTCCCACTCGATAGACATCCCTCGGTCATCTAAGTGATTACATGATCCGAGTCAACTAGGCCGTGTCCGATCATCACGTGAGACGGACTAGTCATCATCGGTGAACATCTTCATGTTGATCGTATCCACTATCGACTCATGCTCGACCTTTCGGTCTCGTGTTCCGAGGCCATGTCTGTACATGCTAGGCTCGTCAAGTTAACCCTAAGTGTTTTGCGTGTGTAAATCTGTCTTACACCGTTGTATGTGAACGTAAGAATCCATCACACCCGATCATCACGTGGTGCTTAGAAGCGATTTAACTTTAGCAACGGTGCACGTTAGGGAGAACACTTCTTGAAATTGTGTAAGGGATCATCTTATTTACTACCGTCGTTCTAAGTAAACAAGATGCATAAACATAATAAACATCACATGCAATTATATAGTAGTGACATGATATGGCCAATATCATATTGCTCCTTTGATCTCCATCTTCGGGCTCCATGATCATCATTGTCACCGCATGACACCATGATCTCCATCATCATGATCTCCATCATCGTGTCTTCATGAAGTTGTCTCGCCAACTATTACTTCTACTACTATGGCTACGGTTAGCAATAAAGTAAAGTAATTACATGGCGTTCGTTTAATGACACGCAGGTCATACAATAAATAAAGACAACTCCTATGGCTCCTGCCGGTTGTCATACTCATCGACATGCAAGTCGTGAATCCTATTACAAGAACATGATCAATCTCATACATCACATATCATTCATCACATTCTTCTTGGCCATATCACATCACATAGCATACCTGCAAAAACAAGTTAGACGTCCTCTAATTGTTGTTTGCATGTTTTACGTGGCTGCTATGGGTTTCTAGCAAGAACGTTTCTTACCTACGCAAGACCACAACGTGATATGCCAATTGCTATTTACCCTTCATAAGGACCCTTTTCATCGAATCCGTTCCGACTAAAGTGGAGAGGCGGCACCGCTAGCCACCTTATGCACCAAGTGCATGTCATCGGTGGAACTGTCTCACGAAGAGTACGTGTAAGGTCGGTCCGGCCGCTTCATCCCACAATACCGTCGAAACAAGATTGGACTAGTAACGGTAAGCATATTGAACAAAATCAACGCCCACAACTACTTTGTGTTCTACTCGTGCAAAGAATCTACGCAATAGACCTAGCTCATGATGCCTTTGTTGGGGAACGAGCAGAAATTCAAAATTTTCCACGATCACCAAGATCTATCTATGGAGAGACTAGCAACGAGGGAAGGAGAGTGCATCTACATACCCTTGTAGATCGCTAAGCGGAAGCGTTCAAGAGAACGGGGTTGAAGGAGTCGTGCTCTGTCGTGATCCAAATCACCGGAGATCCTAGTGCGAACGGACGGCACCTCCGCGTTCAACACGTACAGCCGGTGACGTCTCCCACGCCTTGATCCAGCAAGGAGAGAGGGAGAGGTTGAGGAAGACTCCATCCAACAGCAACACAGCACGGCGTGGTGGTGGTGGAGGAGCGTGGCAATCCTGCAGGCTTCGCCAAGCACCCACGGAGAGGAGGAGGTGTCACGGGAGGGAGGGAGGCGCCGAGGGGCTCGGTGTGGATGCCTCCTCCCTCCACTATATATAGGGGCAAGGGAGAGGGGAGGCGCAGCCTGCCCCTTCCTCCAAGGAAGGGGTGCGGCAGAGGGGGGAGGAGTCCATCCTCCCAAGGCACCCCTGAGGTGCCTTCCCTCTATGGACTCTTCCTCTCCAAGTGTTTCATGCGCATGGGCCTCTTGGGGCTGGTTCCCTTGGCCCATGCAGGCCTAGGCGCACCACCTAGGGCCCATGTGGCCCCGGGGCAGGTGGCCCCACCGGTGGGCCCCGGGACCCCTCCGGTGGTCCCAGACAATACCGATAACCCCAAACTTGTCCCGATGGTCGAAACAGCACTTCCCATATATAAATCTTTACCTCCGGACCATTCCGAACTCCTCGTGACGTCAGGGATCTCATCCGGACTCAACAACATTCGTAACCACATACAAGCTTCCTTTATAACCCTAGCGCCATCGAACCTTAAGTGTAGACCCTACGGGTTCGGGAACCATGCGAACATGACCGAGACGTTCTCCGGTCAATAACCAACAGCGGGATCTGGATACCCATGTTGGCTCCTACATGTTCCACGATGATCTCATCGGATGAACCACGATGTCAAGGACTCAATCGATCCCGTATACAATTCCCTTTGTCTAGCGGTATTGCACTTGCCCGAGATTCGATCGTCGGTATCCCGATACCTTGTTCAATCTCGTTACGGCAAGTCTCTTTACTCGTTCCGTAACACATCATCCGTGATCAACCCCTTGGTCACATTGTGCACATTATGATGATGTCCTACCGAGTGGGCCCAGAGATACCTCTCCGTTTACACGGAGTGACAAATCCCGCCTTGATCCGTGTCAACCCAATGGTCACTTTCGGAGATACCGTAGTGCACCTTTATAGTCACCCGATTACGTTGTGACGTTTGATACACCCAAAGCACTCCTACGGTATCCGGAATTGCACGATCTCATGGTCTAAGGAAAAGATACTTGACATTAGAAAAGCTTTAGCATACTGAACTACGATCTTTGTGCTAGGCTTAGGATTGGGTCTTGTCCATCACATCATTCTCCTAATGATGTGATCCGTTATTAATGACATCCAATGTCCATGGTTAGGAAACCATAACCATCTATTGATCAACGAGCTAGCCAATAGAGGCTTGCTAGGGACATGGTGTTGTCTATGTATCCACACATGTATTTGAGTTTCCTATCAATACAATTATAGCATGGATAATAAACGATTATCATGAACAAGGAAATATAATAATAATAACTAATTTATTATTGCCTCTAGGGCATATTTCCAACATCCCCTCCGTCGCCGGACCTCCCACACGGAGCTCCTCCTCCTCGCCTCGGTAGCCCGTAGTAGCCCGTGCTTTCGCCACCACCGAGCCGCAGTTCGCCACGCGGCGAGCACGCCACGCCGAGGGCAGCTGTCGCCGCCACCCTGGTTGCGCATCGACGCACCAGCGTCTCCCTCTCGCCCGCCCTGCCACGCCCGCCGCCCAGAGCGCGATCCCGACGAGGTCCCAAATCCCACCGCCGCCTCGCCGCTGGCGCCGATTCCGCCAAGTCCGCCAAGTTACGTGATACCACCGACGCGGGCCTTGTGGAGCTCATTCGAATGAGCCTAGCCCCGCTCCTCCCCGAGCACCTGTCGCGTTTGCCGGGCGAGATCCGTGTTGCGCCGCCGCGTTTGGCGTCGTCGGCGTTGAGCCACCGGCCACCGCCAACGTGGCATCCACATGGCACCGCCACATCGGTGGGCGGGGCCCCCCCTTTCACTGTTGACCGTGGTCGACAATGCCGACCAGGCACTCGGTGCATCACCACCGTGGTCCCACCCCGTAACGTTAAAAATAAAAATAAATGATAATTAAAATATTAATTAATTAATTAAGTAAATAATTAATTTAATTAATCTGATTAATTAACCTAATGGCTAATTAACCTAATTAACTACATTAATTAACTAATGAGTATGAATTAACGGGACCCACATGACAGTTGACCAAGTCAACTCATTGATCGCCGACGTCGCATGACGTCATCTTGACGTCATAAATCCATTTTTCAATTAATTAATTAATTAATTAAATTCCAGAAATTAATAAAATCTTTAGAAAATCATATCTTTTAATCCGTAACTTCGATTAAAATATTTTCAACATGAAAGTTCTTTGAGAACGACGAGACGAATCCGGACACGCAGTCCGTTCGTCCGCCACACCCCCTAACCTATCGAACCCGCAACTTTCCCCCGCCTTCCTGCTGAAAACACGTAAACACCGGAATACTTTCCGGATGTTTCTTAACTGGTACCACCTCATACCACGTTAGGGCACGCCTAGCATCGTTACTTGTCTTGTCATGCATCGATATGCATCTGTTTACATGGTATTCATTGTTTCTTCCCCTCTTCCCTCCGGTAGACTACGAGACCGACGCCATCTGCTGCCCGGTTCGACTACGGTGTTGACGACCCTCTCTCTTGCCGAGCAACCAGGCAAGCCCCCTTGATCACCAGATATCGCCTATTCTACTCTATACCGCTTGCATTAGAGTAGTGTAGCATGTTACTTGCTTCGTTATACCTATCCGATGCATAGCATGTCCTTGTTACTCTTGTTGTTACCTTTACGCAATCCTATATGCTTAGTATAGGATGCTAGTACTTTCATCGTGGCCCTACATTCTTGTCCGTCTGTCATGCCGTGCTATACTATCGGGCCGTGATCACTCGGGAGGTGATCACGGGTATATACTATAATTATACATGATACATGTGGTGACTAAAGTCGGGTCGGCTTGTGGAGCACCATGAGTGATTCATGATTGGGGCTGAAAGGACCTTTGTCCCGACGGCCCTCTGGATGGATCTTTGTGGCGGAGCGACAGGCAGGTCGAGACCGCCTAGGAGAGAGGTGGGCTGGCCTGTTTGGCGTTCGCGGATACTTAACACGCTTAACGAGATCTTGGTATTTGATCGACTTGGCTACGAGCTTATACGCACTAACCATCTACGCGGGAGTAGTTATGGGTATCCGCGCCGTGGTATCACCAAGCACTTCAGACGTCAATGACGAGCGCAAGGCCGGATTGGACTGAACGCCTGCTAGGCTAGGTCGCTTCGGCCGCCCTCATAACGTCTTGTGTGTGCTTTCGAGGCGATGGGCCTGACCCACGTGCTTAGGTTTAGACCGCGCGTCTTGGCCTCTCTGTTGTGCCTAGGTGGGGCTGCGACGTGTTGATCTTCCGCGGCCGGGCATGACCCAGAAAGTGTGTCCGGCCAAATGGGATCAAGCGTCTTTGGGTAAGATGGTGCACCCTGCGGGAAGTTAATCTATTGAATAGACGTGATCTTGATAACAGGACGACTTGGAGTTGTACCTTGAGCTTATGACAACTAGAACCGGATACTTGATAAAAACACCCTTCCAAGTGCGGATACAACCGGTGGTCGCTCTCTCTCGTGGATATGAGGAGGGATCGCCGGGTAGGATTATTGCTATGTGATGTTACTTGGAGGACTTCAACCTACCCTCCTCTACTGTTGCAAGACAGGTGGCGAAGCGTAGTCTTCGATAAGACTAGCTATCCCCTCTTATTCGGCATTCGCATTCAGTCCACGATATGGCCCTTTACACATATATCCATGCATATGTAGTGTAGCTCCTTGCTTGCAGTACTTTGGATGAGTACTCACGGTTGCATTGTTTCCCCTTTTCCCCTATCTATACCCGATTGCTGCAACTGCACGATGGAGCCAGGAGCCCGACGCCACCCTCGATGGCGACTACTACACTGGAGGTGCCTACTACTACTGCAGCCCACGACGGCGACGACCGAGAGTAGTTAGGAGGATCCCTGCAGGAGGCTGCTCCTCTTCGATCCAGATCCCGGTTTGTGCTAGCCTTCTTAAGGCAAACTTGTTTAACTTATGTCCGTACTCAGATATTGTTGCTTCCATCGACTCGCCTATGATCGAGCACTTGTATTCGAGCCCTCGAGGCCCCTGGCTTGTATTATGATGCTTGTATGACTTATTTTATTTGTAGAGTTGTGTTGTGATATCTTCCCGTGAGTCCTTGATCTTGATCGTACACATTTGCGTGCATGATTAGTGTACGATTGAATCGGGGGCGTCACAAGTTGGTATCAGAGCCGACTGCCTGTAGGAACCCCCCTTCCACACTCTTTGGCCAAAGTCGAGTCTAGACATTGCAAAAACTTTTACTAACTTGGCTGTGTGCCTTATGGGCCCACGTCGCCATCGGGTAATACTAGGATCTTTTACTCCTCGACCTTTACTCTGGGATTCTGAACTCTCTTCTCTTCGGGTTAAACAATTTTTACTAAAATCTAACTTTAGGTTCTCGAAAATACTTTCTCCCGGAGAGACCCTTGATCCAGATGACTTTCTTTGCACTGAAGATTACGAAGATACTCTACGATGTGCTCTCGAGACTATGTGCCATCGCTTTTGCCATTCACTTCCATCGATAAATCCTCCGGATAACTAATTACACCTATCGTTCAAATTGTCATCCCAGTTGCTCTTGTTATTACAAGATGTCCTGAAATACTCTTGATATTCCGAGAATTCTTTACGCCATCGCCTGCAGTTCCTTGCTGCATGAATACCCCTACGGATAATTACTCGTGCTTGCCGAGCATCTGTTCATTCAAAGTTGTTCATGTGATTCACAAAAATACATTCAAATACTACTCGATCTTCCGAAAATCCTGAGCAGCCTATTGCTCTTGAAATTCTTGCTTGCTTGCAATATGATTAATCCCATAAGTCTCGTAATCTTAATGGCATACCTTTTCATTATCATTTTGAGTCTGTTGATTCAATATGTTGCGAATTCTCGCAATCCTCAAATAGATCCTAGAATTCATCCTTCCGGCTCAGACGTCATTTTGTACATGAGTTGGTTCTCGACCAAACTATCTGTCGTCGATTGTGCCTCTGGTATATTCACTTGATCCATCCTTGATCAGAACGTCTGCTTCTGATCCTTTATTTTGGAAATCATAAGTCCTTGGCATTTAAGCTTGGAATTATTCAGATGCTTCCATAACCTGTTGCATTTGCATGCATTCCTCTTCTGGTTGAGTATCGATACTCATATCAGATCCTTTGTGGACCATCAAGCCCTTTGTTGGATTGTTACCCGACAGTGTCCTTCATAATTAATCACTTTGTGAGTTCTTTCTCCGATACATATTGCCATTGGTAAATTGTATCCTCTGCTTTCTCAGCCCTGCTCAGCTTTCGAGCTGGTGGTATTTCTATTGAAGCTTGTGGTATATATTGCCACGATACCCTGATGGGTTGAACCTATGCCTTCCTTAATATGTGTGAACTCGGCAGTTTTCATGAGTCATACACTTACGGTATTTTGCGGATAAAATTTCAACACTACAACTTCCTCGAAGGTGAGAAGTGAATGAAGGGTTATGCATTGGAGAAGTGGGAGTCGACCTTGAACTTTGTGTTCATGCCCATGGACACGATGTGGATCTTATCATTAAAGTTTCTCTTAAATTAATTATTCCTTTGGTATAAGTTCATCTTATATCTGGGATCTGGCCTTTTGCAATCATGGTTCCGACCATGTTCTCTTTTAAATACCATTTCTCGTGCAAGTTTAAGCACTTGTCTTCGGTAGAGTAATACCCCAGTCCAACTTCTACTTTGATCTGTCATCGAGTATTACCCCCCTGGTATCTCGAGATTATCATGGAACTGCATAACTTCTTATGAGTTCTTCATCAAGTGCTACCTTCCCACTGATTCAAATTTTCACGGGCTCTGAGTTATTAAACACTCAAGGACACCGATAACTGAACCAAGTCCGCACTACGGTTCAACAACTCTTCAGTAAGCTTCTATAAGTACGAGTTTGTATCCGATCACAACATTCCTAGCCTGTTTGGCTATATCATTGTCGTGATGATTCTAACTGTGCTACCTGGTCCTTAATTCTCGGAGCACCACTATGCGACGATAGCTAAAGCTTACGTCGATTTTCCTCGTCATCCCCTTTCACCTTAAACAACAAGCTTGAGTTCGAGTTTATGTCGTAACCGTGGTTCCAATAACCTTCCGCTTCATCGTTCGTTTGACTTGATGTCATCGTTGATTGATTACATCTGCATGAAATCTCTCGACAATTGTGTCGTGATCATCATCAACCTTATGAGCTCTTCCAGGAATTCAATTGAATTCATGATGGGTAATACCATCCTTGCCCCTCGATGATTCCTGTTCTCATCGACCACTTTATTGCCTTCCGTTCAACACAACTTGTTCGTGTTTTGTGTAAACCTTGATATCACTGCTACCCAGCAGTTGATCTTCCTTACCTCGGAAGTATTACCATCTCTTTTGTCAAGAATGTGGTGAGAATTTCACCACCTCTTAATAATTCTTGATATCATAATACTTCTTGCCATCTTCGTTCATTCCTTGGTCCCCGTATTGTTTTCAACCGGAATACCGACAATGGAGCTATGACATGTGAATTCAAAACTTCTAGCAACCCTATTGCTTTGAAGTGAATGGGCGATAGTTCATTCTAAGTCCTTCGTTAATTGAATCACCATTCCGACATTGGTCGTGCAACCCAACCCATATTTCGGGCGCACCTTTCAACCAATGTTTAATTGTGTATGTCTTCCTCGAGCTTACTTCCTTATATCATTTGATATGACAAATGTTATCTCCTTATCCACATAATTGTGGAGATCCATCTTCGGATACCTCGATGAGTTATCGCTGAGTCCATCACCACCTCCTCATCCTCTTCTTGATTAAATGATGAACTATTGCTTCAGAACCCGCTCCCATAGTTCATTTCCGAGAATCTTGCAATGTCATTTAAATGGACTTGTGTTGCACCTTTTCCTCTCGGACTTCGAGTCGAGGTATCATGACACCAATTGGATATGAATCTCGGTCAGATATGATGATTGGGACAACTTTCCAAGAGTTATGATGTTGATCCTTTGATGACCCGGTAACATGATGGCATGCCTAGCACTTCCGGTGGAGGACCTATCATTATAGATTCCTATTCAGCAAGGTTATCCATTCATCCATGAGGAAATTGTAAGACTTATTCTACAAGTTATTCCTGATGGATCCTTCGTGTTTCCAAAGTCTGATCTTCATAGGATGACCATGTCAATGCTATCTCGAAGCATGTCTATGGTACTCTGAATTTCAACAAGAACATTTGAAGCCCAATGCTAAATGTTTCTTTCTCAATTATCCAAACACCGATGTATGGGTAATGTCATGAAAATTCTCTCCCCTACCTAAAGAGTTTTCTACATCATATCCTGTCATGGATATCATGCTCTGCTTAACCTTGGGAAGGATATACCCCTGAAATATGTGTTTAAACACATTTTCCTTTCCATTGTTCTGTTTAATCCGAGAATCTCATTTTCCTTTCCATTGGTTTGCTTGACCCTTCTTGTGATCTATATGTAAAACACCTTGGTGTACAAACCGTGTCAGTAAGACCCTGTTTCTATTGTTGATGACATTCCGGTAACCAATGATGGATGAGAACTTTGCCTATTGGTCTGCCTCGTTCAACGAGCAGGAAAATGGTTCTCTTCGTCCCTCGCCCTTGGTACCGACGTTGTTACCGACGTAACTGACAGACTATCCTCTGACATGCCTTGCTTACATGATCGTGCAAGACGTTACCGCCCTTCCTGCTCTTAACCCACATGGTGGGCCCATAACCCACAGTTCCACAGGATCGAAACCTGACTCTCCTACACCCCTGTTCCCAAGGTTGTTCCTCGTGTGTGACCTCGTATGTAATTCACGAGCCATCTTCCGAGGGATCATCAAATCTGTTGCCGGACGCAATACTTATTCCCGATTGCTTTGAGCCCCTTTCACGCCCTGTTTCAGGCATCGGACGGTTGCCTGCTCGCTCGAAACTTCCCATGAAACCTCATTACTTTGCTCTCGATATTTCCTTAAGTTTCAATTCGAGAGTTACTTTCTGCCACCTTCCTCGATGATATCGACCAGGAGTAGTTAGGAGGATCCCAGGCAGGAGGCCTGCTCCTCTTTCGATCTGTATCCCAGTTTGTGCTAGCCTTCTTAAGGCAAACTTGTTTAACTTATGTCTGTACTCAGATATTGTTGCTTCCGCTGACTCGTCTATGATCGAGCACTTGTATTCGAGCCCTCGAGGCCCCTGGCTTGTATTATGATGCTTTTATGACTTATTTTATTTGTAGAGTTGTGTTCTGATATCTTCCGTGAGTCCTTGATCTTGATCGCACACATTTGCGTGCATGATTAGTGTACGATTGAATCGAGGCGCCACAGTAGCCGGATTGGAACGTAAGCCTGCTCTTGTATTAAGGGGCTAGTTACGCTTCCGGCGCGTTCATAACGTCTTGGTGTGCTAAGGCGATGGGCCGGACCCTGTGAGCTTAGGTTTAGACCGGCGTGCTGACCTCTCTGTTGGCCTAGGTAGGGCTGCGACGTGTTGATCTTCCGAGGCCGGGCATGACCCAGAAAAGTGTGTCCAGTTAAATGGGATCAAGCGTGTTGGGTTATGTGGTGCACCCCTGCAGGGAAGTTTATCTATTCGAATAGCTGTGATCTTCGGTAATAGGACGACTTGGAGTTGTACCTTGACCTTATGACAACTAGAACCGGATACTTAATAAAACACACCCTTCCAAGTGCCAGATACAACCCGGTGATCGCTCTCTAACATGCGCCTCTTTTGATATGTATCCCAGTTTGTGCTAGCCTTCTTAAGGCAAACTTGTTTAACTTATGTCTGTACTCAGATATTGTTGCTTCCGCTGACTCGTCTATGATCGAGCACTTGTATTCGAGCCCTCGAGGCCCCTGGCTTGTATTATGATGCTTGTATGACTTATTTTATGTTTTAGAGTTGTGTTGTGATATCTTCCCGTGAGTCCCTGATCTTGATCGTACACGTTTGCGTGCATGATTAGTGTATGATTGAATCGGGGGCGTCACAACATATCACACAAATCAAAGAAGCTATTTAGATGAGTAGCGGCATCTTCACTAGGAAGGCCGGGGAATTGATTTTTCATGACAAGATTCAACAAAGCAGCATTGATTTCACAAGATTCGGTATTGGTAAGAGGAGCAATCGGAGTGCTAAGGAAATCATTATTGTTGGTATTGGTAAAGTCACACAATTTGGTATTATCTTGAGTCATCGTGACAAACAAGCAATCCAACACACGAGCAAACAAAAAGCAAGCGAAAAAGAGGCAAACGGAATAGAGAGGGCGAATAAAACGACAAGGGTGAAGTGGGGGAGAGGAAAACGAGAGGCAAATGGCAAATAATGTAATGCGGGAGATAAGGGATTGTGGTGGGTACCTGGTATGTTGACTTTTGCGTAGAATCCCCGGCAACGGCGCCAGAAATTCTTCTTGCTACCTCTTGAGCACTGCCTTGGATTTCCTTGAAGAGGAAAAGATGATGCAGCAAAGTAGCGTAAGTATTTTCCTCAGTTTTTGAGAACCAAGGTATCAATCCAGTAGGAGGCTACACGCGAGTCCCTCGTACCTACACAAAGCAAATAACTCCTCGCAACCAACGCGATTAGGGGATGTCAATCCATTCACGGTCACTTACGAGAGTGAGATCTGATAGAGATGATAGATAATATTTTTGGTATTTTTATGATAAAGATGCAAAGTAAAATAAAAGAGAAGTAAAAGAAAAGGCAATAAATAAAGTGATGGAAGATTAATATGATAGAGATAGACCCGGGGGCCATAGATTTCACTAGTGGCTTCTCTCAAGAGCATAAGTATTTTACGGTGGGTGAGCGAATTCTTGTTGAGCAATTGATGAATTGAGCATAGTTATGAGAATATCTAGGTATGATCATGTATATAGGCATCACGTCCGAGATAAGTAGACCGACTCCTGCCTGCATCTATTACTATTACTCCACTCATCGACCGCTATCCGACATGCATCTAGAGTATTAAGCTCAAGAAAACAGAGTAACGCCTTAAGCAAGATGACATGATGTAGAGGGATAAATTCATGCAATATGATAAAAACCCCATCTTGTTATCCTCGATGGCAACAATACAATACGTGCCTTACTGCCCCTACTGTCACTGGGAAAGGACACCGCAAGATTGAACCCAAAGCTAAGCACTTCTTCCATTGCAAGAAAAACCAATCTAGTAGGCCAAACCAAACTGATAATTCGAAGAGACTTGCAAAGATAACCAATCATACATAAAAGAATTCAGAGAAGATTCAAATATTGTTCATAGATAATCTTGATCATAAACCCACAATTCATCGGTCTTAACAAACACACTGCAAAAAGAAGATTACATCGAATAGATCTCCACGAGAGACGGGGAGAACATTGTATTGAGATCCAAAAAGAGAGAAGAAGCCATCTAGCTACTAACTATGGACCCGAAGGTCTGAAGTAAACTACTCACACTTCATCAGAGAGGCTATGGTGTTGATGTAGAAGCCCTCCATGGTGGATGCCCCCTCCGGCGGAGCTCCGGAACAGGCCCCAAGATGGGATCTCATGGGTACAGAAGGTTGCGGCGGTGGAATTGGGTTTTTGGCTCCGTATCTGATCGTTTGGGGGTACGTAGGTATATATAGGAGGAAGTACGTTGGTGGAGCAACGTGAGGCCCACGAGGGTGGAGGGCGCGCCCCTACCTCGTGCCCTCCTCGAAGCTTCCTTGACTTAGGGTCCAAGTCTCCTGGATCAAGTTCGGTGAGAAAATCACGTTCCCGAAGGTTTCATTCCGTTTGGACTCCGTTTGATATTCCGTTTCTTCGAAACTCTGAAATAGGCAAAAAACAGCAATTATGGGCTGGCCCTCCGATTATTAGGTTAGTCCAAAAAATAATATAAAAGTGGAAAATAAAGCCCAATATTGTCCAAAACAGTAGATAATATGGCATGGAGCAATAAAAAATTATTGATACGTTGGAAACGTATCATGGGGCAGGCGTGTGGCAGGCTGGGCCAAGCCAACGTGACGGACGTGCCCCGTATTTGGGCTAGATATGAAGGTGTCGGTCAGCCAACGTGACGGACGTGCCCCGTATTTAGGCTAGATATGAAGGTGTCGGTCAGCCCAGACATTTGAGACGCCTAGCTAGGTTGAAATTTGGTGACCGGTTAGTGATTGGGCGGCCCGTCCAGACGTTGAGGCGGGTTTGGGCCTTTGGGATGCTCGTGTGTAGATGCTCTTACCGAGGAGAAAATGGGAAAACGCTTGAAGAAAAAGTCCTTGATCATCTGTCAGACTATCACGCCCTAACTCGTCCACTCAAATGCCAAGGCACCTTCTTTACCGAAATGCATGGAACCACCACTTGTTCATGGTACTACCAAAGGTGACAGTAAGAGCAACTCCAAAGGCCGACTCGTTTTGTCAGTCTGCGTCTGTTTGGGTTTGTGCGGACAAAAGTAGCGGCCCAACGCACCGATCCAAATTCAAATCACGTTCGCGTCGCGTCCGCGCCGACACATTTACGGCCCAAATTTGCGCTCCAAATGCGTCGACGCGGACGCCGAACGGATGCTTCTCGCTGTCCGCCGCGTCCCCACATGGCGGACGTCCAACTACCCGCTGCCCACGCGGTCAGCTTAATTTATGACCACGGGCCCATGCGTCAACGACGACGCTCGTCCTATTTTAAGCCGACCGTGCGGCGGGGCCGTCCTCATCCAAACTCGCCGTCCACATCTGCCAAGCTTTGCTCCCCCGTCGCCGGCAAACCCTAGCCACCACAACCATAGTGAGATGAGCCTCTTCTCCGGCGCCATCGGCAGCAAGGCCAAGGGCAAGGCCCCCGCCACCCCTTTCCCCTCAGAGTTCCTCCCACCTCCGCCAGCGCCGGCGCCTCGCCTGCAGAGGCAGCGCGTGAACGTGCTAGTGCACCAGGCGGAGTGGCACTGGCAGCACCGCCAGCCTCTGAAGTATCCCGACGTGACCCTGCCGCACGACTGGCATCTAGATACCACCTCCGGATAGGATCCCAGTGCCGGCGGCGCCGCGGACGGCTCGGGCTCACGCAAAGGAGGTGCGGCGCCGGCGGGCGCTGCTGACGCCGGAGCAGCGCCGCGAGGCTGCCTACCCAACCGACTCACCCAACTGGGCGAGGTGGTTCGCCTTCGAGCACGAGGAGGCAAGGCGACGGGGCGTGCGCAAGGTCGACCGGTGCTCGCCGCCGCCGGCGCTCGTCGTCCACGAGGAGGACCAGGCGGCGGAGGACGCCTACCAGGCGGCCCTTGCGGCCGTCTACCGGGAGAGCGAGGAGGACGAGCGGCGCAGGGCGAAGGCGGCGGAGGAAGAGGAGGCTCGGTACGATGCAGCAATGACGCAGGCCCTTGCCCTCTCCGCGGCGGGCGATAGCGTGGTGCCGCCGGTGGCCCCGCCGTCCCCTATCAAGCCCGAGCCCGAGCCCGAGCCGTCCCCCATCGAGCGCTACTCCTGGACGGGAGTAGTGCGCGAGTGGGTACGCATGCCGCCGGTCTGGATGGGAGCGACGCCGGCGTAGGAGGAGGCGTACCTCGAGCACTGGCGCCACATCCGGGTGGCCGAGGAGCGCCGCGACGGCGAGTACCTCGAGATGCTCGAGGGGGACCTGGAGGAGGAGCAGCGCGAGGCCGAGGAGGAGGCGCTTAGGCAGCGGCTGCACAGCCCCCGCCGGCAATGCCTGCTCCGGCACAGCCTGCACCCGACATGACGGCGCTCTGGAACACGGCGTTCGCCTGGGCCGGGCCGGCGCCGACGCTCATCGACCTCACGGACCCCGAGGACGACGACGACGACGCCTAGGGCAGCGCGCCGCCTCGTAGTTTAGGCTGTTTTTCTTAATGCAAACGTGGACGCGTGGACTCTCGCCGGCCTTCGTGGCCGGCTTTAATGTTTAATTAATGTTGTTTTCACTTTCTTAATATGCATGCGTTTATTTTTTTCCTACCGCCGTCAAAATGAGTCAGGCCAGCGTTGGGCGCACGCGCCGACCCAAACGCGGAAGCGGACGTCGTGCTCATCTGGCCGACGCAAACGAATAAAAAATGGACAAAATCGCTGTTCATTTAGGTCGGTCCGTTGGAATTGCTCTAACGTTGGTCGGTCGCGTGCAGACACTCCATTTCTGAACAACCCCAGCACGTCAAGTGAAGCAAAAGCAAAAGCAAGGTCAGGAGGACAAGACATGGAGACCTATCGCCCAAAAGCACACCCACCCAGACCCAGTGCACGCGGCGTCGCGCCTCACTTGACTTGATCGCCTCTCGATCTGACAAGTCCCAACCGCCACACGCACTAGAGGCCATGGCTCGAAGTGGATGCTCTCGTCTCGTGGAACCAGGTTTTGCAACAGCGTATACTAGCATAGCAAAATGCAGATTCAACGAAGCACCTGAACTGTACCACTGGCTTTGCTTTACTCAACAGAGTGTTCCACGAGAGCATTTCATACTTTTCAGACTTTTCCAAAGCCATCCTCCTGTGCTGCCTGTCAACCTTTCACACCCCAATGCAGGCAGGTCACCGGCCGGCCAGCAACGTCCACCACCAGGACAGGGTTGCCGCGCAATGACGCTTCATGCTTGACGTTGGTGAGTAGTAGTAGTAGTACGCCGCCAAAATTCGCGGCAGTACAAGTGCAGTACCATATGATGATGATCCGATAAGCACAGCTACCGCATGTACGACGGTTCATGGAGTACTTGCGGATCTGAGTTGTCCGGTAATGGAGAAAGGAGGCCTTGGAGCGGAAGCATTCTCATGGCCATCATTTTCGCGGTGAATAAACTCCTGAGCTCAAAAGACAAATTTATCTCCTTGCTTAAAAACAGGGCAGATTTTCAGCAGGCTTTCCTTTGTCAACCTTGTGAAAAAACTAGGCTCCGACAGTGGGTGTCCTCCTATTAGGTCAAAAGATGTTTCATTTCCTTGCTCACAACAAAAACGGTGCATATTTTACGCTGGATTTCCTCTGTGAACCCTCAGTTCTTGGCCGCTTGATCTGTCAGATTTTAGGTGCATGTCACCGTGCATTACTTTCGACATCTTGCTGCGCAAGCTACACCGATGCATGCATGATCATCAAACTTTCCATGCCTGAAGCAAGGCGATCGACGATGATGACATGACTGGGCAACAAGAGGTCGAGCTGTCAAACATAAGCCAGTGTACATTAACGGTGTGACATGCGTATCATATCAGCAGGAGGATGGTGCTAGCAGCTAGCTCTGCTTCCAACCACTAGTAGCTAAAATGATCAACATTTTGAGTAAAAAACAAAAAGCAAAGCATCATCAAAGTAACAAGCAACATGTATACGCTACATACATGGTTGTACTACCTTCTCCTTCTCTCTTTGTTCAGGCTATGGTGGTGCTGGTTAGTAGACCATGACTCAGATGTGCTACTACTAATAAATGTTTTATGCAGATTTGGTGTCCCTGTCAGCCATCATGACAGGAGCCTCGCTTTCATTCCCATGTCTCTTTTGGAACAACCCTTTGGATGGCTCTCATCTTTCTTGCAACTTAATCTTACATGGCTGTGGATCGGGTTCTTCCTTGCTCTTTTGTCCTCACCATGACAAGGACTAGTCAAGAGCCAAGGTCTCTTAACTTTTAAAAGCAACACCTTATCATGGAATGGAGTGGAATGGCTGCCATCATGCACAACAATTCATATGGAATCGATTTTCCTCCTTAGATTGTTTTTGGAAAAATGATTCCTATTCTTGTGCTCCTTTTTTAGATGACATAATTAATGTTGTGTTCCTTTTTGTAGGTAAAATTTCCGTTTTTAGAAGAAATAGGCAAATTATGTTTGAGCTCTTTCTGAACAATGCCGTTTTATTGCATAATATCAACGTTTACAAGACTGTATAAATGGACCCTAAAAAAAGAATGTATAAATGGACCCTAAAAAAAGTACTCCCTCTGTTCACTTTTGTTGGACGTTTAAGACAGCTAAAATTGAATTGTTTTGGGTGTTGTCTTAAATGTCTAACACGTCTTACAGAAGTGAACAAAGGGAGTATAAAAATCCATCAAACTACATTTCTGAGTGCTGACGCCCCCTGGAACTTTCGATGCTCATCACGGCAAAACAACTCCAACTGCATCTTTTTGTTTCTTTAGAAGACTCTAACTGCACCCTTGTTCTGCAACCGACAACATGAAGATGAACGTCGATGGTGTTCCGACGGGTGCGGGTATATGTCACTTATAGCTAACCGGAAGGAGGTCTCGCCTCAAGCAGCGCTGTCTGCCTGTCTTCCCGTCGCTATCGGCCGGCCCATGTTAGTTTGTTCTGTTCACTGTTTTCTTTCATTCGCTTGTTTTTTCTTTTGTTTTATTTTTAACAAAATATTCTAAAATGCATATACTCCAAAATATTCTAAAATGTTTGTGAAAGGGTTTTCAGCATGAAAAGTTTCACATCACCGAATGGAACAACTTTAATGTTTGGACCATAATTATTCGGCATCATATCAAAGACCAAAACTACACTCAGATTGTCATGTTTAGGTGTTCTGAGTGCTTTTTGGTCAATTAAGCCTCCAGGACAACCTCGGATGAAGGAATGCTCTACATGAATTGTCTTCGTCTCGTCAAATCGGTCGATTTTTATATAAAAATCATCTCAATCCGAGTTCATATGCAAAAGTTAGAGCTATCTGAATGCAGCCCTGTCAAGAGGCGAAATATGACGCGGGAGACCAGACATGTCTTGGCAAGTGTCTGACGTAATGCATGAGTGTTTTGCCCGAGAAGATGGCCTCGAATCGGAAAACGTTCAACATAAAAGTTGTTCGCCTCGTCGAAACGGTCAAGATTGCTTTTGGGCTCGTTTCCATCCGAGATCGTTTACCACCACAAAAAAGACCCGCAAGGTGTAGCCAGTTTAAACCGAGCAGTTTTGGAAAGTTCGGACAAAATCGATCCGAATTTGACTAGGGTTTTGGACGTGAATCCAAGCCTTTTCCTTGCACGGGAAGTCCAGCCGCCTCTTATATACCCAAGGGGTGACGGCCGATTGGACAACACACAATCGAACAATCAATCTACTTTTTACCCTAGTTTTACATCTCTCCCTTGTTCTTTCTCTCTCGTTCTTCGTTCGTTCTTCGTTGAAGGGCAGCAATCCTCGAGGCTCTAGGGGCGGGCGAACCGACCTAGGGCAGCCCATAGCCGCCGCGCGTCCAGACGGGTCCCTCCCGGCGCGTGGGGTTTCGGTGCTCAAAAGCGCCCGCCCGGATTGCTGCGTGCAGCGCTTCGGACGGGTCTCCTTGGTATGAGCTGCGGTGCATCACCCTCGGCATCGGAGGTACACCGTGACGTGTTCGTGTGCGAACACACTTTTTGGCGACTCCGCTGGGGAAGAAAGATCAAGAATCATCATCAACCTTGTCTAATCTCCCCAAGCCCTCAGAAGTTGACGCCGATAACATCATTAAGCCCGGTCTTGATGAACTATCGGATGAATATCGCCAAGCCTAAGAAGCACGCAAGAAGCAGCGTGAAGAGGCTTTTGAGGCGCTCAAGAAGAAGCGCGAGGAGGAGGATTTGGAAGCGTTTCTTTCAGGTTTCAAGAAGGACCGTCAAGGTAATATCACTCCGGCTGGAAACGTCAATTTTCCTCCCCTCATCGACGAACAAGATGTGATCACTGTGAGTAAAGTTTTTTCTCCAGAGCAAGTGGTTGTGATTGAAAGTCTTGTTAGTAAGGGTAATGTGATGGCATACAATTCTTTTGTGGCTAGTGCTAATGCTCAGAAAAATATGCCTCCGTCATCTAGTGGTACTGTTGGTGTATCTGAAAACGCTAGTCCAACTTTACCTATTTCATCGGCACCTCCTATACAACAACAATATAGTATGCCATTGAATTTTTACCCTAGTCAAACCAACCAGCTTGTGACTACACCTACATACCCTAATCCTATTATGAGTGTGCCCAATTCGGCGTCAACGCCGAATCACTTTGTCACACCACCCATAGGCGCAAGCATGTTTGGTCTTCCGCCGAATTATGGTTCGGTGCCCATCCCACAAGTTGCACCAGTACCTAGTACTCAGGTTGCTCCTATGTCATTGCCACAAACATCTTCATCTACATCGGATCCAATTTTAGCTAAATTAAGGGAGGATTTGCATAAGATGTTTCTAGAAACTTTCGGAAACGAGCCGAAAGTAAAGAGTCGTGTGTATCAAAAGCCTTATCCTGAACACTTCGATGCAATTTCTTACCCTCAAGGTTATAAGGTTCCTGATTTTGTTAAATTTAGTGGTGAGGGTACGAAAACAACTTGGGAGCATGTGAGTCAGTATCTAGCACAGTTGGGTGAAGCAGGTTCCATAGAAGAGTTGAAAGTACGTTTATTTCCCTTATCTTTAACTGGCACCGCATTTTCATGGTTTGCTGCTTTACCACATGGCTCAATTCTCTTATGGTCGCAATTAGAGCAAAAGTTTCATGATCACTTTTATAGCGGCGATAATGAGCTAAAGTTGTCACATCTTACATCGGTTAGGCAGAAACATGATGAATCGGTCACCGATTATGTCAAGAGATTTAGAGACATAAAAACCGATGTTATAGCTTAGTGATAACGAGAGAGACTTGGCAGATCTTGTTCTTAATGGTTTGAAAACTCACATTAAAGAGAGGCTAGAAAGTTATGAGTTTTTGAACATTAATCAAGTCTTACAAAAAGCTTTGGCTCAAGAGAGTCGAAGTAAAGAGATTCATAGGTCTACAACCGATCGTCCTAGAATGCATATGGTTGAACACAATGATGATAATTCGGATGATGAGGTTGATGTTTATACTACTGAGTTTGTTTGGTCCTCAAAGGCCAAACCCTATATGTGCAATGCTCTTAAGCCGATTCGCAAGAATCGTGATGAGGAGATGAGGTTTACTTTTGATATATCAAAGTGTGATAAAATATTTGATGCACTCTTGCAAGATAAGATGATTAGAATATCACACACCATACCGCCGTTTGAGGAGATGAAACGGCGTGCTTATTGCAAGTACCATAATTCATTTTCTCATGCTACTAACGATTGCAATATTTTCCGACGACAGATAGAATCGGCCATTAATGACGGACGATTGAATTTTGCTGAGATGCAAGTTGATAAACAGCCCTTCCCGATAAACACCATGGACTTGGAGGGAAAGAAAATGTTGATTCGGCCTAGCATAGCCGAATCTGCTAATAAAGATAATGTTGTTATTGGTGAACCCAGGAATAGCAAGGAGGGCGACAAGGTCTTGGGAAGAAAGATTGTGCTTGAGAAGCAACCAGATGGCAAGGAAGTGTTGAAGATCACTATAAAGAATGCCACACTCGGGGGGCAACCGCAAGTACAAGAGGATGCTCATGTTGAATTGATCAAGCCCAAGAATTCAGAAGTTGGCAAGTGGAAAAAGAATGAAACTAAGAACAAAAGAATCAAGCCAACTTTTGATATGTTGCTATCCAAATATGCAAGTCAAGCGGCCGGTTCTAGCTCTAATCGGCCATCACATTCAAAAGCGTTCGAGATTGCCTCCGGAGCAAGAGTTTCAACGATATGCAAGGCTATATGGGTCAGGGGCACCGACACCATGGATGTCACAACCCTCCTATGCGCCATATTACATGAGAGGCTTCGGTGGAGGATGGGGGCAGCCCCCAATGGCTCCTTATGCTTTCCATATGGGGTGGGCAGCACCTAGAAGGCCTGCTCGTGAGAGGCTTTATTATCCCACACAAGGCCGTTTGAGATATGGTGCTAATCGGCCAACAAAAATTTCTCCAAGTAAGGCCAATAAAAAAGTGTGGCGTCTTAAGTCATCTAGTGCGGAAATTTCAGAATGCGACAAGCAAAAGGAGATCAAAAAGCCGGTTGTTGGTAATCTGGCTACTTCTAATGGTGATATTGTTATTTTTCAGCAGGGTTCCATGCTTAGTGATCATGAGGCGAGCACAAGCAAGGCCAAACCAAGGGATCCCAAATATACTCAACCTAAGTGGTGTCCTCCCGGTTTAACCAAGACCATGAAAAGGAGATTACAACGCATGAGGAACCACGAGAAGGTAGAGCACAACGAGGAGAGGCAAAGGGACGAATTGTTAAGTGAAATTCGGCCCATGGCACTCACAAAACAAATGTGGAGGCCTAAAGAAAAAGAAAACACAGATGTTTCTACATTAGCTACAACAACAGATTCACCACCAAAAGAGGATGATGCAACCCCTAGTACATCATCCACACCACCTGAAACATCCCCTTCAATTGAGGAATCTTTGAGCCCAATATTCACATTGGGAGACGAAGATGAGATGGTGGATTATGAATATACGCCGGTTCGGGAAGGTATGGATATTAATATGGTATATTACTTACCTGCCGAGTTCCGTGCTATAGGTGAAGAAGGGGAGGTAGCCCAGCTGAATTTTGGTCCTAAGAATGCTATTTTCGAGAAGCCAAGAGAACCGGTGAAACACTTGAAGCCATTGTACCTCAAAGGTCATATTAACGGATCGCCGGTTGCTAGGATGCTCGTTGATGGTGGTGCTGTGATAAATCTTATGCCCTACTCGATCTTCAAAAAGTTGGGGTTAGATGCTAATGCATTGATGAAGACCAATATGGTACTTAATGGATTCGAGGGTAAAGAAAAGACAGAGGCCAAAGGTGTGATGTGCATGGAACTCACCGTGGGAAGCAAAACTTTGGCCACCACATTCTTCATCGCCGAGGTGCAAGGTAACTATAATGTTATATTAGGTCGTGATTGGGTTCATGCTAACCAATGTGTGCCATCTACCATGCATCAATTTTTAATACAATGGATCGATGATGAGGTAGAAATCATTCACGCGGATAATTCGGCTTGTGTTGCTTTGGCCGATGCATCGGTGGATTGGAATCATCCCGATGTTACTTGCTTAACAGGGCGTGACCTCTCGGAGTTTGATTTCCTTAGTGCTACAAGGAACGGGTTCATTCCCATCTCTTTAAAACCGATTGGTGGTAATCGGTTACAAGGTATGATGTGAACCGAAGTTAAAATCAATGGTCGATATAAAGTTATCGCCTAAGCATAAACATGGCCGATATAAAGTTATCGCCTAAGCATAAACATGGCCGATATAGAGATTATCGCCGAAGCGCATATAAATGGCCGATGGAGTGTTGACATCGTCCTTAGACAAACGTTTTGCAAGTTATTTTTGGTAGCGCTAGCTTTGCCGAAAAACAGGGGGGCATGTGTTGACGCCTGATTTTGGCAAGATATAGAGTGAAAGGGTTTTCAGCATGAAAAGTTTCACATCACCGAATGGAACAACTTTAATGTTTGGACCATAATTATCCGGCATCATATCAAAGACCAAAACTACACTCAGATTGTCATGTTTAGGTGTTCTGAGTGCTTTTTGGTCAATTAAGCCTCCAGGACAACCTCGGATGAAGGAATGCTCTACATGAATTGTCTTCGTCTCGTCAAATCGGTCGAATTTTATATAAAAATCATCTCAATCCGAGTTCATATGCAAAAGTTAGAGCTATCTGAATGCAGCCCTGTCAAGAGGCGAAATATGACGCGGGAGACCAGACATGTCTTGGCAAGTGTCTGACGTAATGCGTGAGTGTTTTGCCCCAGAAGATGGCCTCGAATGGAAAACGTTCAACATAAAAGTTGTTCGCCTCGTCGAAACGGTCAAGATTGCTTTTGGGCTCGTTTCCATCCGAGATCGTTTACCACCACAAAAAAAACCCGCAAGGTGCAGCCAGTTTAAACCGAGCAGTTTTGGAAAGTTCGGACAAAATCGATCCGAATTTGACTAGGGTTTTGGACGTGAATCCAAGCCTTTTCCTTGCACGGGAAGTCCAGCCGCCTCTTATATACCCAAGGGGTGACGGCCGATTGACAACACACAATCGAACAATCAATCTACTTTTTACCCTAGTTTTACATCTCTCCTTGTTCTTTTCTCTCGTTCTTCGCTCGTTCTTCGTTGAAGGGCAGCGATCCTCGAGGCTCTAGGGGCGGCGAACCGACCTAGGGCAGCCCATAGCCGCCAAGGTCCAGACGGGTCCTCCCGGCGCGTGGGGTTCGGGTGCTCAAAGCGCCCTACCGGATTGCTGCGTGATCGCTTCGGACGGGTCTCCTTCGGCGCGAGCTGCGGTGCATCACCCTCGGCGTCGGAGGTACACGGTGACGTGTTCGTGTGCGGGCATTTTATGAAAAAGGGACATTTTGAAACTATGAACAAAATTATGAAAATGAATTTTCTGAAATTTGCAAATATTTTGAATTTGTGAACAAGATTTGAAAAGAAGAACATTTTTTTAAAAGTGAACACTTTTTTGAAATGCGATTTTTTTGAAATTTTTATTATTTTTTACTTTGTGTGTAAATATAAGTTACATGGAAGTTTTTTGAACTTCTGAACATTTTTAAATTTTGAAACAAAATTTGAAATTCTAAAAAAATAGAAGCAAAAAATTCAGAAAAATCAATTAGAAAGATATAGAAAAAACGAAATAAGTAAAGATAAAGGAAAATAATAAAAATAAAAGTAAAAAACTGAAAGAGCGTCTTGGTCGCCAGGTCGCCAACTCGACGCAAAGAGCGTCCATTAGGATTTTCCCTGGTTCTAAGTTAAGATGGGCTATTTTCAAATGGGCCGACCGTATATTGGGCCACAAGTCCATCGTTACTTTCCTCCCACAAGCGCACTCTTAAATGGGCCAAAGGACGATCTTAAATGGGCCTGCTTCAACCAGTACGTATTTCTTAAATGGGCCGTTGTCTTATTCTAAAAAAATGGGCCCTAGTCTTCTCTATAAAAATACCGCTCCCCCGGCGGCGGCTAACCCTCTCAAAAACCCTACCCTCCTCCTCCTCCCTCCATCTCCGGCGGCGGCAGCGACAAATTTCCGGCACCATGAGGCCACCGGCACGAGGAGGTAATCATCCGTCTCCCTACCCTCTACCTTACTCTTGTTCCTCACGCCCCCAATCTTACCCGCTGACGCTGTTTCGCTTCGCGCAGGACGCGGCGGGAGGGGTTTCGGCGGCAGGAGCGACGGCGGCGGCCGCGGGGGGAGGGGCTTCGGCGGGAGAAGCGATGGCGGCGGCAGGGGCGGCAGGGGAGGCAGGACGCCCAGGGGCCGCGGTGGCCGTGGCGGCGGGGGAAGGGGAGGTGCCGGCATGAAGGGCGGGAGCAAGGTGGTCGTGGTGCCCCACAAGCACGACGGCGTCTTCATCGCCAAGGCCAAGGAGGACGCGCTCTGCACCAAGAACATGGTCGCCGGGGAGTCCGTCTACGGCGAGAAGCGCGTCTCCGTCCAGGTCAGTGCTCGCTCGCTGCCCCCGCCCTTACTCTCATACGGCACCATATCACGCGGGAGGAGGATTGATAAACCTAGGTTGAACCAGCTTAGCTTCAGTGCAATCGCTTGTTCATAGCATCTTGCTAGATGATTGTTTCCTTTTGATATCAGATTTCATAATCTTCTGTGCTCATTGTGCATATGTCAATGAAAGTATGCTTTTTTCTGCTGTTATTACAGAACGAGGACGGGACCAAGGTTGAGTACAGGGTGTGGAACCCCTTCAGATCGAAGCTGGCCGCCGCTGTTCTCGGTGGCGTCGACAACATCTGGATTGTAAGCTCGTTGTGCTTTAGCATGTATTCTTTGTGTCAAAACCTTCGTGTTCCAGGTTGTTTGGTAGATTAGACTTGTGGCATTATTTATGTGCTGACCCTGCACTTGTTAATTCAGGCTCCTGGTGCTCGTGTGCTGTATCTTGGTGCTGCCTCAGGGACAACAGTGTCTCATGTGTCTGATATTGTTGGACCGGTGAGATCTCATGGCTACTTACTATAGGTCAATGGTTTCCATTCAAGCAAGTTGCGATCTTACATCAATCTTTTGACTTGCAGACTGGGTTGGTGTATGCTGTGGAGTTCTCGCACCGCAGTGGCAGGGATCTTGTCAACATGGCCAAGAAGAGGACCAATGTGATTCCCATCATTGAGGATGCTAGGCACCCTGCAAAGTACCGCATGTTGGTCGGCATGGTTGATGTTATCTTCTCTGATGTTGCACAGCCTGACCAGGTATACCTGTCATCATATAAATGCCCACAATAACTATTTGCTCATTAACATTGCCTATCGGTAGACCTGTCCCCGTCCATTGTGATATTTCATTGACTGCTATGTTTTGATCACCTTCTGTGGCTACATTGGAGCTTAGCAATTGATGAGCTTACTCGGATTCCCCTTCAGGACATCACAACGGATGATGCAAAATCGAGTATCTGATGCATTTTATGCCCAATTTCAGTCTATTTCTTATTTATCTTGAATTTGCTGGGCTTTCATGAAACTGTTCCCATTGCAATGGTATCTAGCACTATCCATTTATGTTCATAATTATTTGAACAGGGCTGCTCAGTTTTTGTTATTATGATTTACATTGGATTATTGTTTGCGGTGATGGTTTATCAGTTTGCATTGCTTTCCTGGTTTTCTTTGGCTGTTTTGGTGCTATTGCTGATGATGAGCTTACTCGGATTCCCCTTCAGGACATCACAATGGATGATGCAAAATCGAGTATCTGATGCTCTTAACGCCCAAAATTCCTATTTTTTGTATCACCATTTTTTTCTTGATTTTTGATTGCACTTGGATTTTCTTACTTCACTTTGAATGGTGCATGAGTTGATTCCATTTCGTTGGCTTGCAATAAAATTCACCTCTTTCCTTGTAGTTTTTTGTAACCTTCAGTTTGGAAGTTTGATTTATGCTTGCTTGTTGAACCTTGCCACTGCACGATTTCAGATTTGATAAAAGTATAATTGCTTCTCCCTTTTCCTGCTTTGGTTTGCAACTTTCCCCTTGCTGATAGAACTCTGCTCCTGAAAAGTCTTTTGCTTTGATCTTTGGTGGCATGCGTAGCTTCTGTACTATAATACTAAGAATTATGTGTGCATATGGTGGTTCATTTTAGTTACTACTGCTGATGACTGACTGAAATTGTTATCATGAAGCCTTATAAGCGAGGCTAAATTGTGTTCAAACACTGTCTTACTGATATGTAGGAGTATACGTTTTCAAGGTTGCAGGGTTAAATGACCGGTTAATGTTGTGAAGTGTCAACTGAATTTATTTATGTTTGGTTAAATTGTACTCCCCCCGTTCCTAAATATTACTCTTTGTAGAGATTCTACTATGGACTACATACGGATGTATATAGACATATTTTAGAGTGTAGATTCACTCATTTTGCTCACTATGTAGTCCATAGTGGAATCTATAAAAAGACTTATATTTAGGAGCGGAGGGAGTACCTTGCTTTGTTTGGGACATTTAGTCTGCACTTTCATCTCTTACAACACACTGATGATTATTGACTAAGATTAAGAAATGTAGTTGTCTTTTGTGTTAGCAAAATACATTATATGAAGACCGTTTATTTTTTAATTTAGTTACCAAATATCACCTTGAACAACAAATATGCCAATGTTGCTTGCAAACATTCATAAGTGATTCTGAACTGTGGCATCGTTCTTAAACCTGTCAAACTATCTTCTCTCCTGCAGGCTAGGATCTTGGCCCTTAATGCTTCATACTTCTTGAAGAATGGTGGTCACTTTGTCATTTCAATCAAGGTACGTACTGATTCCAGATTCAGGAAACATTGCATTTGCCCTGGAAGGTGAAGTCCTGGAAATGCCAGAGATTTGCATTGATCTGACGGTTCTTCCTCTTGGCAGGCCAACTGTATCGACTCCACCCAGGCTCCCGAGGCCGTGTTCGCCGCCGAAGTTGAGAAGCTAAAGCTTGAGCAGTTCAAGCCTTCGGAGCAGGTGACCCTGGAGCCCTTCGAGCGTGACCACGCCTGCGTCGTCGGTGGCTACAGGATGCCCAAGAAGCCGAAGGCGAGTTGAAGGAAATAGTTAAATACTTTGTTATGCGATGTGATGGTCTGTCGTTAATTAGTACTAGGAACTTAGGTGGTGGTGATATGATCAGACAAACTTGGTTTATATCGTGTTGGTGAGTGGCCGAATGGCATGCGTGTTAGCAATTGTTGACCTGTTTGCAGTTTTAACCATGAAACCATTACTTGCCTCGTTTACAGAGTTTTTGTTAGGCTTATTAAAGCCCGAATATGGCTGATAACAGCCTGCAACGATCTGAAATATAGGTAAATGACTTGGCTTGCGAAGCTGAAGCTAAACAAGCAGTATTTCCTGTGGCTAGCTTCGTGCCGGAAGAGCAGGTGGTGGCGGTATATCAGGTTCAGCCTACCACCAAGGTCCCTGATAAAAATAATACAAAAATAACTACTCTAAACGTTCTTATATTAGTTTACAGAGGAAATAATAGTTAAAACTTTGAGAGTTATATATTTATCTTAGCTGATAGGAATAAACACAATAACAATAGGCAAGAGCATAGTGCATTCAGTGCATCACTTTATGTTTATGCAATATACATGATGATCAATCGAGTATCATATGTTGTAAGAACTGAAGCCTCTAACACAAGTTGGATTTGAAGATTGCAGAACCTATGAGAAGCAGATGGAACTGCAAATAATTTATAAAAAATTTGAAAACATAAGTAAAAAGAAGGAAGCTTTGAATTATTTAGAAGCCGTGTTTCTCCTCTGGCTGAATAAATTAGGCAGACAGAATGCGGTGCCAAAGTCCTGTCACATGCTCTCCCTCTCCCTCCCGAGGTGCTCACGCGAGCGCCGTCGGGAGGCAACCCTCGCGCGCCCCCCTCCGGCCCTCCATCCCGTCTCCCCCTCCCTCGCCGTCGTCGGGGGCGCCGCCGGCCAAAGGCCGCGTGGCCGAGGCGGCGGCAAGGCAGTTTCTTCCTGCGCGCGGATGGATGGCGTCGCGGGCCGCTTCCCTCCTGCCCGCGGCGTCGGGTCCCGGCCGGCTCTTGCTCCGCTCCGCGCCCTTATGGCCCGCCGGCGACTCCTCCTCCCCTCCCCACCTGCGGCCCGTGGGATCTGGTGGGCACGGTCGTGCTGGCGGCGGATCTGGGCATCCCGGCCCAGATCCGGTGGATGTGCGGGTCATCAATGGCGGGGGTGGCCGGCGACCCTGTGGAGGTGGTGGTGTGGCGACCGGTGTCCGTGCTACTCCGGTGCTGGGTGGCCGGGCGTCGGGTGGTGCTGACCAGGGCGTGGAGGCGCAGGTGATGTGGTGGTGGCGAGTTGACGGCGCGCGCGGCCGCATCTGGCGTCGGCTTCGTTTGTAGGCTACTGTCAGACGTTGACTCCTCTCCTCGGCGTCCGGCCGCTTTCTCGTCGGAGAGCTGGCCTTCTCGCTGCGGTCCATCGACCGTCTCGCACCCGTGCCGTTGGACCGAAGCTGGTCTCGCGCCGGCAGCGAGACCGCCCGCTCGCGCCCGGCAGCAGGATGCGCTGTCTCGCGCCCGGCAGCGAGACCGCCGTCTCGCGCCCGGCAGCAGGATGCGCTTCGTCTCGCGCCCGGCAGCAGAGACCGGCCCGTCTCGCGCCCGGCGGCAGGACCGCGCTTGTCCCACGCCCGGTGTAGCAGGACGACTCGATGGAGGCTTGGTGGCCGGCCTATTCGGTCTCGGCGCTGGGACCGGCCCGTCTCGCGCCCGGCGGCAGGACCGCGCTTGTCCCACGCCCGGTGTAGCAGGACGACTCGATGGAGGCTTGGTGGCCGGCCTATTCGGTCTCGGCGCTGGGACCGGCCATGGGTGCGAAAGGCAGATCCTTTCCACTCGTTTCTGCGGTTGGGGTAACGGTGGGGCTCGGGGGTCTTGGTGTCATGGTCTTGGTGTCCGGGGCGGCGGCCCTTGTGGTGGTGGCGCGGTGCTCATGGGCAGAGCTCGTGCCTCGGTGCTGCCCGGCTACCATGGCCGTGTGGGCGGCGTGGTAGCCGGGGTGTGGCGTTCGGTGGCGGTGAGTATTGGGCAGGGTGAAAACCTACTCTATCTTCGGACGGACTGGCGACGGCGAAGATCGCTCCCTTCTTGAAGGCGTCGTCGCGGCTATCATTGCCCGTCGTGTTGCTCCAGGGGAAACTCTGATCCTCGGATCGGGCGGTGGCGGCGCTACGGTGTCGTATCCTTCTTGAAGGCGCCGTCTTGGAGCCCACGGTTCGTCATATGCGGCTTCACTTCTTCGCGGTCACGGCTGAAGCCCTCGGCGGCTCTTGTAGTGCTAGGGAGTGTGTTGCTGCGCTCAGCGCCTATGTATCCTGCCTTGGGTGTGTGTGTGCGTTTGTGGTGGGTGAGTGCGGTTGTATTGGACACTATTGTCAATGCTTTATATATAAAGTGGGGCCAAAGCCTTTTTGGGTAATTAGGCAGACATTACTTTATTTAATTGAAATGCCATGCCATAGTGAGAGATTCTCTTACTGTTTTCGGTTAAAAAAACAGCCAATACAACTCCTCCAATGTTTGAGTGGGATCATTATCGACGTCTATCTGCTAAGAACAATGTTACATGTATCATGGAAGGAAGGCTCTTATAGCAGGGACACATACTAAGAATACTAGGCCTGTAAGAGTTTGATTTTTCTGAATTTTTTGGAAAAAAATTTTACCCATGCTGTTTGAGCGACACGTATGTGCCCTTGTCTATTCTGCATGTGCAGTGCATCCTATGAAAGAGTCCTTTTGTTTCTTTATTAATATTTGTTTCACTGCATGTTTTTGCATGGTCAAAGTCACGTGGCCACTCCAGATTTTTTTGGGTTTGCTTCATTCCACGCGTCGCATGCATGTCTTGCTCCAGTTCACATGGCCATTTCGTGAGTTGGTTCTGCTCCATGCTGCATGGACCATGCATGTCTCCATGTTTGTCTCACAAGCCATTGACTAGCAGTTCACCAATTGACATGTCTCCATGTTTGTCTCACAAGCCATTCATTGACTAGCAGTTCATCAATTGACACGTTGTCTTCTAGGCTTCTCTGGTGGGCTTCATTTTCATTTTTTCTTTTCTTTTGTCTGCCTATAAGTACTTGTTTGCCTTGCCTGGTGTTCATTCACGCCCCCGCAAGAAATCATCCGACCATTCTCTTTCCCAACCTAGCACTACACCGCCGTTGCCTCCTCTCCTCCATCTCTGCATGGGCGCGCACCCCTATCCTCACCAACCTGGTCACCGGCGGGCCACTGCTCCCTCTCCTCCATCTCTGCACGGGCGAGCACCCCCATCCTCCCCAACCAGGTCGCCGGCCATCCCCTACGCGACGTCGTTCATCGAGTTAGGGTTGGAGCAGCTCGGCGGCGATGAGGAGCAAGCCAGCCCTCTCAAGAGGGTCGTCCACACCGTTGCCGTCGGTGACTTCCAGGGGCAGTCGGCGCCTCTCCTCTCTAATCGCGACTCCGGCGACGTCAGCCAGGACGTTCGCCATCGGCGCAAACGCGGTGGAGATGTAGGGCCCCTTGAGGGAGAGGTCGATGTTGAGTCGTGCCTGTTGAAGCACGACGGAGAGGGGGAGGCCTTCTGGCCACAGCCGGCGTCCACCATGGGGCCGGCTCAGCCTCAGCTTTTGATCGAGGTCCAGCTCCAGCAGCACCGGCAGTTTGCTGCGGGTCATCAGCAGAGCGCAGTTCATCTTCCAAATCATGCCCCGACCCCGGCTGCATCTCCCCTTCCGCCACACGAACGCCTTGGGTGCGGTCTTTTTAGTCCTCACTGGTGAGCCCCTCCATATTACTTTGTATAGGGCTTTAGCGGCTGCTGCTTGCAGTAGAGTAGTGTGACCTGATGATTTTTTATTTCCGTCTTTGGTTTCCGGTTCTGATGGTTTGGGGGGATCTCTGCTCCCTGTGCTATGTGATCTTATAATCTACTCCCTCCGTTCCTTTATATGTACTAAGAGAAGCATCTGACATGTCCGTGCTGTACCGTCCATGTTTCTCTTCTGGTCGGCACTCTAGTTCTTTGCATAGTGTTGTTCCGATTTTGTAGGCTGATTGTAACCAGAATGAGAACCGCAGTTGTTAGGAATATCTTTTTGTTTTTACTGAGTGAAGCTACACCAGCCTTCTCGAATCGATGATCATGTAAGCATCTAGCAGTCTTGAGTGAAGCTACACCAGCCTCCTCGAATAGATGATCATGTAAGCATCTAGCACTCTTGAATGTCACTCTCCCTAAACATATTTTGTAGAAAAACACTTTTCTGAATGACTGTCGTGAAGGCATGATGTTCTTTCTTCAGATCAATTTCATTTGCAGGTAGCTATTGCTCTGAATGCAATGCAAATTTAGACACGCTGCATTGCTATGTGAATTTTTCAAACCGGAAGTGGGAATGATATCAGTTCTTCGGAACTGAAGTTACAATCGTAGGTGCATTATTAATATCTATTTTGGCATTCATGTACTGAGAAGAAAAGTATATTATTTTTATTTAATATCAGTTTTTAAAGTAAATTTGGAGGTCCCAGTATGGAGTGCAAACTCATCCTATATCAAGTGCATTGTGTGTGGAACTCGGCTTTCTGTAGAGTAGTGCATGTCATGAAGCCCAAGGCAGTCTCTAAAATACAATCATATTCCTATTGACACATAATATATCATATATCCAATTGCCAGTATAGCATGCTGTTATAACCAGCCAAACGATCACCACATACAAGTTGCATAGGGTCTCAATGGCTTTACGGCTCATGTTTGGATGACGTGTGTGATGGATAGGTACATGTGGGCGCTTTGACCGTGGCCCTCTTTGTACGTTTATATTTTCAGGTCAGTTGCGGCTTTAGCCGGGCCTTCTGGACAGTGATGGTTTATATTTTAGATTTGTCTCTCTGGAAGGATCCCGTGCCCCGCTTCCCGCTCAATGCGCTCATAAAAGGCCTCCCTGCCATGAGTCCCCGAATCTCGCACTCACGGCCTCCCAGCCGCACATCACCCAAACCCAGCCGGAGGATCAACATCACTCTTTTAAGAAGAGAACGAGACCTTCCCAATTCTACGCCCGGTATCTACTACTTTTCGTCATAATGTAAGACGTTTTTGACTGCACAAAAACGTCTTACATTATGGGACGGAGGGAGTATATTATTACGTGTCGTAGATCTTCTATGTATGTGCCAACTAGATGAACCGTTTCCTTTTTATGAACTACTTTGTCATGATCTCCTACCTATGTACGAAATGGACCGGGTTTTCTTGTATAAACTACCTCGCCAAAAAAGGTCTGACTTACCAAATATGACAAAAAATAAATAGCTAATTAGTCCATATGGCGCGGCGTGCCACCGCGCACTACTCGCTAGTAGGTAATTATGAACCAAGGTAAGGCATCATATCTCTGAGAGAGCTCGGTGGGTGCTTCGTTTCTTCTTTTTGGATGCCCCTCCTGTGTTAATTTACTTGGGTGAGCTCAACAAAGATTTCAAATTCAAGCTTTGACAGGGTTTCCAACACCTTGCAGTGCAGTTTGGCAAACATGATTTCCTTGCAATGCCCTTCTGGTATAATCTGTACCTCTAAACACGACTTGAAAATCACGAGGATTTCAGATTTTTTCCTTCTTTCTGAAAGAGATAATTGATGGAAATACATTTGCTGAAATGTGTGCATGGCTGCATGCTAGCTAGCTGGACTTGACCTATCCAATTGGAATTCAGATTTTGGTGTAGACAGTGATGCCAACGAATCACACAGAACTTTTTAATTGTTGTGTTGGTGGCAGTAGTACAACACCATGTCCATGTGGGTCGGCTGGGGCAAATACTTGCACAGTAGCGGTGCGCACGGAGCCGTGAGCCCGTCGTTGCTTGAATTATAGCCTCCTAAGTACACGTAGCCGAGCTCCTCAGAGCACGAGAGGATCGCTTGGCTCCGATGAAATCCTCAAATGCAGAATCAACAGCTGCTATGTAAAAGAAAAGAAGCACAGTCAGTATGCAGCACGACATGAGAACAACAGATGAGTACCTAATCTAAGTACAGCATAAGCTTCCTGTGTATAAACAGGATCGAAATGAATCATAATTAGGCCACGCTTGGGATGGTTGTATTTTAATAGAGGGTGTTTAGTTTACACTCGTATTTTACTGGCCGCCGAACAATTTTCGGCTGGAAACAAAACGACCGTCTGAGGTCTATATTTTTTTACATGGGTATTTGAAAAATAAATGACAATCCAAACAGGGCCTTATTGGTTATAGTCGATAAAATGGCAGAATGATTTGTATTAACCAATGTAAGTATCTAATCTTGTTACGCCCATTGGACAGTGTGCAATCAAAATCATGTGATAGTTTTCTAACTATTTCTAATCCAATAGATTGAATACAACACAAAGACTGATGTTTTAGATTCAAATGAGGAATCAAATATCAGAGGCCAACTGAACTTACTTTTGAATCACGCCGCCACTGGTCTACTGCCTCTTCATGATAACACCATCAATCATTAGGGTGGTTTCCTACCATTGGTATGTTCACCCTTGAGAAGTCCAGGCTAGGGTGCTACAATTAGGGTGGGGAGCATACTAAATCTGCAAAATAGGGAGATTAGAAGATGATAATTTCATCAATAGTTCGATACACATAGTATTCTATAGATGGTTGCTCACATATCTAAATGATTCATGCCTAGCAAAAATTCCTTGCATTTCTTGATAATTTCTAGAACCAGGAACAATCACTGCATTGTGAATGGCAAGGAGAACTGAACCCAGGTACAGTGCCCACCATGATTTAGAGAAGTAGAAGCACAACAGCATGCAAAGGCAGGAGAAAAGCTACAGAGCGGATCTAGTCAAGGATTCGGCATATGGAATATCATTTGGAGTGTATTTTTCCTCTCAAAAAAGGCTTCGCCCTCACTTCACTGAACTTATTGGAAATGCATGGTACCTGGTTGGATCTGGAACGGTTGGCCCTTGGCGGCGCAGACGAAGCAGATCCGTATCGACGGTAACTTTCCTCCGTGTGACGGTGGTTCTTGTTGAGCTGCTTTTGGTGCCACCGGCAACGCCCTCCTCCACATACTCGTCCTCCCTGTCGGATTGAGAAGAGAAAGGGGTAGGAGACGAGGCAACAGTGAAGGGTCAGGGGGTGAGGGAAGGGGAAGAAAGGAGGCGACGTGCCTGGGTCGAGTGGAGGGTGGACAACTAGATGTCATATGCAACCCTAGCATGCATCGAGGTAGAAGGGGTGAGATTTCTTCATACACTCTTTATTCTTCTGGACGAAGCAAACCAGGCGGCGGGGCAGCTGGTAAACCGCCGGTCCTTCTTGTATGTAGCTAATCCGACGTGGACAGCGCAAGAGCACGCCCCTCTCCCGGCACTTATTGTGTTTGATGTTCACGGTAATTGCAGATTTCACTTTATCGAGGTCACAGTACGGCATCAACTGAACACAACTAACAAGCGAATCAAGCAATCCAAAGCATCTCCAGGTTCACATTCTGAGCTTTACAAAATTACAAATATAGGTAAATATGTGTTCCAAGACTTTCATCATTCCGACCCGAAAAACCAATACATAAGGGATAAGCCCACATAGTTAAGTGTCTTGAGGCACAGAACAGAAAGGGAAAAAAAAAAGGAGAAAATAAACTATGGTAAAATAAAAATCTCCCAGCGCTTCAGGCTATCTTGAACTGTGTCTTCAGCCTGCTGATAAGCTGCCAATTTTCAGCGCTCATTTCATCCTGTAACAAGACCATCCAGAAGTGTTAAGAGGGTAAGGGTTAAAAGATTGCCCTATGTTAAATGAACTATGGAATCGTGAGCGTCTTTACCCGAAAGCACTCTTTGAGTACATCAATGGATCTCCTCGAGATCTCGCTGACCAGCTCATTGCTAGAATCGAAATGGCGTCCATAAGACCGGGATTTCTCCTGAGGACTGTCACTGCTTATCTGGAAGAGGTGATGACAATTGTTATTAGCTTTTTCAACTTTCAATTTGCAATTGTCACAACTACAATCATGCTCATGTATGCACTAACACATACCTTTATGGCCACAACTCCACTCCTGGCCGAGAAAATCTGATTACCATTGGACGTTTGCATGGAGGAGATCCTCCCGAGGCTATGAACAATTATATTCTTGTTTTTATCCTTGCTCGGGGTGAAGACACATATCGGGGTTCCCACCTGAAACACAGTCAAGACATCAATTACTAACGTCAGCAACAAGATCAAATCATTTTGAATCGATGATACACTCGACAACACTAACTAAAAGATGTACCTTGACGACACCTTCCACAACTTCAACGTCACAAACAATTGGATCCTTGCTATGGTAGACACGGTTTGGCAGAATCTTCAGGGTGCATGGGAAAACTGCCTCAGCTGCAAATTGCATTTTCTTCGCTTCCTTCAATCCCTTGATGTGCTCAGTATAGATATTGACGAGCCTATATACCGTATCAGCAGTAATAATCTTCAACCCTGATTCAGCTGCAAGGGCACTAGCCTCAGGCATCACTTTGACGTCAAAGGCCAAGATGACCGCATACTCTTCTTTCCGCTTCAGCATGGCACTTGCCTTCATGACATCCTGCTTGTAGACAGGTCCTAAGTTCCAAGCATAAACAGGAATGTCCACACTATTGCTCTTCAAGTGAGCAATGATAGCTTCCAAGGTTCCAACACTGGAAGCTTGCACATAGATGCCCTCCTTGCAAGTCATGATACTACTAACTTCTTGAGTTGTTGTTCCCTTTTCGTTCTCATCGGTCGTGCTAATGGCCATATCAATCTCTTGCATTGCAGCTCCTTCAGCTTGTCGCAAATCATCCCCTGGCTTCACTACGATGAGAGAAGTGCCAGCCATTGCATATTGAAGCCCCTGAAGAAACAAAATTGAGCAATGAGTTGTTTGACAATGGATTTCATAACTCATGACAATGGAAATGAAACTCACCCGCGCCACAATTTTTACCCCCTGCGCAGCTCTGACCTCCTTGTGATGCTTATATGCACCCTGGAAGAACAGAAATGATATACATTAGGTACAACATCCGAAATTATTGTGAACTTGGTCTCAGAAATCTATTAGTATTGAGTTTGCCATATCCCAGTCAAAAATCAAAACCTAAAACAGAGTACACAGGCTCCATGAACTTTAAGGAACTACTCTCTCTGTAAGCTAATATAAGACGTACTCCCTCCGTTCCTAAATATAAGTCTTTTTAGAGATTTCAACAAGTGACTACGTACGGAGCAAAATGAGTGAATCTACACTCTAAAATATGTCTATATACATCCGTATGGTGTAGTCCATTTGAAACCTCTAAAAAGACTTATATTTAGGAACGGAGGGAGTAGTTTACAGAGGGAGTATTAAATATGCCAGCAAAGAAGACTTAGTAAATTCAACGCAAAATTCATCTTGGGTTACCAGTGCGAATGTTTATGCTCCAATGTAGGGTTAGGGCATACAACAGTGTTCTGGACAAGAGAATACCCACATGAAACATGATAATTATGGTCTCAGCATCTAATCGTGTATGCAATGACATCGTGAAAATCTGATATTTTTCTGCATCACTGATGCATGTTTCGACATAATCTACTAAAACATCATAAAGAGGAGGTAGAGAATAAAGTTTGTAATGTTAACCCATTAAAAATGGAAACGCATCTCTAGCAGATCACAATGTTTTTACCATAAATATCAAAGCCCTCAATTCAAGTTAAGAGGTTTAAAGCATTGCATAAATCTGCCTATCTATCACCAAAAAAACTAACAAGAAAAATATGAATGCACAGAAGAAAATAAGTGTGGACTCACCTTAGCTTTGAGTTCTTTCATTGGATGAGGGGTCAACAAGTCTCTAATAATGGTTGTAACAGGCCCCTAAAGATGGAAAGGTTAAGGTCCAAAATGAAATCGTTGAGGCAACATTCAAGGTAGCATGTAAATCTCAGATTTCAGAAACTTATGTACCTGTTTAGTGCAAACAATTACTTGATCCCCTTGGCGCAGCACACCATTAATCAGTACTACATCAACAGTAGTTCCTAAATCTTTATGTTCATTGACTTCTAGTACTGTACACTGAACAAACATATGTGGAGAAGAATGTCACATTAGGTTAATGATTAACTAAAGTAGAGAGAGTGATGGATTAATGTTTAACGAACGAACCTCTACTGTATCGTCATAGGCCAGCTTATCTGTAATTATGTCAGGCAGCCATCGCACCAGCAGCAGTAGAAGATCTGGGACACCTTCACCGCTGGAGGATATTACAGTGAAAGTTTGTCAAAGGCTAAAACTGCAAATAACATAGGAGAAACTGAAACTTAAAACATAAGCAACAAAGTATATATGTACTAGTTGTCACACCTTTCCGCACTGGTCGGGACAATGTTAACCACTTTTTTTTTCTTATTATTTTCGTAGTAAGGTGCAGTGTTGAAGCCATTTTCCTTAAACTCTGTTACAACCTGTTAAAAAAACCGAATCGTCAGAAAATTTCAAAGAAACCATCAGTAATTCAATGCAAAGTCGGCAATCTCACGGGAAAATACCTTAGTTAACCTCCATTTGTATTCACTTTTGACATCATCAGATTGCTTCTTGAGTGCCTCAACTATTGGTGCATTGGTACATTCCTTCCACCCATAGAGCCGGTCAACCTTGTTCAAGGCGACAATGAAGCTCACATTGTGGCGTCTCAAAAGATGGAGGGATTCAACCGTCTGCTTCTCAAGCCCCTTTGTAATATCGACGACAACCACGGCGATGTCACACATACTCAATCCCCTTGAGCGCATTTTACTGAAGGACTCGTGACCAGGGGTGTCAATCACGAGCAAACCAGGAACTTTGATGGCGGTTTCAGCTTTTAAGCTCGTCCTGTCCCTGATGTTTTCAGCCGGTAAGTAGGTGGCGCCAATCTGCTGTGTGATGCCCCCGGCCTCCCGCCCCTGCACATTGGTGCCCCGGATGCAATCAAGGAGCTTTGTCTTCCCGGCATCCACGTGGCCAAGGATGCAGCATATTGGTGCTCGAAGCTCCTTTTCATCTCCAGCTACATCCTGAGCGTCAAAGATATCCTCCACGATCTCATTGGCTGCATTGTCTGAATTAACGACCTGAGCGGAGGCCACATGTTTCTCTTTGGTTTCTTCTTCTTCAGAAGAGTGAGAATTGCCAGCAGCAGACATGACATCAAATTCATCCAGGCTCTTGCTATCCCAAGCATCCTCATCCTCATCATCACCACCGCTGATTGCTCCGTCCTCTTCCAGTGATCCATCGCTTGATCCCTCCCCCAATTTGAGCGCCTCATTGACGGCGGCGCTGTTTTCCCCTTCATGCGAAACACTGCTCGAGCCATGGTTTCCTTCCCCGTCAGCTTCAGATTCGACAGTCTTGGGCTTCAACGCAGCTCTCCTGGAGCGATACACCGGCCGCTTCTTCGGGCCATCGTCGCCAGCAGCACCGCCGACCTCAACAAGGGCGGCGGTGATGCCGAGCCGTCTGCGCGCCTCCTCCGCGCGCCGGCCCTCCTCCCGCTTCCTCTCCTCCAGCCGCCTCCGCTGCCTGTCCTCCTCCCTCCGCTTCAGCTCCTCCTCCCTCAGCTTCCTCCTCTCCTCCTCCTCCTCCGCCTCCCGCAGTCTCCTCGCCTCCTCCGCCTGCGCCTGCAGCGCCTCCTCGCGCGCCCTCCGCTCCTCCTCCTCCTTCTGGCGGGCGAGCCCCTCCCGAATAGCCCGGAGGCTCACGCCCCCGGGACCGCTAGCCACCTTCTTCGCGCCGCCGGCGGCGGCGCGGGACGGGCCCGCGGTCTTCCTGGACGACATGGGGGTACGATCGGTGACGGTGCCGGCGGTCCAGGTTGGCGAGGCTGCTGCTCATACGGCGGAAAAGACACCCGCGGCGGAAACCCTAGCGTCGCACGGGAGCGGGGAGATCTGATCGCGGCGGCGGCGGCGGCGGCGGAAACCCTAGCGTCGCACGGGAGCGGGGAGATCTGATCGCGGCGGCGGCGGCGGCGGCGGAAACCCTAGCGTCGCACGGGAGCGGGGAGATCTGATCGCGGCGGCGGCGGCGGCGGCGGCGGCGGAGGGCGACGAGGGGCTGAGGAATACCTGGGGCACGGGGACGGGGTGGCGTTGATGGGAGGGTGTTCGCGTGGCGTGCGTGGCTAGATATGTGGGGCCCCGGGTGCAGAGACCGTGGCCGGCAAGGCTCCGACGTCGCGGACACGTTTGCAAATTCCACTTGTTCTTTTGCGGGCAAATAAACATGTTTGAGTTTGAATTTGAACCGGAGTTTGCAAATTACTTTTGGCGTGATGTCAACACTTGTGTGTGTGTATATATATATATATATAAGAACAAACATTTTGCTAATAGTAATAGTGATCTGGTAACAATATTGCATCCATGGATCAAACTAAGGCCATGGATGGTAATCGATTATATCTAGGGATGAGTCCCACGGCATATGCATCAATAGCATGGTTGAAGAATATGGACGATGTGCAAACCAAATATCTTGATGGGTGAATGCAAAGCTTTGGCTTAATTGCTTATTAGCTCCATTCTTCATTTTTGCTGCACTTCTTGTAACACAAGCTTGAACATCATTCTTATTTTGACCACTCCCATTGAGAACCCATGTCATGTTTTATTTTTCATGTTCTTGTGCACTAAGCGTTTGCAATTTATTCTTTTTCCAATACGAAGACCCGAGTGGACGTCTCGTCTGTGATTCTTTTTCAAGCAATGACAAATTTTATTCTCTTAACTCATTTTCCTTAGATTTGGCACCTTGATTTTCAACAAGTTTTAGTCAACCTTTATCAACGGTCATTCAACTATTTCACGAAACATATCACAACCCTCATAAATTATACTCGGACGAATCATCCAACCTACATTATGTTCGTCCTTGAATTGACGGCTTGACATGGTTATCAAGAATTCTAATATAATTATTCTTCAAAAATATATAATGGATATGATCTGCTCAAATCAAAGCTATACCTGTCATTCTTTAGTCGATCTAGTTGTGAGAACGTCTTTGGAACTAAGCACATAAATGATTCATATTTGACTTTTCCCCATTCCGCTATGATTTTTATGTTGCATTCTTTTACTGAAGTCATTGGACAAGGTATTATACCAGCACCAATTTTCTAAAAAAATTTAACCTTGGCTTTAGAATTCTGAACAAAAATAGTTAAAATATACATGTCTCATTTGAGAGCAAATGCAAGCCAAATATGAAACAAACAAAGCTACCCATGTAAAAAATAAACTACAAGTAAAACAATGGGGAAAACTTGGGCCATAATAAATTGTCACTATCGACTTCTCTAAATGGTGCAATATATTGACCGATACAATTTCATTACTAACAAATAAATTACCTTTTTTTCATTGGTCTCACAAAGTTGCTTATGAGGATTTTTCTAATAGATGCATGAACAACAAAGTTGTGATCAAAACTAAAAATAGGTAAATCGCTTACTAGACATATTCAAGTATATTGAGAGAGCATGATGGCTGCATCACTTCAACAATATCTTGCTCCGCTTTATTGATGGCTCTTTAACGCCTTGTCATCTTCCTTTTTGGAATTTCATGCCTCATTGCCGTGAAGATCTTTGTCTTTTCGGTGGTGGCAACGATTCTTCTTTGAGTTTGTCTTCTGGGCTTCGATCCTTCTCATGTTTCGTTCATCTGGACATAATCGACGGAGCTCCGGTGTAGACTCCTCCCGCCTCCTTGGGGAGGCGAGGTTAGGTTTTCTCGTGGTTTCAGGTGCTTCAGGTCTATTCAAGAATTCAACAACGAAGACCATGGCCCTTGAATGACGATGGCTATGGCTCAAGAGTGTTGATCCTTAGGGAGACGCGCACGAAGATTTTCCGGCTGTCATCGACAAGGTCAAGCCGGTTTTGATAGGAGAGCGGCGACAACTGCTTGTTCAGGCGGTGGTAGTAGTCTTTTGATGATCTCAAAATTTTGATGTATTTTTTATTATGTTTAAGGTACTTTTTACTTTCGGTGAACTTCATATAACATCTACGCATAAAACCAGGCTCGGATGCCACTGTTGGGGAACGTAGTAATTTCAAAAAAATTCCTACGCACACGTAAGATCATGGTGATGCATAGCAATGAGAGGGGAGAGTATGTCCACGTACCCTCGTAGACCGAAAGCGGAAGCGTTAGAACAACGCGGCTGATGTAGTCGTACGTCTTCACGACCCGACCGATCAAGCACCGAAACTACGACACCTCCGAGTTCTAGCACATGTTCAGCTCGATGACGTCCCTCGAACTCCGATCCAGCCGAGTGTCGAGGGAGAGTTCCGTCATCACGACGGCGTGGTGACGATCTTGATGTTCTACCGTCGCAGGGCTTCGCCTAAGCACCGCTACAATATTATCGAGGAGGACTATAGTGGAGGGGGGCACCGCACACGGCTAAGAGATCAAGAGATCAATTGTTGTGTCTCTAGGGTGCCCCCCTGCCCCCGTATATAAAGGACCAAGAGGGGAGGTGCGGCCGGTCAGGAGGAGGGCGCCAGAGGAGTCCTACTCCCACCGGAGTAGGACTCCTCCTTCCTTGTTGGAGTAGGAGAGAGAGGGAAGAGAGAGAGGAAAGGAAAGGGGCGCCGCCTCCTTGTCCAATTCGGACTTGGGGGAAGGGCGCAGCTGCCCTTGGCCGCCTCCTCTTCCACCACTTGGGCCCATGAGGCCCATTAACCTCCGGGGTCCGTAACCCCGGTACTCTAAGATATATCCGATAACCCCCGGAACCATTCCGGTGTCCGAATATAGTCGTCCAATATATCAATCTTCATGTCTCGACCATTTCGAGACTCCTCGTCATGTCCGTAATCACATTCAGGACTCCGAACAAACTTCGGTACATCAAAACTCATAAACTCATAATATAACTGTCATCGAAACCTTAAGCGTGCGGACCCTACGGGTTCAAGAACTATGTAGACATGACCGAGAACCGTTTCTGGTCAATAACCAATAGCTGAACCTGGATGCTCATATTGGCTCCTACATATTCTACGAAGATCTTTATCGATCAAACCGCACAACAACATACATTGTTCCCTTTGTCATTGGTATGTTACTTGCCCGAGATTCGATCGTCGGTATCCCAATACCTAGTTCAATCTCGTTACCGGCAAGTCTCTTTACTCGTTATGTAAAGCATCATTCCGTAACTAACCCATTAGCTACTTTGCTTGCAAGGCTTATAGTGATGTGCATTACCGAGAGGGCCCAGAGATACCTCTCCGACAATCGGAGTGACAAAACCTAATCTCGAAATATGCCAACCCAACATGTACCTTTGGAGACACCTGTAGAGCTCCTTTATAATCACCCAGCTACGTTGTGGCATTTGGTAGCACACAAAGTGTTCCTCTGGTAAATGGGAGTTGCATAATCTCATAGTTGTAGGAACTTGTATAAGTCATGAAGAAAGCAATAGCAATATACTAAACGATCAAATGCTAAACTAACGGAATGGGTCAAGTCAATCACATCATTCTCCTAATGATGTGATCCCGTTAATCAAATGACAACACATGTTTATGGTTAGGAAACATAACCATCTTTGATTAATGAGCTAGTCAAGTAGAGGCATACTAGTGACATTAAGTTTGTCTATGTATTCACACATGTATCATGTTTCCGGTTAATACAATTCTAGCATGAACTAGTGCACCTACACAATTTGCCATTGTATTGAGTGTGTTGGGGACACAAGAGATTTCTTGTATTTGGTTGCAGGGTCGTTTGAAAGAGACTATCTTCATTTTACGTCTCCCACGGATTGATAAACCTTAGGTCATCCACTTGAGGAGAAAATGCTACTGTCCTACAAAACTCTACCCTTGGAGGCCCAACACAAGTCTACAAGAACAAGTTGCGTAGTAGACATCAGACCTCTAAGGAGTATGTCCCTCATGTCCCGATCCTTAACAAAAAATGAAAGCTAAGTATGTCTAACCTTGGCTTTAGATTTCTAAAACAAAAATAGTTAAAATATACATGTCTCACTTGAGACCAAATGAAAGTCAAGTATGAAACAAACAAAGCTACCCATGTGAAAATAAACTATAAGTAAAACAATGGGGGAAATTGGGGGTTGTAATAAATTGTCACTATCGACTTCTGTAAATGGTGCAATATGTTGACAGATACAATTTCATTGCTAACTAATAAATTACCATTTTTCATTGGTCTCACAAAATTGCTTATAAGGATTTTTATAATAGATGCATCAACAACAAAGTTGTGACCAAAACTAAAAATAGGTAAATCGCTTACTAGACATACCTCTTCAAGTATATTGAGAGAACCTTGCTCCGCTTTATTGATGACTCTTTAACGCCTTGTCATCTTCCTTTTTGGAATTCCATGCCTGAAGATCTTTGTCTTTTGGTGGATGGCGACGCTTCTCCTTTGAGTTTGTATTCCGAGTTTCGATCCTTCTCGTGTTCGTTCATCTCGACTTAGCCGATGGAGCTCCGGTGTCGATTCCTCCCGTCTCCTTGGGGAGGCGAGGTTAGGATTTCTACTGGTTTTTTCAGGTGCTTCCGATCTATTCACGACGGCTATGGCCCTTGAATGACGACGTCTGTGGCTCAAGGGCGTTGGCCTTTAGGGAGACGTGCACGAAGATTTTTCGGCTGTGACCGACAAGGTCAAGCCGATTTTGTAGGAGAGCGGCGACAACGGCTTGTTCAGACGGCGGTAGTGGTCTTTTGGTAATCTCAAAATGTCGATGCAATTTTTACTATGTTTACTATGTTTAAGATACTTTTTACTTTCGGTGAACTTCAATCATAGATTAGGATCATTTAAAAAAAAAAGATGTGACATACATCGCACTGGTCCAAATTACACAACATCCGTCCTCGTTGAAGAGCTTGCTATTATAGCCTCTCTGTCTTTGCTACACAAGGTCCCGGTCGCCATGCATTGATGCATGAGCAGGGCGTGTCAGAGCGGCTTCCTGTGCGCGGAGGAGGCCATGAGCACGGCCATGGCGACGACGAACATGAAGAGCATGCTCCCCAGCAGCGTGTACGTCCTCCGCGACGACTTTCTATACTCCCCGAACAGCACCACGCCCCAGAAGGTGCTCACCAGCGGCAGCGCCTGCACGGAGTCCGCCGCCGCGTACCCGGCCGCCTGCCCGGCCATGAACGTGAACGCGTTCCCCAGCCCGGACACCAGCCCCGCCAGCAGCGCCAGCCCCCTCCCCTCCCGGTCGGCCACGTACGCCCGGAGCGTGGACCGCGGCACGCCGGCCATGGGGCGGTAGAGGCACCACACGTTGAGCGCCACGCCGACGACGAGGGAGGAGAGGCAGAAGTAGAAGTAGGCGGTGTAGACCACGAGGTGCGGCACGCCGTCGCGCAGCGTGTGCCACTGGTCGTTGGTCGCCAGGTTGAACGCCGGCGCGAACAGCGAGTAGCACACCCCCGCGAACGTCACGATCGCCAGCCCCACCAGCGTGTTGGACCCAAGAACCTGTGTGAGCATCACCCATGGAGTTACTTGTTCATCCCCTCGAACGTCAGCAGAAGAAAAACATACTGTAGATGTTCTTTGGTTGTTCAAAAATTGTCAGAAGTAGTCTTCAGATACCAACCTTGATTGATCTTTTGTCCTCGAGATCAATAAGGAAATCTGCTGTTCCTGCCTCCACTTTCTCCACGGCCTTTGGTGCTGCTGGCTTTGCTTCTTCACAATCCTTTGGTTCCTCTGTGAATTGAAAGATTATTAAGACCAGTAGATCATCATTTTCTTCTGATTAATGACACAAGTTTTTACCTTCTTCAAGGAGGTGCTGGGTGAGATCTTCCTTTGCAGTGTTCCTATGAAGAAATTCAGCAAGTGATCTTCAGATACAGTGATTTTCACCAAATGAATGAATGCTTGGGATGAAAGGAAGGATGCAGAGATGAGATTGTACCCAGTAGAGTAATTTCTGGAGTTCGATAGCTTCTCCTGGTTGTCAGCAGCATTGGAGGAGTGAACAAGTGAGCCTAGGCAGGCTGCAATCAGAAAGCAACCGACGCCGGGGAAGAGAACCTCCGCCCTGTTGATCCGGCCGTCCAGAAAATAGTTCAGTGTTGTCCCTGCAACAAAAGTTTCAGCCATTCATTTTGATATTTTGAAAATTGATGCTGCAACATGAAATATCCATGTTCGGAGAGTATATACAGAGTGCCCACCTATGACAACCTTGAGACTTGAGGCCATGACCTCGGTGACCGAAAGCCCGACGTATGCCCAGCCGTACTGCGTGGCCACGGTGCCGAGGGTGATCACCACGCCGCCCGCCAGCGCAAACATGATCGACGGCCAGTAGTCCTGAATTGCTCGTTCAATATAGAGATAGTTACAACAATTGCAATACACACACTGAGCAAAGCCTGATGTAGTACCAACTGAAGAGTTGTGGCTTCAGATATGTAAAACTTGAGGCCAGACTGAAAGACTGAAAGCCAAGATGTGGCCTGAAATTCAGTCTCACATACATGTTGACCTTTTCTTTCTATGCATGCCAGGTAAGAATATCGACAGGGACAACTGACCTGGGGCTGGGCGAGCTGAGTGAGGAAATTGGGCGTCTCCGGCGTGTCGCCGCCGATCTGGCCGAATGTGAGGGCGATCAGCACGGCGGCCAGGAAGTTGGTGATGGAGTAGTCCAGGTACGTGTGCTGCGGCAGCCGGCCCCGGCGCTCCAGCACGGCCAGGACGACCGGCCAGGTGCCCAGGAGCACCAAGGCCGCCGCCATCAGCCCGATGGCGCCGCCGATGTCCTTCACCAGATACATCTGACCTTTGCGACGACGGCGGTGCAAGCGGCGGAGCTACCCTGATTCAGGACAACAGAGTCAGTACAGGTAACAGTGAAGGTCCTCCTTGAAATACTGACACATGAGATCCAGCCTCAGTTGACACTGAAAAATGAAGATACTACCTAGAGAAGAGCTTTGGATGGAACAGTTCGACAAGTCAACAGGCAAGAAGGTTCATAGGTCTGTCGGTGCTCGGCAAAACCACAACCATCATGTAGTAGTATATATAAACCCATGCCAACTTGCAAGATATTCGCCAAGAAACATAGAAATGATATCCTTGGGAGACAGATCTGGGAGTGAGAGAAGGGGGAAAAATATGCTTAAGCAGCATGTTCTTTTGTGAGAAGAACAAGGTGCAAATATGTTCTTGCATGTTCTTTTGTCAGAAGAGAGAAAATCAATGAACAGCCAAGCAAATCACTAAAAGGGAATAAGAAAATTGCTTGAGAAAGAGCAGAGCCGGCGGTGATAGAGTTGAAGCTTTCAGATTGTACATACCAGTTACTACCAATCAAGGATGAAGTTGTTCTTGCAGATTACCGAGCCCCAGAGTGTGCGTGTGTGTGTATATCTATATGTGCAGTGTACTCCACCAGCGAGTATTTTTTATGAATGTTTGTGCTGTCTCTGGAAGGTCCAGCAGCGAGGTGAGCTGTGGATATGCGATGAGGAAAATGGAGATTGCTCACACACACACGGATGGTGAGGCGCTGGCGTGGGTCCCACCCATGACTAGGGCGTATTTGGCCGCTAGTTATGAGTGCACTCAATACAACACAACACAAGGACCGTACTCAATTATTGCTTATCGTTAGGAGGAGTAAGCTTTACACACAATACTGCAACTTGCAGATAGGATCATAGGAGAGAAGAGATGCCACAGCTACCTTACCTAATCGCATATGCTGCCGCTCGCTTTAATGGCCGCCTGCAACACGTGAACGTGAATGCGCCAGCAGCGGGATGTCTGATTCTGAAGCTGCCAAATTAAGCTTCATGCATCATCCAAAAGAAGAAGAAGAAAAAACTGCTAAACCCATGCATGCATGCAGAAAGTTTGCGCCGTGAAGAGTGTGCTGTACTCACCAGCCTTGCACGCGGAGTATAGAATTCGGAAGCAGTGTGGGAGGCTGCATGCATGGCGGCGGCCTGTGACGTGGCCGCCTTGCATGGAGGCGGAGGACATGTGTCTGACGGGCATCCTTCCGCTCCGGTGGATTTCTACGGCGACGAGTCGTAGATCGTAGATCGAGGCTCGCACGGCAGCTAGGCTGGCTCGTCGTCGTCGGTCGGCGGACCACCCACAGCGGTGCCAGGGAGTCAGAGCAGCTCTAGTAGTGTGCCCTCTAGTAGTGTGTCGAGATGTATGCGTTAAATTTTTGGTTGAAATTTTCTCACACTTTAAAATATATTTCTCGTGTGCAGGAGCGCGCGCTCTCGGGAGCACCAACGGATTTCCAGTCGCGGTCGGGATTATTCAAACCTTGGAGACGTGCGTATGGTTGATCTAGACTGCTCGTCAGGTTACCCATGTCAACTTGCAAGATATGTGGCAAGAAAATAAATGCAAGATGCGGCAGTAAGCAAAAATTGAAACACAGCTCTAGAATCCGAGGAGACAGATCTGGTAGGGGGTGGGGGAGAGGATATGCTTAAGCAGCATGTTGTTTTGTGAGAAGAACAAGGGGGCCAGTGCATATGCACTTCTCTATCAGGAGAACAAGGGGAAATTTTGTTCTTTGTCAGAAGAACAAGGGGCAGAAGTGTTCTTGCATGTTGTTTTGTCAGAAAAATAATAATGAATGAACAGCCAAGCAAATCACTACTACTCCACTAGAAAAGAGCAAGAAAATTGCTTGAGAAAGAGCAGAAGCGGCGATAGAGCTCACGCTTTCAGATGCTAGCTAAGCTGCACTGCATACCGATCGAAACGAAGCTGTTCTTGCTGATTACTGAGCACCAGAGAGCGTGTGTGTATGTGTATATATGCAGTACTCCAGCAGTGAGTATCTTTCATGAATGAAATGAATGTCTGTGTTGTCCCCCTGGAAGAAGGTCCAGCAGTGAGCTGAGGTGCCAGGGAGTCAGAATCAGAGCAACATCATCGACGGTGCCGCTATAGATTAATGTACGTACCGGCGAGTAAACAAAGTGGAATTGCAGTGCCCTCTAGACGGGTTCGTTCGTTCGAAACAAGAGCTGGAACGATGAGCAGTTTCTAAATTGAGCTAATGCAGACTGCTCTGCCAAAACCAGCATGACTGATCACCAACAGCAAGCTCGATGTGTAGTTGTGTAGTACTCCCTTCGTCAAAAAATAAGTGTACAAACTTAATACAAAGTTACATAAGGTTGAGACATTTATTTTGAAACGGAAGGAGTAATAAACAAGCAAAATTGGATATACATATAGCAAAAGCAAGTACCTCTACGTACATATGTACAACAAAATTGGTGTATATATATAGCAAAAGCAAGTTCCTTCCTTCGTCCAGTATTAATTGACGTCGAAATAGATCGATAATATGAGACGAAAGGAGTACCTATCAAGATTGATGTTTGCATTTATCTTGTATTTATTTCAGGATTTTCGACGATGCGCGTTTAGTGGGATGTTTCCGTCGACTACGAAGCGTCTACGATGATTTCGTTGAATCGCAAGATGATAAGACGGCTCAATCTCTCCAAGGTGTTCATAGAGATATGATGTACGTGTGTGTGTTCATATGGGTGATCGTATACGCGTATATATGAGCGCTTGAATCTATATTGAGTTAAGAAAAGATTGATGCAGCGCTTCCGAAAAACAAGGATGCGGATCATGCAAGTTAAGATGCCCTAACGTACACTGGCCCCGTGTGATTGGAATTTGATTCTTTTGTTCTCTTCGTGAGATATCTCACGGCCTCGTCTCAGTCGTCATGTACACATGCATGTAGATGTTTTCCCAGTCGATGTGCACGGATCGCCCGAACCATGGATCAGTTCGATGTCGTTGTGGTGGGTGGGACACCCTCACAATCGGGAAAAACGTTTGTGAATGGGCCGTCGCCGTCGGCATTATTCAAGCCCTGGAGCCGGACGTATACGAAAAAAAAATCTTATGAGACCAAGTCTCATAGCCCATCACGCGTGAGTCAACATGGCACCCGGAGGCTATGGGTATGGGTAATACATGCCCAAACCCGTACCCGTCTCAATATTTTTCGCCCAAACCCGTACCTGTACCCGCACCTTGGGTTTTAAATTGTTCCCATAACTGTACCCAGCTGGGTACGGGTAATATCCGTGAGTAAAAAATACCCATCTCGATATTTATATTTCAGCATGTTTATAAGTTAACTAAACAATCATGAAGGCATTCAAATAATCCATTCATACATCATACGCATTCATCAATAAACCAATCATCAACACATTCATGCAACATAGATATTCAAAAAGTGTTAAGTGCGGAGCATCACCAAATTGGACGCTTCTCATGCTCTGCCCTTGTCATCGGCAGAGCGCATGTGTTCTCGCAGGAGTAGCCAGCCGTTGCATAGTGCAGTCGCGACCACAACCATGTCCCACCTAGTAGTCGCCACGGCACCCTGACATTTTTTCTTTTTGAAGGTGGCTGGAGGCGCGAGGAGGGAGACGAGAACAAATCTACTTGACAAGTTATACTTAGCGCCTGGTAACTTAGATTTTTCTTTTTGAATCTAGTCAATGACACATGGGACCTACTTGACATGGTGTAGTAGTATACGGGTTTGCGGGTTCGTAGGTATAGGTATTGCCTATTAACACATGAGTGAAGCTCGTATTAATTCTCATGGCATAGGAGTATGCAAAAGCTAGCATCGATTCCTTCATGCCGCGGTGATGTGGCAAATAGTACAGACCCTGATGATTGCCTGTAGCAAATTGGCGTGGCCATGGCCATGACCGTGTAGGGTGAAAGCAGAGCTAATGGAATCTTAGGCATTAGCCAACCCGACGTGGCCGCCGAGAATTGGCCGAGCTAATGGAGACGGCAGTGGCTCACAGGAAACTCGGCGGAGATGCGAAGTCGTGGAAGAAGTTGCTTTGAGATGGGTGCTGGCCACGTGGCATCTTCTGCATAGGGTCTCACGTGACGGGTTATGAGACCCGGTCTCATAGGATTTTCTTCCCACGAATACTGATCGAGACTTCAAGTCCTCTGGACATGGACGTGACGTGTGACCTTTTTACTTCACCCAAACTTTTGCTGCTATCGCGTGTACAACTTGTAGAAGTTAGCTAGTACTAACGTTTTTGCAAGCTTGCAAGCGGAGTACGTAGGACTGAGGGAGTGGTTCCTTAAACTTTCAATTTGTCGATTTGTCAGCTAGTTCCCCGTCGGGATTCAGGAGATAGAAATTGACCCGCTTGAGGTCTTCATTTTGTTTCTTTTTTGTTTCTTTTCTTTTTTGCATATGATCCAACACAAAGATCTGCTTCCACTATCATCAGATAACATGACACAAAAATATGACCATGCTGAGCGCCTCAAACCGCTCTTATATGTACAGGCTGACCGGCCGGTTCCGCTTATATCATGCCCAAATCTACGCTCGGCATGTTTATCAGATCACATTCGGCCCACGCTGGTCCATCCCGACTTCATATATTTGTCCTCATCATCATTCTGGATCAAATCCTAGCCACTTCACTCCACTCTACAGCCAAGCTCCATTTTGACGATTTTCGGTCATCTCCGGCATGACGAGCAGCGGATCCGACTTTGAGATCTATCGATTCATCGACTAGGACCTTGTCCCATGCGGACTTGAGAAGGCAATGGCTGTCTGCATGACTCTTCGTCGCACTTGGGAAGAATCTGCCTCACCGCGGCCGGACTCGATCCGGCGGGAATCCATTGCGTTGACGCAAATGACGCTTGGATACGCCTCGAGGCGCGTGACCGTGGCATCATCGAACGCGGGGCGGTTCATTTGGCGCCCCAACACGGGAATGGCGCATCCTCCCTGAGGCGTCCGGCTCTGAGTCGACATAGGAGGCGAGGCGTGCCTGCCGACTGAGACAAACGGCGTGGGAGGCAGCAGCAGCCCTCACGGCCGACGTCGCGCAGGTGGAGTCGCACGCCGCCTTCAAGGCAAAGCCTCAATCGGTGACCGGCACCTGCCGGTGCCACAACGAGGAGGCCTACCCGTCTCAGTCCATCAACGATCTCACCTCTACCGACGACGTGCAGGCCACGAGTTCTGACGAGGAAGAGTGTGAGATGGGAGACGATGTCACTTCATGTTTCATGTGGGCCAGTCTGTGTCCCATATCGTATCTTTCTCGCTGGCGACCAAACCTTCACCTCGCGAGTTACATGGTCGTTGGATATGAGCGCGGAAGGGAACAACAAAGACGACGGGCGCCATGAAAGATTTAGATTATGTTTTACGTTGCTTGTGATTGTATGTATTTGAGGGTTTGGTAATAAGGTATCAAGGCGTGGAAGCGTTTTCCTAAAGAGTGACTAGCGCATCCATGGACGTTTAGACAGTCCGATTAGCTCTTGCTCCTGGTACCCCTGTGGGTGGTCCGCCGACAGACGAGCCGGGCTAGCTGCCATGCGAGCCTCGATCTGTGACTCATCGCCGTAGAGATCCACCGGAGAGAAAGGATGCCTGTCGACACATGACATCCGTCTCCATGCAAGGCAGCCACGTCACAGGCCGTGCACCCACCCCCCACCCTGTTTCAGAAATTATACTCCGCGTGTACAGCCCGCGTGTACTCAGAAAAACAAAGAAGACAATCTTTCATGATTAGTGTCAAAAGAAGACAAAAGCAGAAATGATACTATTCACGCCTGAATTTGTCATTTTTGTTTCTCCATGTGTATTTCGAATTTTGACCTGAATTTTTAGGGGCTGACATTTGTCTTTTGAACATCCATGATTTTCTTCGGAATTTTTTGGAATGTTGAAATTTGAGATTTTTAAGTTTGTATCAATCACTGGATATTTCTCCCAGCGAGCCTTCGTCATGGGCGAGCGGGACCCATGCCAGCGCCTCGCCATCTGTGAGCAATCTCCATTCTCCTCATCTCATATCCACAGCTCAGCTCACTGGAGTGGTAGAGCTTCCAGAGACAACACAAACATTCATAAGAAATACTGAATATACATATACCACACACACTCAGAGGAGGGCTCGATCATCAGCAACAACAGCTTCCATCATTTTTGATCGATAATAACTGGTACGTACTAGCATCGAAGAGCTTCAACTCTGTCTCTTTCTCAAGCAATTTCCATATATTCCTTTTTACTTGGCAATTTGCTTGGCTGTTCATTGATTTCTGCCCATTGAGTGATCTTTCTTGCCGATTGCTGAGTGGTCAAGAAACAACTTAACTTGTGTTTCCATGTTCAGTCCTATATTTAGCTGTGATCTTTGATTGTTGCCTCAAATGAAAAAAGTCAATTATTTTTTCGACAAAGAGAATATATTAATATCGCGAAGATACCAATTACATCCGGTCTCTGTACCAACAAGATGTTCAAAGACATCAAGGATACGCACAGCCAAAATAAAAGGAAACAGAAGAAATAGACCCTGCCATGGTGATCAATCACTAGCAACAACAACACTCTAACCACCACCGAAAACAACACTCGGACTGCAAAAGAGGTTTTCCAAAAGCAACGCCTTCAAAAAGGAAACAATGCACAAGCGTTGTCGTTACCTGATCAAAGATTTTGGGTTTTCACCCTGGATAAAATAACATGCTGCTTAAGCATATTTTTCTTTTCCTTCTCTTACTCCCAGATCTGTCTCCTCAACATATCTTTTCTATTTTTATTGGCGAATATTATCTTGCAAGTTGACATGGGCTATTTATACATTATCATCGTGGTTTGCCGAGCAACCTATGATTCTTCTTGCACGTTGACTTGTTGAACTGTATTCATTTTCCAGTGTTGAGGCTGGGTTCAATGTGTAGATAGATTCAGTTCTTCAGGGAAAAGTTTGATCAGCAAAAACCTTCACTGTTGCCCGTACTGACGACTGTCGTTTTTGTGCGCGATTCTTGATCTGTAACCCTGCAGCTAGGAAGGAATTGTGCTTTGCTGAATCGAACTGAATTCCGCGTATTTCTTTGGTTAACGGGCGCCATGAAAGATTTAGACTATTTTTTAAGTTGCATGTGATTGTATATATCTGAGGGTTTGGTAATAAGGTATCAAGGCGTGGAAGCGTTTTCTTAAAGAGTGATTAGGCGGATACATGGACGTTTAGACAGTCGGATTTAGCTCTGACTCCCTGGCACCGCTGTCGGTGGTCCGCCGACCGACGCGACAAGCCGGGATTAGATAGCTGCCATGCAAGCCTCGATCTGGTATGACTCGTCGCCGTAGAGATCCACTGGAGCGGAAGGATGCCCGTCGACGCATGTCCTCCGTCTCCAAGCAAGGCAGCTGTAGAGATTGAGGAACATGTAAAGTAGAATCTAGTATATTGATCTTGTACACGTATTTGTACTAGTACATGGTACGTGCAAAGTACGTAGAAAAGGTACTTTATGAATTTTGTCAAAATTATTTGTGCAACAGATTGGCTTATAATCTCATTTAGATGGCTTCTTACTAACACGATCACATAATATTATGCTTTGATAACTATACTGCACTATCTGCATCTATACCATAACGGAATACCATCCTATCCGGTGTGTCTTGTCTTTCTAGAACTCTCCTGACAGTCCTATTCTTCCTACCCTATCTGGTGTGTTCTCTAGTCCTCTAGTACCCTCTCCTTATGCGCCAGTACATGCTGGTCCTGGGGAGCAGTCCAGTAGACTGGGAACACAGGGTACTGTAGATTTACTGTAGCTGCGAATCCCCGCAACTTCAGCCGTCCGATGGACTCTAATCAACGGCCAGCATGCTGCAGCTCACAGATTTGCTACTTGTCCACCGTCCGATGCATTATATCTAACGGCTAATATTCAAACTTATTCGTGTACTATAGAGGAGTATAGAAGTATAGATATGTATATAATTGTAAGAGAAACGTTTAGGAACGGTGCGCCGGCCGAAGCTTCGGCCGGTCGCCTGCTCCCACACGCTCCTGCTTCTTCTCCCGTCCCACCCCGCTGCTATGGTGAGTTGCAACGACGAGCGGCCTCGGCGAGCGAGCAGCTCCTGCGAGCGAGCGGCGACGGCGAGCGGCCCCGGCGAGGTAGCTCCGGCGCTTGCACTGTCGTCGCAAAGGTCAGATGTATCTGGTGAAGGACATCGGCGGGGCCATCGGGCTGATGGCGGCGGCCTTGGTGCTCTGGGCACTGGCGGTCGTGCTTTCGCCGTCTTTGGGCGCCGGGCCGGCTGCCGCAGCACATGTACCTGGACTACTTCATCACCAACTTCCTGGCCGCCGTGCTGATCGCCCTCACATTCGGCCAGATCGGCGGCGACACGCCGGAGACGCCCAACTTCCTCACACAGCTCACCCGGCCCCAGGTAGGTCAATTGTCCAAGTCGATATTCCTTCCTCGCATACTACACTAGAAGGGAGTAGCTAGAACTCATCTAGATGAGACATAATTTGGTCTCATTCGCTTTGAAAACGAGAACATTTACAATCTACATCAGCACACACACATCTTATAGCATCACATTGGATGGCTATAAAAGGTGAATGAGACTAAATTATATCTTATCTGGATGAGTTCTAGCGAAACTAATACTAGAAAGAAAAAGGTCAACATGAATGCAAGACTGAAATTCAGGCAACACCTGAAGTTGGCTTTCAGTCTTTCTTTCTAACCTCAAGTTCAACTGGCATATGTGAAGCCACAACTTCAGTGGTACCACATGAGGCTTTGCTTACTGTTATATAGTGCAATTGTTGTAACTATCTCTATATTGAACGAACAATTCAGGACTACTGGCCGTCGATCATGTTTGCGCTGGCGGGCGGCGTGGTGATCACCCTCGGCACCGTGGCCATGCAGTACGGCTGGGCATACGTCGGGCTTTCGGTCACCGAGGTCATGGCCTCAAGTCTCAAGGTTGTCATAGGTGGGCACTAGTACATACACCCACAGCTCTCTGTATATACTCTCCACAGCGACATGTATGACAATTTAAAGGTTGGACACGTCTAGAGGACAAATCATTTGTTTAAAAGTCTAACTAAGCACACACCACGTGTATAAATTGCCCAACCCCACATCCTAAAATGGAAAAACCCGGCCGAAATTCCACATTGCACGTCTCTCCCCCACTTGCCACATACAACAGACAAAGTTTGAATTTTCTTATGTGTTTTGTGATTTCAAAAGACAGCAACTTCTGAATTGAGAGTCAAAATTATGATCCATATTCACCATTCGATTTCTTGCAACAAGCTCTTCGAAATTGATTCTTCATAAAAATTTGCATGCATTTAGAACATTACTAAAAGTATATAGATTTTGACAGTTATCCGCATACACGAGAACCGAGGAGACAAACGGGTTTGACATTTCGTTTAGAAATTTATCAATACCTGATCAAGATTCATAATTTGACAATACCTTATCCACATAAGTCTGGTGCTTAAATTTATCACATGATAAAGTAATTAGAACACTTTGGTATTGAACCTGATGTAGGCGGACTAGTTTATTGCATCGTTTCAGCCCATGATAAACTTATGTATCATCAATGTTTTAGTTACCGGACACTAAATTTGGTTATGTCTTGGCAACCGCAAATCTCTGTAGCCCACAAGAAATTGCATTACTAAATAGAAAATCCAAAACTTTTTGCTACGAATGAATTTGGAGTAAATTTTGTACGGATTTCAAATTAATTAACCTTTGTAGGGGATTGGTGATTTCTCATCGGGCATTAAGATAGCATGTTGTTTATTGCTCCACAACATAACTTTTCCAAATTTGTTGCCCAACAGTCATACTTCACCATGAGCTTATATGAGCGCGGATCTCTTTTAACGTTGTTCATATGATGCTCCTTCTTCTACAATATAGCAAACACTATCTCAATTTTGCCTCATTAAATACTTCTTTGTATTCATATTCTAGGCTTGGTGGCTACCCAATAATAGGGTACAAGTTATAGATAAATTATCTTTGAATAATCCTACTCATGTTGATTTGCTACCATTTAATGAGGCACTGGCATCGCTAGCTGAAGATCTGATCGGCTCTCACTGCCGCCACTGATGTCTACTACGCAACCTTCTTCTTGTAGAGGTTGTTGGGCCTGCAAGTGCACAGGTTTGTAGGACAGTAGCAAATTTCCCTCAAGTGGATGATCTAAGGTTTATCAATCCGTGGAAGGCGCAGGATGAAGATGGTCTCTCTCAAGCAACCCCGCAACCAAATAACAAAGAGTCTCTTGTGTCCCTAACACACCCAATACAATGGTAAATTGTATAGGTGCACTAGTTCGGCGAAGAGATGGTGATACAAGTGCAATATGGATGGTAGATATAGGTTTTTGTAATCTGAAAATATAGAAACAACAAGGTAACAAGTGGTAAAAGTAAGCGTAAATGGTATTGCAATGATAGGAAACAAGGCCTAGGGTTCATACTTTCACTAGTGCAAGTTCTCTCAACAATAATAACATAGATAGATCATATAACAAGCCCTCGACATGCAACAAAGAGTCACTCCAAAGCCACTAATAGCGGAGAACAAACGTATAGATTATGGTAGGGTACGAAACCACCTCAAAGTTATTCTTTCGGATCAATCTATTAAAGAGTTCGTACTAGAATAACACCTTAAGACACAAATCAGCCAAAACCCTAATGTCACCTAGATACTCCATTGTCACCTCAAGTATCCGTGGGCATGATTATACGATATGCATCACACAATCTCAGATTTATCCAACCAACATAAAAGTACTTCAAAGAGTGCCCCAAAGTTTCTACCGGAGAATCAAGAACGTGTGCCAACCCCTATGCATAGGTTCCCAATGTCACGAAACCCGCAAGTTGATCACCAAGACATACATCAAGTGTTCTCATAAAAGACTCAATCCGATAAGATAACTTCAAAGGGGAAACTCAATTCATCACAAGAGAGTAGAGGGGGAGAAACATCATAAGATCCAACTACAATAGCAAAGCTCGGGATACATCAAGATCGTGCCATAGATTGGAACACGAGAGAGTACACGAGAGAGAGAGAGAGATCAAACACATAGCTACTGGTACATACCCTCAGCCCCGAGGGTGAACTACTCCCTCCTCGTCATGGATAGCGTCGGGATGATGAAGATGGCCACCGGTGATGGGATCCCCATCCGGCAGGGTGCCAGAACAGGGTCCCGATTGGTTTTTGGTGGCTACATAGGCTTGCGGCGGCGGAACTCCCGATCTATCTTCTGTTCTGGAAGTTTTAGGGTACGAGAGTATATATGGGTGAAAGGAGTATGTCGGTGGAGCTACGGGGGCCCCACGAGGCAGGGGGCACGCCCAGGGGGGTGGACGCGCCCCCCACCCTCGTGAGCACCTCACGTATCTTCTGACGTGGAGTCCAAGTCCATCAGGTGGGTTTCCTTCCAAAAATAACTTCTCCAGTTGATTTCGTTCCGTTTTGACTCCGTCTGATATTCCTTTTCCTCGAAACACTGAAATAGGCATAAAACAGCAAATTTGGGCTGGACCTCCGGTTAATAGGTTAGTCCCAAAAATAATATAAAAGTGGATAATAAAGCCCAATATTGCCTAAAACAGTAGATAAAGTAGCATGGAGCAATAAAAAATTATAGATACGTTGGAGACGTATCAAGCATCCCCAAGCTTAATTCCTGCTCGTCCTCGAGTAGGTAAATGATAAAAAAGAATTTTTGATGCGGAGTGCTACTTGGCATAATTTTAGTGTAATTCTTCTTACTTGTGATATGAATATTCAGATCGAAAAGATTTAGGACAAAAGTTCATATTGACACAAAAATAATAATACTTCAAGCATACTAACTAATCAATTATGTCATCTCAAAATAACATAGCCAAAGAAAGTTCATCCCTACAAAATCATATAGTTAGTCTATGCTTCATTTTCGTCACACAAAGATGTTCCCAACTTCTATACCCCCGATGACAAGCCAAGAAATTGTTTCATACTCAAATAATCTCAAACTCTTTCAACCTTTACGCAATACATGAGCGCGAGCCATGGGTATAGCACTATGGGTGGAATAGAATATGATGATGGGATTGTGTGGAGAAGACAAAAAAAGGGGAAAGTCTCATATCGACGAGGATAATCAACGGACTATGGAGATGCCCATCAATTGATGTCAACATGAGGAGTAGGGATTGCCATGCAACAGATGCACTAGAGCTATAAGTATATGAAAGCTCTACAAAAGAAACTAAGTGGGTGTGCGTCCAACTTGCTTGCTCACGAAGACCTAGGGCACTTTGAGGAAGCCCATCATTGGAATATACAAGCCAAGTTCTATAATGAAAATTCCCACTAGTATATGAAAGTGACAAAATAAGAGACCCTCTATTATGAAGATCTTAGTGCTACTTTGAAGCACAATATATGAGACTCACTACATGAAGAACAAGGTGCTACTTTAAAGCACAAGTGTGGTAAAAGGATAGTAGCATTGTCCCTTCTCTCTTTTTCTCTCATTTTTTATTTATTTGGGCCTTTCTCTTTTTTTATGGCCTCTTTTTTTTCATCCGGAGTCTCATCCCGACTTATGGGGGAATCATAGTTTCCATCATCCTTTCCTCACTTGGGACAATGCTCTAATAATGATGATCATCACACTTTTATTTCTCTTACAACTCAACAATTACAACTCGAAACTTAGAACAAAATATGACTCTATATGAATGCCTCCGGCGGTGTACCGGGATGGTGCAATGAATCAAGAGTGACATGTATGGAAAATAATGCATGGTGGCTTTGCCACAAATACGATGTCAACTACATGATCAAGCGATGGCAATATGACAAAAGTAATGTATGTCATAATAATGATGATGGAAGTTGCATGGCAATATATCTCGGAATGGCTATGGAAATGTCATGATAGGTAGGTATGGTGGCTGTTTTGAGGAAGATATAAGGAGGTTTATGTGTGAAAGAGCGTATCATATCACGGGGTTTGGATGCACCGGCGAAGTTTGCACCAACTCTCAAGGTGAGAAAGGGCAATGCACGGTACCGAAGAGGCTAGCAAATTCGGAAAGGTAAAAGTGCATATAATCCATGGACTCAACATTAGTCAAAAGAACTCATATACTTATTACAAAAATTTAGAAGCCATCAAAAATCAAGTACTACGCGCAATGCTCCTAGGGGGATAGATTGGTAGGAAAAGACCATCGCTCGTCCCCGACCGCCACTCATAAGGATGCACAAGCCAGGTACACTTCATGTTTCAAATTTGTTACACAACTTTACCCATATGTGCATGCTACGGGACTTGCAAACTTCAACACAAGTATTTATCAAATTCACAATTATCAACTAGCACGACTTTGATATTATTACCTCCATATCTCAAAACAATTATTAAGCATTAAATTTATCTTAGTATTCAATTCATTCAAAAGAAAGTTTCACATATCTTGAATACCAAGTATATTAACATTAAGCAAATTACCATGCTATTAACGACTCTAAAAATAATCTAAGTGAAGCATGAGAGATCAAGTTTCTTTAAAACAAATCCACCACCGTGCTCTAAAAGATCTAAGTTAAGTACTAGAGCAAAAATTATCACGCTCAAAAGATATAAGTGAAGCACTATGAGCAAAACTATCAAGCCCAAAAGATATAAGTGAAGCACATTGAGTATTCTAAAAAAATTCTAATTTATGTATGTCTCTCTCTCATTAAAGAATTCAGATCTTGGTACTTTATTCAAACAGCAAGCAAAGCTAAAGAAAACTACAATGCAAGGATAGCACAACTCATGTGAAGAAGCAAAAACTTAGGCTCAACCGATACTAACCGATAGTTGTTGAAGAAGAAAGGTGGGATGCCTACCGGGGCATCCCCAAGCTTAGATGCTTGAGACTTCTTGAAATATTATCTTGGGGTGCCTTGGGCATCCCCAAGCTTGAACTTTTGTGTCTCCTTAATTCCTCTCATATCATGGTTTCTCTTTTTATCAAAAGCTTCATTCACAACAAACTCAACAAGAACTCGTGAGATAGGTTAGTATAAACCAATGCAAAACCTTATCATTTTCTACTGTAACAAATCACTAAAATTATTATTGAACATTGCATACTAAATGCCTCTGCATATTTAATACTCCTATCATCAAATAGAATCATTAAACAAGCAACATATGCAAACAATGCAAACATAACAGCAATTTGCCAAAACAGTACAGTCCGTAAAGAATGCAAGAGTATCAATACTTCCCTGACTCCAAAAGTTATGAAATAAAATTCCCACTGTAATAAATTTATCATAGCTCAATATGCAAAAATATTCAACATTATACCATGCTCTGACTTTTCTGAGGAATTTTTGCAACAGCGGTAAACTTTCTGTTTTCAAACAGCAACATGCATACTTGCAAAATAAGCATGGCAAAGGCTATCCTTGACTTTTTTTTATTGAAACTAAAGATTAAAACATTATTCTAACTAAAAGCAAGCAAATAATAACAAAATAAAATGACGCTCCAAGCAAAACACATATCATGTGGTGAATAAAAATATAGCTCCAAGTAAAGTTACCGATGAACGAAGACGAAAGAGGGGATTTCCGGGGCATCCCCAAGCTTAGGCTCTTGGTTGTCCTTGAATATTACCTTGGGGTGCCTTGGGTATCCCCAAGCTTAGGCTCTTGCCACTCCTTATTCCATAGTCCATCGAATTTTTACCCAAAACTTGAAAAATTCACAATACAAAACTTAACAGAAAACTCGTGAGCTCCGTTAGCGAAAGAAAACAAAACACCACTTCAAGGTACTTTAATGAACTCATTATTTATTTATATTGGTGTTAAACCTACTGTATTCCAACTTCTCTATGGTTTATAAATTATTTTACTAGCCATAGATTCATCAAAGTAAGCAAACAACACAATGAAAACAGAATCTGTCAAAAACAGAACAGTCTGTAGTAATCTGTAACTAACGAAAACTTCTGGACTCCAAAAATTCTAAATAAATTGGTGTACCTGAGGAATTTGTCTAGTAATAATCTGCAAAAAGAATCAACTAAATAGCACTCTCCAGCAAAAAGTTATAGCTAATCTCGTGAGCGCTAAAGTTTCTGTTTTTTTACAGCATGATCATAAAGACTTCACCCAAGTCTTCCCAAAGGTTCTACTTGGCACAAATACTAATTAAAACATGAAAACACATCTAACCAGAGGCTAGATGGATTATTTATTCCTAAGCAGGACCAAAAAGCAAGAAACTAAAATAAAATTGGGTTGCCTCCCAACAAGCGCTATCGTTTAACGCCCCTAGCTAGGCATTATGATTTCAATGATGCTCACATAAAAGATAAGAATTGGAACATAAAGAGAGCATCATGAAGAATATGACTAGCACATTTAAGTCTAACCCACTTCCTATGCATAGTGATTTTGTGAGCAAACAACTTATGGGAACAATAATCAACTAGCATAGGAAGGCAAAACAAGCATAACTTCAAACCTTCAAGCACATAGAGAGAGAACTTGATATTATTGCAATTCCTACAAGCATATAGTTTTCAGTAGCATCATGAATGAATTCAACAATATAACCAGCACCTAAAGCATACTTTTCATGATCTACTAGCATACAATTTTTACTACTCTCCACATAAGCAAAATTCTTCTCATGAATAGTAGTGGGAGCAAACTCAACAAAATAACTATCATGTGATTGAAAATTAAGATCAAGATGACAAGTTTCATGGTTATCATTATTCTTTAAAGCATACATGTCATCACAATAATCATCATAGCTAGGAGGCATGCTTTCATCATAGTAAATTTGCTCATTAGAGCTTGGGGGACAAAAAATATCATCTTCATCAAACATAGCTTCCCCAGGCTTGTGGCTTTGCATATCATTAGCATCATGGATATTCAAGGAATTCATACTAACAACATTGTAATCATGCTCATCATTCACATATTTCGTGCCAAGCATTCTATGTAATTCTTCTTCTAGCACTTTGGCACAATTTTCCTTTCCATCATACTGACGAAAGATATTAAAAAGGTGAAGCGTATGAGACAAACTCAATTCCATTTTTTTAATTTTCTTTTATAGACTAACTAGTGCTAAAACAAGAAACAAAAAGATCCGATTGCAAGATCTAAAGATATACCTTCACTTACCTAGCCTCCCCGGCAACGGCGCCAGAAAAGAGCTTGATGTCTACTACGCAACCTTCTTCTTGTAGATGTTGTTGGGCCTGCAAGTGCATAGGTTTGTAGGACAGTAGCAAATTTCCCTCAAGTGGATGACCTAAAGTTTATCAATCTGTGGAAGGCGTAGGATGAAGATGGTCTCTCTCAAGCAACCCTGCAACCAAATAACAAAGAGCCTCTTGTGTCCCCAACACACCCAATACAATGGTAAATTGTATAGGTGCACTAGTTCGGCGAAGAGATGGTGATACAAGTGCAATATGGATGGTAGATATAGGTTTTTTAATCTGAAAATATAAAAACAGCAAGGTAACAAGTGGTAAAAGTGAGCGTAAACGGTATTGCAATGATAGGAAACAAGGCCTAGGGTTCATACTTTCACTAGTGCAAGTTCTCTCAACAATAATAACATAGATAGATCATATAACAAGCCCTCAACATGCAACGCAGAGTCACTCCAAAGCCACTAATAGAGGAGAACAAACATAGAGATTATGGTAGGGTACGAAACCACCTCAATGTTATTCTTTCGGATCAATCTATTAAAGAGTTCGTACTAGAATAACACCTTAAGACACAAATCAACCAAAACCCTAATGTCACCTAGATACTCCATTGTCACCTCAAGTATCCGTGGGCATGATTATACGATATGCATCACACAATCTCAGATTTATCCAACCAACATAAAAGTACTTCAAAGAGTGCCCCAAAGTTTCTACCGGAGAATCAAGAACGTGTGCCAACCCCTATGCATAGGTTCCCAATGTCACGAAACCCGCAAGTTGATCACCAAGACATACATCAAGTGTTCTCATAAAAGACTCAATCCGATGAGATAAGTTCAAAGGGGAAACTCAATTCATCACAAGAGAGTAGAGGGGGAGAAACATCATAAGATCCAACTACAATAGCAAAGCTCGGGATACATCAAGATCGTGCCATAGATTGGAACACCAGAGAGAGAGAGAGAGAGAGAGAGAGAGAGAGAGAGAGATCAAACACATAGCTACTGGTACATACCCTCAGCCCCGAGGGTGAACTACTCCCTCCTCATCATGGATAGCGCCGGGATGATGAAGATGGCCACCGGTGATGGGATCCCCCTCCGGCAGGGTGCCGGAACAGGGTCCCGATTGGTTTTTGGTGGCTACATAGGCTTGCGGCGGCGGAACTCCCGATCTATCTTCTGTTCTGGAAGTTTTAGGGTACGAGAGTATATATGGGTGAAAGGAGTACGTCGGTGGAGCTACGGGGGGCCCACGAGGCAGGGGGCGCGCCAGGGGTGGGCGCCCCACCCTCGTGAGCACCTCACGATCTTCGACGTGGAGTCCAAGTCCATCGGTGGGTTTCCTTCCAAAATAACTTCTCCGATTAATTTCGTTCGTTTTGACTCGTCGATATTCCTTTTCCTCAAACACCGAAATAGGCATAAAACAGCAAATCTGGGCTGGGCCTCCGGTTAATAGGTTAGTCCCAAAAATAATATAAAAGTGGATAATAAAGCCCAATATTGCCTAAAACAGTAGATAAAGTAGCATGGAGCAATCAAAAATTATAGATACGTTGGAGACGTATCAGCCACCGAGGACGAACTAGGGTTAGGGTAGTGTTGAGCTGTGAAATCCTCGGGTTTCATTTGCGGAAATCCGAGACAAAAATCGAGGGAAAAAAACTTTTTTTGAGACAATCACGCGAAGCTTTTATTATGCCGTCATATTGTTTACAGGTACGAACCAAAGATTACCAGGGTGTCCTAACCAAACATGATGACCCACCCCTAACTTAAAAGCATGCTTCGCTAGATTGTGAGCCTCGAAATTCGAGCTCCTAAATTCATGGACGAAATTACAAATAGTAAAAGTATTACTAGACTCTATGATTTCATGTATAATCGCGCCGTAACTTGTCATACTCTAATTCTTGATGTCGTCCACCACCACTTTGTAGTCAGAAGCTATATGTACCTTTTGTTCATTCAAATCCCGAGCGAGTGCTAACCCCTCCCGGACAGCTAACGCCTCCAATGTTGCAGCATCTCCAATTCCTTCGAAGCTGACTACCGATGCCCCCAAGAAGTTTCCACCATGGTCCCGACAAAGAGCAGCAACCGCCCCCCTTCTCTGCATACCTCTGTTGGAAATATGCCCTATAGTAAATTAGTTATTATTATATTTCCTTGTTCATGATAATCGTTTATTATCCATGCTATAATCGTATTGATAGGAAGCTCAGATACATGTGTGGGTACATAGACAACACCATGTCCCTAGTAAGCCTCTAGTTGACTAGCTCGTTGATCAATAGATGGTTATGGTTTCCTGACCATGGACATTGGATGTCGTTGATAACGGGATCACATCATTAGGAGAATGATGTGATGGACAAGACCCAATCCTATGACTAGCACAAAGATCGTGTAGTTCGTATGCTAAAGCTTTTCTAATTTCAAGTATCATTTCCTTAGACCATGAGATTGTGCAACTCCGGATACCTTAGGAATGCTTTTGGTGTACCAAACGTCACAACGAATCGGGTGGCTATAAAGGTGCACTACGGGTATCTCCGAAAGTGTCATTGGGTTGGCACGAATCGAGACTGGATTTGTCACTCCGTGACGGAGAGGTATCTATGGGCCCACTCGGTAGGACATCATCATAATGTGCACAATGTGACCAAGGGGTTGATCACGGATGATGTGTAACGGAACGAGTAAAGAGACTTGTCGGTAACGAGATTGAACAAGGTATCGCATACCGACGATCGAATCTCGGCAAGTACAATACTGCTAGACAAAGGGAATTGTATACGGGATTGATTGAATCCTCAACATCGTGGTTCATCCGATGAGATCATCGTGGAACATGTGGGAGCCAACATGGGTATCCAGATCCCGCTGTTGGTTATTGGCCGGAGAGTTGTCTCGGTCATGTTCGGCATGGTTCCCAAACCCGTAGGTCTACACACTTAAGGTTCGGTTGACGCTAGAGTTGTTATGGGAAATAGTATGTGGTTACCGAAGGTTGTTCGGAGTCCCGGATGAGATCCCGGACATGACAAGGAGCTCCGGAATGGTTCGGAGGTGAAGATCGGTATATTGGACGAAGGGTATTGGAGTCCGGAATTGTTTCGGGGGTACCAGGTGATGACCAGCGTGTTCGAAAGGGGTTTCGGAGGCCCCGGCAAGCGTTGGGGGGCCTTATGGGCCAAGGGGAGAGGGCACATCAGCCCACTAAGGGGCTGAGCGCCCCTCCCCCCATCTCACGTAACCAGGAGAGGTGGGGCGCCACCCCTAGGGCAGCCGCCCCCCGGCTTGGGGGGCAAGTTTCCTAGGGGTGGGGCTCCCAAACCCATCTAGGGTTTCCCTGTGGCCGCCGCCTCCCCTAGGGAACCCTAGGCGCCTCCCTCCTCCCTTCCCCTATATATAGTGAGGGAGAGTGGGCAGCCGCACCCTTCCCCTGGCGCTGCCCTCTCCCTCCTCCAACACCTCGTCCTCCTCCGTAGTGCTTGGCGAAGCCCTGCCGGAGAACCACGAGCTCCATCACCACCATGCCGTCGTGCTGTCGGAGTTTTCCCTCAACTTCTCCTCTCCCCTTGATGGATCAAGAAGTGGGAGACGTCCCCGGGTTGTATGTGTGTTGAACGCGGAGGTGCCGTCCGTTCGGCGCTAGGATCATCGATGATTTGGATCACGACGAGTACGACTCCATCAACCCCGTTCACTTGAACGCTTCCGCTTAGCGATCTACAAGGGTATGTAGATGCACTATCCTTCCCCTCGTTGCTAGATTACTCCATAGATTGATCTTGGTGTTGCGTAGAAAATTTTGAATTTCTGCTACGTTCCCCAACAGTGGCATCATGAGCTAGGTCTATGCGTAGTTTCTATGCACGAGTAGAACGCAAGTTGTTGTGGGCGTTGATTTTGTTCAGTATGCTTACCGTTACTAGTCTAATCTTGTTTCGACGGTATTGTGGGATGAAGCGGCCCGGACCGACCTTACACGTACACTTACGTGAGACAGGTTCCACCGACTGACATGCACTTGTTGCATAAGGTGGCTAGCGGGTGAAAGTCTCTCCCACTTTAGTCGGATCGGATTCGATGAAAAGGGTCCTTATGAAGGGTAAATAGCAATTGGCATATCACGTTGTGGTTTTTGCGTAGGTAAGAAACGTTCTTGCTAGAAACCCATAGCAGCCACGTAAAACATGCAAACAACAATTAGAGGACGTCTAACTTGTTTTTGCAGGTTATGCTATGTGATGTGATATGGCCAAAATAATGTGATGAATGATATGTGATGTATGAGATTGATCATGTTCTTGTAATAGGAATCACGACTTGCATGTCGATGAGTATGACAACCGGCAGGAGCCATATGAGTTGTCTTGATTTATTGTATGACTTGCGTGTCATTGAACAATGCCATGTAATTACTTTACTTTATTGCTAAGCCGTTAGCCATAGTAGTACAAGTAATAGTTGGCGAGACAACTTCATGGAGATACGATGATGGAGATCATGGTGTCATGCCGGTGACGATGATGATCATAGAGCACCAAAGATGGAGATCAAAAGGAGCAAAATGATATTGGCCACATCATGTCACTTTTTGATTGCATGTGATGTTTATCATGTTTATGCATCTTATTTTCTTAGAACGACGGTAGTAAATAAGATGATCCCTCATTAAAATGTCAAGAAAGTGTTCCCCCTAACTGTGCACCGTTGCGAAAGTTTGTTGTTTCGAAGCACCACGTGATGATCGGGTGTGATAGATTCTAACGTTCACATACAACGGGTGTAAGCCAGATTTACACACGCGAAACACTTAGGTTGACTTGACGAGCTTAGCATGTACAGACATGGCCTCGGAACACAAGAGACCGAAAGGTCGAGCATGAGTCGTATAGTAGATACGATCAACATGAAGATGTTCACCGATGATGACTAGTCCATCTCACGTGATGATCGGACACGGCCTAGTTGACTCGGATCATGTAATCACTTAGATGACTAGAGGGATGTCTATCTGAGTGGGAGTTCATAAGATGAACTTAATTATCCTGAACATAGTCAAAAAGTTTTTTAGCAAATTATGTCGTAAGCTCGCGCTTTAGTTCTACTGTTTAGATATGTTCCTAGAGAAAATTCAGTTGAAAGTTGATAGTAGCAATTATGCGGACTAGGTCCGTAAACTGAGGATTGTCCTCGTTGCTTCGTAGAAGGCTTATGTCCTAATGCACCGCCGGCGTCTTTGAACCTCGAACGTGGTGCGTGGTTGTTGCGAACATCCGACATACACGTTTTGATAACTACGTGATAGTTCGATGATGTTAAACGGTTTAGAGTTGAGGCATCAAGACGATTTGAACGTCATGAAACATCCGAGATGTTTCGAGGGCTGAATTGGGATTTCAGGCTCGTGCCCACGTCAAGAGGTATAAGACCTCCGACGAGTCTCTTAGCCTGCACACTAAGGGAGAAAAGCTCAATCGTTGATCTTGTGCTTAGATTGTCTGAGTACAACAATCACTTGAATCGAGTGGGAGTTGATCTTCCAGATGAGATAGTGATGTTTCTCCAAAGTCATTGCCACCAAGCTGCTAGAGCTTCGTGATGAACTATAATATATCAGGGATAGAAATGATGATCCTTGAGATATTCGCGATGTTTGACACCGCGAAAGTAGAAATCAAGAAGAAGCATCAATTGTTGATGGTTGATGAAACCACTAGTTTCAAGAAGGGCAAGGGCAAGAAGGGATACTTCATGAAACGGCAAATCAGTTGCTGCTCTAGTGAAGAAACCCAAGGTTGAACCCAAATCCGAGACTAAGTTCTTCTATAATAAGGGGAACAGTCACTGGAGCAGAATTACCCTAGATACTTGGTAGATGAGGAGGCTGGCAAGGTCGATAGAAGTATATTGGATATACATTATGTTAATGTGTACTTTACTAGTACTCCTAGTAGCATCAGGGTATTAGATACCGGTTCGGTTGTTAAGCGTTAGTAACTCGAAATAAAGGCTACGGAATAAACGGAGACTAGCTAAAGGTGAGCTGACGATATGTGTTGGAAGTGTTTCCAAGCTTGATGTGATCAAGCATCGCACGCTCCCTCTACCATCGAGATTGGTGTTAAACCTAAATAATTGTTATTTGGTGTTTGCGTTGAGCATAGACATGATTGGATTATGTCTATCGCAATACGGTTATTCATTTGAGGAGAATAATGATTACTCTATTTATTTGAATAATACCTTCAATGGTCTTGCACCTAAAATGAATGGTTTATTGAATCTCGATCGTAGTGATACACTTGTTCATGCCAAAAGATATAAGATAGTGATGATAGTACCACATACTTGTGGCACTGCCATTTGAGTCATATTGGTATAAAACGCATGAAGAAGCTCCATGTAGATGGATCTTTGGACTCACTCGTTTTTGAAAAGATTGAGACATGTGAACCATGTTTAGTGGTATATACGCATGAAGAAACTCCATGCAGATGGACCGTTTGGACTCACTTGATTTTGAATCACTTGAGACATGCAAATCATACCACATGGGCAATATGATTTGAAAGCCTCGTTCTCGAAGAAATGGAACAAGAAAGCAACTTGTTGGAAGTAATACATTTTGATGTGTGCAGTCCAATGAGTCTTTGAGGCACGCAAATGGATATCGTTATGTTCTTACTTCACAAATGATTTGAGTAGATATCTGAGTATATTTACTTGATGAAACACAAGTCTGAATTATTGAATGGTTCAAGTAATTTCAGAGTGAAGTTGAAGATCATCGTGACAAGAGGATAAAATGTCTATGATATGATCATAGAGATGAGTATCTGAGTTACGAGCTTTGGCACGCAATTAAGACATTGTGGAAATTGTTTCACAATTAATACCGCCTGGAACATCATAGTGTGATGATGTGTCCGAACATCATAACTGCACCCTATTGGATATGGTGCATACCATGATGTCTCTTATCGAACTACCACTATCGTTCATGGGTTAGGCATTAGAGACAACCGCACTCACTTTAATAGGGCACCACGTAATTCCGTTGAGACGACACTGTTTGAACTATGGTTTGGAGAAACCTAAGTTGTCGTTTCTTAAAAGTTTGGGGCTGCGTCGCTTATGTGAAAAGTTTCAGGTTGATAAGTTCGAACCCAAAGCGGAAAAATGCATCTTCATAGGACACCCAAAACAGTTGGGTATAACTCCTGTCTCAGATCCGAAAGCAATAGGGATTGTTTCTCAAATCGGGTCCTTTCTCGAGGAAAAGTTTCTCTCGAAAGAATTGAGTGGGAGGATGGTGGAGACTTGATGAGGTTATTGAACCATCACTTCAACTAGTGTGTAGCAAGGCACAGGGAGTTGTTCCTGTGGCACCTACACCAATTGAAGTGGAAGCTTATGATAGTGATCATGAAACTTCGGATCAAGTCACTACCAAACCTCGTAGGTCGACAAGGATGCGTACTACTTTAGAGTAGTACGTAATCCTGTCTTAGGAGGTCATGTTGCTAGACAACAATGAACCTACGAGCTATGGAGAAGCGACGGTGGGCCCGGATTCCGGCAAATGGCTCGAGGCCATAAAATCCGAGAGAGGATCCATGTATGAAAACAAAGTGTAGACTTTGGAAGAACTACTTATTGGTCGTAAGGCTGTTGGGTACAGATGGGTTCTAAGAGGGAAGACAGACAATGATGGTATGTGTCACCATTAAGAAAGCTCAGCTTGTCGCTAAGATGTTTCCGACAAGTTCAAGGAGTTGACTACGATGAGACTTTCTCACTCGTAGTGATGCTAAGAGTCTGTTGGAATCTTATTAGTAGTTACTGCATTATTTATGAAATCTTGCAGATAGGATGTCAAAAACCATTGTTTCCTCGAAAATTTTCTTGAGGAAAGGTTGCATGTGATACAACCAGAAGGTTTTTGTCAATCCTAAAGGATGCTAACAAGTATGCAAAACTCCAGCAATCCTTCTAAGGACTGGAGTAAGCATCTCGGAGTTGGAATATACGCTTTGATGAGATAATCAAAGTTTTTGGGTTTATACAAAGTTTGTTAGAAACTTGTATTTACAATAAAGTGAGTGGGAGCACTACAACATTTCTGATAAGTATATGTGAATGACATATTGTTGATCCGAAATGATGTAAAATTTCTAGAAAGCATAAAGGGTTGTTTGAAAGGAGTTTTTCAAGGGAAAACCTGGATTAAGCTTCTTGAACATTGAGCATCAAGATCTATAAGGATAGATCAAAACGCTTAATAGTACTTTCAAATGAGCACATACCTTGACATGATCTTGAAGGTGTTCAAGATGGATCAGTCAAAGAAGGAGTTCTTTCCTGAGTTGTAAGGTATGAAGTTAAGACTTAAAGCTCGACCACGTCAAAATAGAGAGAAAGGACGAAGGTCGTCCCCTATGCTTAGACGTAGGCTCCATAGTATGCTATGCTGTGTACCGCACCTGATGTGTGCCTTGCCACATGTCTGGCAAGAGGGTACAAAGGTGATCAAGGAGTGGATCACCAGATAGCGGTCAAAATTGTCCTTGGAGTAAATAAGGACATGTTTCTCGATTATGGAGGTGATAAAGAGTTTGGCGTAAAGGGTTACGTAGATGCAAGCTTTAACACCTATCCGAATGACTCTGAGTAGCAAACCGGATACGTATAGTGGAGCAACCATTTGGAATAGCTCCAAGTGGAGCGTGGAAGCAACATTTACAATATGACCTAGAGATTTGCAAACTACATACAGATGTGAATGTTGCAGACCCGTTGACTAAAACCTCTCTCACAAACAAAACATGATCAAACCCCAGAACTCATTGAGTCTTAATCACATGATGATGTGAACTAGTTTAGTGACACTAGTAAACTCTTTGGATGTTGTTCACATGGCGATGTGACCTATGAGTGTTAATCACATGGCGATGTGAACTAGATTATTGACTCTAGTGCAAGTGGGAGACTGTTGGAAATATGCCCTAGAGGCAATAATAAATTAGTTATTATTATATTTCCTTGTTCATGATAATCGTTTATTATCCATGCTATAATTGTATTGATAGGAAGCTCAGATACATGTGTGGGTACATAGACAACACCATGTCCCTAGTAAGCCTCTAGTTGACTAGCTCGTTGATCAATAGATGGTTACGGTTTCCTGACCATGGACATTGGATGTCGTTGATAATGGGATCACATCATTAGGAGAATGATGTGATGGACAAGACCCAATCCTAAGCCTAGCACAAAGATCGTAGTTCAGTATGCTAAAGCTTTTCTAATGTCAAGTATCATTTCCTTAGACCATGAGATTGTGCAACTCCGGATACCTTAGGAATGCTTTGGGTGTACCAAACGTCACAACGAATCGGGTGGCTATAAAGGTGCACTACGGGTATCTCCGAAAGTGTGCATTGGGTTGGCACGAATCGAGACTGGGATTTGTCACTCCGTGTGATAGAGAGGTATCTCTAGGCCCACGCGGTAGGACATCATCATAATGTGCACAATGTGACCAAGGGGTTGATCACGGGATGATGTGTTACGGAACGAGTAAAGCGACTTGCCGGTAACGAGATTGAACAAGGTATCGGCATACTGACGATCGAATCTCGGGCAAGTACAATACCGCTAGACAAAGGGAATTGTATACGGGATTGATTGAATCCTCGACATCGTGGGTTCATCCGATGAGATCATCGTGGAACATGTGGGAGCCAACATGGGTATCCAGATCCCGCTGTTGGTTATTGGCCGAAGAGTTGTCTCGGTCATGTCTGCATGGTTCCCGAACCCGTAGGGTCTACACACTTAAGGTTCGGTGACGCTAGAGTTGTTATGGGAAATAGTATGTGGTTACCGAAGGTTGTTCGGAGTCCCGGATGAGATGCCGGACATGACAAGGAGCTCCGGAATGGTCCGGAGGTGAAGATCGGTATATTGGACGAAGGGTATTGGAGTCCGAAATTGTTTCGGGGGTACCAGATGATGACCAGCGTGTCCGAAAGGGGTTTTGAGGCCCGACAAGCGTTGGGGGCCTTATGGGCCAAGGGAGAGGCACATCAGCCCACTAAGGCTGGCGCCTCCCACCCCATCTCACGTAACCGGGAGAGGTGGGGCGCCACCCTAGGGCAGCCGCCTCCCGGCTTGGGGGCAAGTTTCCTAGGGGGTTGGGGCTCCCAAACCCATCTAGGGTTTCCCCTGTGGCCGCCGCCCCTCCCCTAGGGCGCCTCCCCCTCCTCCCTTCCCCCTATATATAGTGAGGGAGAGAGAGGGCAGCCGCACCCTTCCCCTGGCGCTGCCCTTTCCCTCCTCCAACACCTCGTCCTCCTCCGTAGTGCTTGGCGAAGCCCTGCCGGAGAACCACGAGCTCCATCACCACCATGTCGTCGTGCTGCCGGAGTTTTCCCTCAACTTCTCCTCTCCCCTTGCTGGATCAAGAAGGAGGAGACGTCCCCGGGTTGTACGTGTGTTGAACGCGGAGGTGCCGTCCGTTCGGCGCTAGGATCATCGGTGATTTGGATCACGACGAGTACGACTCCATCAACCTCGTTCACTTGAACGCTTCCGCTTAGCGATCTACAAGGGTATGTAGATGCACTCTCCTTCCCCTCGTTGCTAGATTACTCCATAGATTGATCTTGGTATTGCGTAGAAAATTTTAAATTTCTGCTACGTTCCCCAACAACCTCTAGTTGCTGCATCAACATTTATCTTGGCCAGGCTCGCCGGCGGGCTTTGCCATTGTCTCGGCCTCAAGATAGGCTGGGCGTTAGCATTTCTTCCTGGTGCTGCAGTGTCGTGAAGATCACTCAAATAAGCATTGATAAACTGGTGAGTGGACATAGGGCTAGTGAAAATATCTTCATATATTGCCTTCGTCCTCGCTCTCCAAACAGCCCAGAATGTTATAATCAGTCTTATGAACTCTGGTTGAGACAGTGCATCATGCATCGCGAACAGCCAATGCTTGGCATTTGCATCCGAGTTCAAACTAATCTGTTCCACCAAATGTTCATCCGATAATGCCCAAATGCACCTTGACATGGTGCAGTCCAACAGTGCATGCCTCCACGAGTCCGGGATTCCACACAAAGCACACAGGGAAGATTGTGGCATGTGACGGTGGTGCAAAAAGTCGGCCGTAGGTACTGAGTGCTGGGCTAAACGCCATGCAAAAACTTTCTGCTTCGATGGAACCTTAGTATGCCACAGCAAACGTCCACGCTTTTCCTTCCGACACCGCCTGTGAGATCCCAGCATTTTCTTCTATCCAATTCTCTCGCTGATATTTGGTGTTCAACACCATGTGATAGGCTGATTTGACTGAGAACGTCCGGTGCTGGAACAAGAGGCCCAAGAGCCCACCTGCCGCATTCGGCCCGTATAGGCCCATTCATGATGGGCCTGCCGTACCCACCCAGGCTATTATACAAGGGCAAAATCGTCTTTTACCCAGCGGTGGCATGGCTCGCCGACTCTGCCGTCTCCCTCGCCTCCTCCTCCCCCTCGCCGCCGCCCCCAAGCCCCAGCCCCGCCTCCCCGCCATCCCCGCCCTAAACCCTAGCCCCGCCGCCCACCTCCGTCCCTCCTCCTCCTCCCCGACGCCGACGCGCTCGCTCTCCGCCTTCCCCCGCCTCTTCTCCTCGTCATCCGCAGGTACGCCTGAAACGCCTCCTTCCCCCAACTCCTCCTCCCCGCCGATCCTTCGCTCCCCCGTGGCCCTGGACCGGCGCTGACGGTTCCCTGGCCCCCGCAGGCGATTCCAGCATGGTGGTCGTCGGCTCGGCGGACTCCTTCGAGGACATCCACGCCAAGGTGCAAGGTGCGGCGCTGATCCCCTCCCTTCTCCTTCCGGCTTTTCTGCCGATTCTTCGCACCAAAGGTGGCAGGATGCGTGCGCAAGTTTCCTTCTCACGTGTGTGTGGTGGCTCTTGCCTTTTGCAGTGGAGAAGCTCCCCGCAGTCTTCTACTACACGGCCGTCTGGTGCGGGCCGTGTAAGTGCCCTCTCCGTGCCATGAATTGGGATTTGAGTGTGTGACTAGAGGGAGCTACAATTCTGTTGTTTGGTGTTGCAGGTCGGATGATGGCACCTGTGATTGAGAAGATGAGCAGGCAGTATCCCAAGATACCCGTGTACAAGGTCGACATCGACATGGTAATCGAACGGATTTCAGTCTTGCTGTAATGTTCATCTGCTAGCATATTCCATGTTAAAGTGTGCTCTGTTTGGATATGAATGGTAAATTTGCATGAGTATGAGGTTGTCCTAGGTTGTAAACTTATTTTAACCAAAGATCGTTGTATTACACTGCTTGTTAATTCGTCTAGTTCTCTCACCTGAACCATGATGTTTGAAATTCATCAAGCCTTGCTGTAATTGGGATCACTCGGGGTCACATTTTTTTTATTTCACTTAGCTTTCTGCTTTCGAGTTTGAGATTGAAGTCAGTCATTTATCAGGTATTCAGGATCATTGTGAAAGTTGCTTCATAACTAGTCCACTGTCGGTTATGTGCAATCGTCTAGATCATTTACCTTTGCTAACATTGATAATCTGGACATATGATCTATGTGGTGTCACTTCGGAGAAAATGATGTGGTCTGAATGCTGGATCCAGTATAGCCCCCATTGGGATTTAGTAAACCCTATTAAAAGAATTACTAAACAACAATGTGTTCAGTTGCGTAACGACCACTAATTTTTTTAGATCCTAGACCAAGCATGCTGAATGGAAGCCTCTAGTTGTACTTTCTTTGATTGGATTTGCATAGTAATACTTGTCACCTTTCTAGTGTTGGGATAACTCAGAGCCATGCCTCCTTTTCTAACTAGCCTTCTGTCTAGAACTTTGATAACACATGAAGTTAGCACTTAGCGGCATCCATTATTGATAAGGATGATTGTAAAAGTTGCTTCATAGCTAGTGTGCTCTTAGTTCTGCAAATTCGTCTAATCATCTAGACCATTTACCTTCACTGACATATTATAGACGTCCTGATGCAATTTAGTAATCCTATTAGAACACTGCTGTTCATGGTTTCCATGTATTGCGGTGCTCATTTGTTTACAGTAGGCAGATTGACTTGAGAGTTGGTGCATGCCTGCATGGCACTTTTAAGTAGAAACGGTCTTAAATCCGGAATCAACTGTTTGTTAATCTGCTGCACTGCTTTTACTCTTGTGAATTCGTGATTGCGTGTAAAGGGGACAAATGTTACACTGGTTTGATCAGTTTATTAACTGGATGTCTTGTTGGATAAACACCACGACAGCTGTCAGTACATGCAAGGTGGAATGCATCCATAGGAATTTTTCCATAGGATTCACCTGTACTAGTTTTCATAGGAAAATTACCACCCACTCCAACCTCATGCGAAAAATCCTACATTTTTCCTGCGCACAATCAATCGGTCATCCTAATCCTGTAGGATTGAGGATGACATGCCACTCTATTCCTCTATTTTTCATATTACCGCATTTTACAAATCCTGCGAATCAAAGAGGCCCTAAAAGTCGTTGCTGTTGTCGCTATATTTTTTTTTCTCAACAGTATGCCTGCTCCCTCACTTTTGGTTATTGATACACGATTTCTTTTCCTCTTGTGCTGCAGGAGGGGCTTGGGAACAGACTTAGTACTCTGAAAATATGCTCTATTGTAAGTTGCATGCCTGAAACTGTAATTCATGACATTTTGTTCTTAATATAAATTTTAGTATTACTTTCATTCTATTTCATGGTAATGATGTGTTGCATATGTTTTTGTGACTGGAGGAGTCTGAGAATATGTAGTGATTCAACCTTACTTTGTTAAATGTGTACATGCATGTTTGTTCAGTTCACTTAAAGAGGGAGCTATGATTATAGAAATACCCTTCTCCCAGCATGTTTGTGTATTCATATAAACATGGTTCTTATTGGTGGAATCTGAGAATATGCAATAATTCAACTTTACTCTGTTGAATGCTTGAATGCATGTTCAGTTCACTTAAAGATAGCCATGATTACAGGAATATTGTTCTACCAGCATGTTTCTGTATTTGTATAAACATAAACATGGTTCTTACCAACCTTCATCCTAACTCATAATCCAAATATTTTGACTCATGCTTAATCTTGCACAGCCAACTTTCCACTTTTATCACAAAGGCGAGAAGAGCAGCGAAGTGGTTGGTGCTGACGTGAAGAAGCTTGAAGCTGCTATGGAAAGTCTTCACAAGTAAGATCTTATCTTTGTTCTCGTGCTTCTTTTAATTCTTACACAAACAGTACATTGCTGTTTGAATGATCTCATCTGCGGTGAATGAAGTAAATGAAAATAAACAAGCCTGGCCATGATTGTTTGATTCTTGTACTCAACTACAAATGTAAATATGCTATGGGCCTATATTAAACATGTCTCCAGCACTTTGTATTGTGATGCTCTTGACATTATACTTTATATTGCCGTGCTCTTGACATTATACATTGTACTTGCACAGGCAACAGTGAAGTTCACTTGGAAGGGGAAGAGTTGAAGACGCTGTAATGCTTGTGATTTTGCATGTTTGACATGGAAACTTCTGCCTTACGATCTTGTTTCGGTATCTGGATACACCTTGTCTGCAAAACATCGATACCTGGATTTTTGCCACTCTTGAGCGCAGGTTTTGTGCAGTTTCTGCATGTCTATTTAGGAGCATCTGTGATTGTGAATGTGCCTATCGTGGCGCTGCTCTCCATCTCTGATGGTTGGGCCTGACTTGCGTGTGGTCTTCCTTACACGTAGCTTATGCTGCTGCTTGAATGATCTCATCATTTACCAGAGTAAATGAAAGTAAAACATGATTAGCGACGATGAGTTGAGCCCTGCAACGAAACATCTCTTACGATAATGCAACAGTGGAAGATTCAAGTCTTCAGACCTCGTAATACTTGTGATCGGAATCTGCATTGACGTGGAGGCTCCAGGTTTTCTTGGTCGTTATGATTGGTGGCTATGAAAGGAACATCGACGCAGCTTTCGCAAGCATGATCTGCGAATCTTTCTAACTGGCAGTACCGGGCGCCACTGCCTCTGTCCGATGGTTCGGCTGGACTCGCATGACAGCCTGGGTTTCGGTCAAAACTGTATGAATAATTGTTCAAACGGCGCTTGCTGACATATCATTCAGCGTTTTCTGTTTAGAAACACAGTACAAATGAATACATACGCAAATGCATACTTGAACGCAAATGCATCCAGAAATAAGAATAGAAGCTCCTCAGGCTGCACCACAGCGATTTGGGATTCCTGGCCATCGGATCGGGTGGCTTGATCGGATTTGGGCCGTCGGATCGACCCATGTAACGACCTCGTCCGTCGGATAAAAAAAGTTACTGCTGGAATGAATAGTTACTCCCGTTTCGTGCCACCGCTCGTAAATAGTTTGCCCCGCCGGGGGCATTTTCGTCATTTCACTCGCACGGGGTATGAAAGGCCGGCTCCCGTGGTGAACCTTGGCCGGCTCCTCTCCCGCTCGCGCCGCCTCCTCCTCCCCACCTGCGTTTCCCTCTCTTCCTTCCCCGCCGTCGCCCGGCCTCCTCCCCACTCGCGCTTCTCTCTCTCTCTCCTTCCAAACCCTAGACCACCTCCCTGCCCCGTCCCCGTTGCCGAGGAGGAGCTCGCGCTCGGGGAGGACGAGGAGACAGCCGCCTCCAGGGAGCAGCAGAAGGAGGAGGGGCACGCGGCGGCGGCGACCAAGAGGCACATGGTGCAACCGACCAAGAAGGCCAGGAACATGGCCACCGGCGACAAGGAGCCCGAGTTCCTCGACGAGCCATCCTCGCCGACGTGGCCCGCTACAGGGATGGATGTGAGGTCAGCCCACCCCCTTGCCTTCTCTTGCTTGTACGCCGCAGCCTGTGAGTGCCATGAAGATGAGGAGGAGGCAGAGAGGGAGATGGTTCCGTTTGTTTACCCATCTTTTATTAGTTTGAGATCTTGTTTCGTTGCAGGTCCCCTTTGTCTGTTGACTGTTCGAATTGTGGGCTGACATACACACCACAGTAGTTATTTGTAATACCATTTGATGGCTGGCAGGTGGATATTCAGGCCAGGAAGCTCTACTGCATCAACAGGGCTGACTCGAAGCTACCAATCAGCGTGGAGGATGCCAGACGGAGTGTTGAGGAGTTTGCAATAGCTGAATCAGTATGTCAGTCTGCACAATCTGCGTATTTGCTTGCCTCCTCTTTGAATGCATAAAGGAGGAGGATACAGATTGTTGCTCCAATCTCCGATGATGATATCTGGGTTCAGCTAATGGTATATTGTTGTTTTGCAGAAGGGAGTGCCACTTGTCCATGTTGGTCAGGACACACGCTTGGACTATCGAGTTATTGATATCCGAACACTGGCAAATCAAGCCATTTTCCGTATACAGCATCAAATTGAAAACATTGGTATTTGTTCTTGCCTTTAGGACTGCTGCTATCAGTGATGTGTTGATGAACTGAGTTTGCAGAACTAAACATATCATGTTATGTAATTTTTGTGTCGCTTAGCTAAGATATTCTACTTCGACACTGAATTAAACATATCTAATCTGGTGAACCCTTTGAGTAGTTGAGCCAAAGCATGCCATTGGCTGGACTGCTGAATTGGGATTTCAGTGATCATTTTGGGTGGTTGTTTAGGTGGAGTGTGCCTGAGCAGCCACCGTAGCGGCACTTAGTGGTGGATTGTCATTGCTTGTTGTATCGTAATGACGTGGACGGGCGCTTCTATAATGATATACATGCTTGTGCGTATTATAGAAAAATAAAATCTTTCAGTCTCAACCTATAATCATTTTGTACAAAAAAAGCCTGCACTGTGCTGGACTTTTAAGTTACTTCCGGATACAAATTGATTAAGTGATCTTAATGTGATGCCTGCAGTGCATGCTATACAATTCTGGATTACACTAATGATCAAATTGAGTTTAACATTCTGCATCCAACATTGGATTTATCAAGCCAATGCATATGCTTTTACAAAAGCTGTTTTGTGAAGGCTTCAGACATTATTTTCTATGCATTTCTGGAGCATGTGATGTTTTTTTCATGCTTTGGGTCTAAATATTTACCATTGTCCATGTCCTCTACTTCCCTCCACCAGGTGAAAGCAACACCATCGGCGTTCGTCGCCTTCATCCTGGACCTCCCCATGTTGTCTCTGTAATGCCCAACGGTACATCATATGCTTCTCCTCCATGGTCGATTGTTCACTAGGCTAGCCCATGGAAGCACCACCGCTCAGGTCAACGGTTTCACATACACTTATGTTTGTTCATTTAGCGTGTGGTTAGTAAATCGACATTTTGTTTGGCAATTAGGGTAGGATGATTTACTTCTATATCGTCTGGATCATGTTTAGTATTTTTCTTCTGAGATACTTTATTATTCTTTACGTTTGTAATTGCAACAAAATGAGTTTTGTAGGTTCAGAGAGAAATCTTCTGGATTTTTGGACCACATCTTTATTTTCTTAACAACTCATGACGTACCACATAGTAATTTTGATTTTTCATCTGGATGTTATACTTTACAAGATCTACAATCTGCACACAACTCGTGTTTGTTGTTTAGTCTTGATAATTCTTGAAACATTTCCATGTTTTTTTTTCTGTTACAGAGCTTTTGATGTCGTATCTATACTCATGCTTAAAAGATACTCCCTCCGTAACCAAATATAAAACGTCTTTGTAGTTCAATGTGAACAGCAAAAACGTATTGTATTTAGTTACAAAGGTAGTACTTGTCTTGGTTGATTGCTTTATGAAGAAATTTGACCATTTTAGTCTGAAGATATGGATTTATGATAGTTTTGAGATGAGAGGAGAAAATGATAAGTTTGGAAAATGATGAAACTTCCAAAAATTATGACAGTTTGCTTCAGCATGTGGTTAGGTTACACTCTTAGGAGATAAGTATTCTTCTGTAATTTTAGTTTCAAGTACTTTTGATTGATAATAAGAAGGATATGTATTTAGGTAATGTTTTCTAATACTATTATTTAGGTGATACAAATCAATATCTTGTTGTCTTTGCTGTGCAGTGGCCTTAGCGCTGGACCACGAGGTTGGATAGGGCAAGCATGTGTATTCTTTAATTATTGGAGGCATTCATATTCATATATCAATACAAGGCGGGATATGATGCAGGTGCATGCCTTTATTTTGTTTCTTTATGATCTTCTTCTCTACTTAATGATAGACGCAGTGTATAGGGTGAATTTGCTTTCGTGAGAACTGGTATAGCACTGAATCAGGCAAGGTGTGAATAAGTGTGCTTAAATGCTTGCTCTGTTTATGTGTTTACTGTTTACTCCTTACTATGTTGTACGAGTTTCCACTCTCGAATTTGCCCTCTTTTAGGCACGTGTCTGTCCCACATATATATTGGTAAAATGTATGCACTACATAGGTTTCTTTATCAGATGTCCATATGATATTTGTCATGGAAGCTTGCTGTCCCCTTGCCATCTATTTTCCTGGTATGAGAGGATGTCAGATTGAGTTATTCATTTCCGCTACTTCCTAATTGTACCCGAGATAAACTCGAGGTGCTTTGAAGATTTGTTTTGTCTATTTTCATTTCTTGATTTTTTGTGAAAAGTGCCTCCATGGGATTAGCGAGGTGTATTTATGCTCACCCCTTTTTAGTGTTTGGTAAAGCCGATGGACTGCAAACATTATGTACCCTATATGGTCGCCTTTTGCCTTTTTAGTGCATGATGTGTCATGACATGTTCTTTTCCTGGAGGTATCGAGTTACTTTGCCAATCAAGGATAGCCAATGATCCATTCTTTAAAAATAATATAATTAGATGCCCTGTTCGGCTAGATGCTTGATGTTTCTCTTCAATCAGAAAATTATGCTAGATGCTTGATGTTTCTCTTTAATCAGAAAATAGTGTATAACAAACATTTCTAAGAAATTCTTATCAATGAGAAAGCTAAGGGATATGCTGAACCTCAAGATCTGTTCTAGGCCTGACACGTTTAGAAACTTGTATTGCTGTCAAAGGAACCTAAAGAATTATTTGCTGCTACATGTCAAGATCCTTTCTCATAACTCTGACATGATTACCACAATATTTTATGGGAGGGTGGGAGAATATCCTTTGCAGGATGAGCTCATTATCAATATCACTACTTGAAGTGGTTCTAAACTAACCGAATAGAGCTTGCTTGCCCTTTAATGATACATGCTTCAAAATAATATTTGCTGCTGTAATGTAGAAGGTAAAAGGGAATAAAATGATCTCTTCCAAATGCTTCAGAATACATGCTTTAGAACACTGATTATTAGCTATAACGTCTCTCTTTGCTTTGCTAGAATATCTCTTCACATTGATGCATAAGCTGTGCCAAAACAGATACTCGAGCTCATGAATGTTGAGAAACTCATTAGGGAAAATGTTGCAAGTCACCTACAGGCAAGCCAGTTAATGTACTTTCTTGTAGTTATCAGTAAATCAGTACCATGTGGTCTTTCTTCTTAAAATATAGAGGAGGGTAATCATATATTGTTTGTTGGGTATTTTCCTGTAGTTATTATTTCATAAAGGCCTATGTTTGACCTTCTGTTATATCAGGACATCTTGGTTCTAAATTTCATTCCAGAGATATGCTAATATTTCATTTAGATTGGTTCTTTTAGGAAATGAGAAAAATGCATTCTCTATTTGTTCTATCTTTCCCTGTTTTGTCATCTTCAGTATTTTTTGTTTCTTCATACGTGCATTTTTATCGTCCCAACCATCCACTGGTCTGATGGGCACGCCAAGGCACACATTTAATTATCAGAAGATGGTTCTGTTTTTATGGGGCCTGCATTTGTAATGGTTCATTAAGGTCACCATTGAGCCGCCTTCTGTACTTCAGAGGCGTATTGTGCGGCTACACGTTTGTGTTTTTTTATCCATTCACCCATTGCAGTGTAAATTCAAGTTCTTGGATTTTTATTTCTTGTTTCTTTTTTTGGTGAGCGAATTGGCTAATTGAGCTATTTTCCTCTTGGTTTGTTGCAGCAATTGGGAAGGATTGTCCTGTATTATCTATCATGGTTATTAGCTAGCAAGAGTGATGCCACAAGTGGATCTGCCCAATAAATTTGTTAATTACTTCCTTGCAAGAATGAGTTGAGTTTGGTTTCTAATCCCTCAAGTCTATTCAAGATTGCCCATTTTTTAGTTACATACAAATATGCACCTTGATTGCTATGCATAATCACGTAGGTAATTCCATCTCCTTTTGTTGATGCTTTATCCTGCTTGGATCATATATGCTTCTGTATAACAATGATTCAGGTGGACAATTATAAATTTACTGCACGCATATAAGCTTTCTATACATAGATAACTAGAGCATTATAAAGTAGTGTGTCATGTTCTAATTATAAATGAAGAGAAAGTTAAGAACTTTGTAATTACATAGTAATGATGGCTAGATCATAGAGGTTAGAGATGTATAAATGATTGAATAAAAATATATATTTATATTTGCAACAACACAATGGATCATGCCAGGTAAATATTTTTGTAGAATATAAGTCAGGTTTAGAACTTTTGACCACGACAGCTGAAAAACCAAAGTAAATCCATCGTATATATTCAATATAATGTATATTTAGATATTCATGGCGCTGCATAAGCTTAATTCAGTTCCCTAGGAGCACTAGCTGCTCGTGTATACATGTATTTCTTGATTCTAATAAGATGCAGTCAATCTTTGAAAATACAGTAAGCGCCTGTCATGAAATTTAGAACTGGCGTGATGTGTCTCTATGTTAATAACTATCATGCTTGCATAGCTGGTTGATTTATTTGATTATAATCAAACTGGACCGTCATAATTTTAAGATCGTGATTATTCAGATGAAAAATGATCAAAGAAATACATGTACCAAAGTCACATCTGTTTAGATCATGATTAGGCATACAATTGCTCCTTCAAATTATTGTGATATTGTAGTGCTCTTTAGTCTAATAAATTATGTATTGTGGTGCTGCACCTCCTTTTCTCTTCTTTCCTGGACATATACTCTGCATGGGAAGTTACCTATTGCCCGCTACACCTTTCTATGAACTTTTGTTAATAATCTGCCTATAATTATAAGAAAAAATGCATGAATGTATATAGCTTTGCACCAGGACACTTTACTTTTGCTATGACCTGTCATTTTTGTGAGTTGCAGACGATTTTGGCATTAATGTTCTCATGCAAGTCATCTTATCTTTGCAAGCCTACTGATAGAATACACTCAAGATAGGGCACCACATGTCACTCCTATGTTTATAAGCTTATAGAAGCAAACATTTTCATTATCTTTGGCACTTATATTGTCATGATATTAACTTGTGCAGCAGAGTTTTAAAATCAGAATGGGGCAATAAATGTGTCTACTATGACAAAGTGAAGACAAAATGAATGCATCGAGTTACTAATGCAGTGGTTTTCAAGGTTGGACATTGATATCAACTATGATTATTTAATAGAGAAATTTTGTTCATATGAAGCGAAAGAAAAGCATGCAGTACCTTACATTGACAGTGATTATTAGGCCATTGTGGTACTTCAAATTCTGATAAAGAATATATTTCATGACCGAGATTTGGGATTTGGAGAATCTCAATTCTGATACGTACATGCATCTCCTTTTATTTTGTCACGCTACTGAATGTTCTGATATGGGACTACTTACTCTGTGTATCTCTTATATATAATAAAATTGTCTATATGTAAAGTTTTCCTATTTTATTTCTATTATGTTGTTAATTATGAATGGTTCTGGAATTTGGAGATTAACATTTCATAATCTCATGTGCTAAATTGGATGCTACCTTGCTTCCAGCTTTTATAATCTCATGAGCCTCTTGAACTCAATGATGTTATTCTTCTGGATAGAGTAAATGTTTCTTCTTACCCTTGAACACTATAATCGGTTGCTCTGTTACATGTGTTAAACTTGCCTTCATACTAATGCATCATGTCGTTTGATCTTCCACGGCTTACAATATCGTTGGGTCCGGCACCCTCGCGCCAAGACGCGTTACCGATCTAGTACTACTATGAGAGCACCAATGGTGTTCGGAGGCAGCATTGCCTGCCTCTAAGAGCATCTCCAGCCGTTCGGTCCCCCAGGGCGCCTAAATCCGGCGGCCTGGGGGCGTGCCGGCGCTAGTTCGGCCCCTGGGGGCGACCTAGCTCCCACTCACGCCCCCAAGCGCCGGCCCCAGGATGTGGAAAATTTAAACTTGGTCGTTCCCGCTCTCAAAAGACGCCGCAAATCCGGCGATCGGACGTAGTTTGGCGTTACAAAAAAACAGAATCCGGCGATCGCGGCGCACGGCGATTCACTCGGCGTGTCGGCTCCAGCGTTGGCGGAGTCGGCGTCGCGGGCTCGTCGGGTCGGAGCTGCTTCGGTCTTTGGGCTGCGTCGGCGCTGCTTCGCATCGCTGGCGGCGATGTAGACGCGCCGTTCGGGCTTGGCGTCCGTGTGGGCGTGGGCGTCGTCGGCGTTGCCGTCGGCAGCTCGTTCAGGATGAGGCCTCGTTGCGCCAGGTACCACGCCTTGAGGTTCTCGTCGTTGCTCTGGAGCATGTCCGCCCCGCCCATCAGAAAAGCCATGTCGGTGTTCCACTTCTTCGCGGTGACGTTCGTCCGTAGCAGGTCGAGCTTGATGGCGTTGGTCTTCATTAGCGACGACCACCGCGCCTCGGTCTTCTCTTCGCGTAGGACAGCCCGGGCCTGGGCGTCAGCGAGGCAATGCTCGATGGACTCCTGCAATCGCGCGGTTGCCGCGTCAGCGCATTTCCCCTTCTTTGCCAATTTGTTGCCGTCCGGCCGCCCCTCCGACGCGCGCCCGAGTCGCGCGTCCGGCTTGTATGTCTCCTTGGCCTTGTCGAGGGCACGTCGGACTTCCGCCCACTTCTCGCACTTGTCAATTCGTTTGTAGACGTGGAGGTGCTTGAAGTCGGCGTCTTGGTTGTAGCCTCAATACATGGCGAACATACGCAGCAGCTGCGCGAGGGACGAACAGTTGGCGGGCGGCGGCGCGGGGACGAAGATATGCGGCGAACGGCGTGCGTACCTGATCCTCAACGCTGGCGCCGCTCTCCGGCGAGCCGCGACCTCCTCGACGATTCCATGCCATCTGTTGCACGCCAACTGGACACGCCCCAATGGTTCGCCATCGCTTTGAGCCGCGCTGCATGTAGACGCCTTTGAAGTAGGGGTCGCCGAGCTTCCGCCGTCGAACTCGGCCTTGATGCGCTCCCCAGACGTCTCCAAGCTCGTTCGTGCCGGTGGTCGGTCGAGGCGACGACTTTCCAAGCTTCGGCGAGGCACTCCTCCTCCTTGGACGCCCACTTGATGCGCGGTTCGCCGACCTAGCCGCCGCTTCTTCTTCTTCCGCGCCTTCTTCGGAACAGAGCGGCTCCTCCTCCTCCTCCTCCTCCTCCTCCTCCTCGTCCTCCTCCTCCTCGGGTTCTCGCGTCGTCGCCGAGACGAGCCGAGCTCGGCCTCCATGTTGCCGCCGAGGTCCACCACCGCCCCGGTGGCGAACCCGGAGACGCGGCGGCGCGGTCGATCCCGCCGCGATGATGTCGCCCATGTCGGCTCCCGTGTCGTCGGCGCCCCGAGGTGCGAGAAGGGTAGCGGTCCACGATAGAGATGGGCGTCGGTGTGGACGCCAGAGGCGGCAAAGCGGCGTAGTAGTTGTATGGAGGGTACTGCACGCCGACGGACGGCGGCGAGGCGCGGCGCGCAGAGCGGGTGACCATGAGGAAGGTCACGTTTGATTGAACCCACGTGCGCGCGTCGCCGTCGGCGTAGCCGCGACGATGAACCCCATGGAGATCCGGCGCCTTGCGGTCCCTGTGCGCGTCTTGGCGTACGACGACGGTGGATTCATCCCGCTGGTCGACCGATGAGGAAGACGCGCCGCTGCCGCGTGTCGCGGGCCTTCTTGGCTATGGTTCTGTTTCGCTGTCGGCGGTGATCGCTTCGCGCCGCTGAACTTCCACCTCCACTCGGCGCTCGACAAGCCCGGTGGCTTTGATGGCGGCGTCCTCGGCTTCTCTGCCGGTGGGCCACGGCTCGATCGCGGTTGTTACAAGGCTGCATGGCGTATTTCTTCGGCGGCATGGCGTGCTTCTTCGCGGGCGAGCGGGAGGGGTTTAAGCGGAGAAAGGGAGAATGGCGGAGGAAGGCGAAGCGAGCGAGAGATGCGAGGAAAAGCGCCAAGAACGGCGGAAAAGGCCTCGGTCGCCTCGGCGGGCTCACGCGCTTTTTTCGCTTGTGCCGGCTCTAGCGCCCTTCCCAGGCGCTGGTTCGCCTGGGTCCGCTGGCACCAGATTCTGGCCCGAGCCGTGCAAAAACTGGCTTCGGGCGATCGGCCTTTTTAGCGCGCGTGGCAAAATCGCTGAGGGAGGTCTTGGGACGCTGGTGGAGATGCCCTAAGGTGGGGTCCACGTAGCTCTCTCTTAAGCTTGGCCAAAAACACAACATTGTATGCAGTGGCGAAGCCAACCGGAATAATCTGTGGGATCATTGGTAATTTTTGAGATAATTTTCTTCATAATGTACAGTAACTGCACAATATTTGTAGGCTATTTTCTCAAAAAGTTGTGGGGTCAACTGACCCGCGGATGTATTTGAGTACATCCTTTGGACTGGTTCCACAAAGATACTAATCGAGTTGATGTCATTCATGAAAGGAATGTCATGTAGGGACAAATTATTATTTAGATTGGAATGAAAGCTTTGGATGCTCGGAGCACCTTTAAGAGACGGAGGAGGCATATCTTGAGATTAACGAAGTAGAAGCTGAAATAAATTCTAATTCCTCCGTTTCTCAATATTTGTTTTTTTAGATATTTTAAATATACTATCACATACGGATGTATATAGACATATTTTAGAGTGTAGTTTCACTCATTTTGCTCCGCATGTACTCATTTATTGAAATCTCTAGAAAGACAAATATTTAGGAACGGAGAAAGTATATACCTAAGAAGTTCTACTATCTTATCTGAGAAACAGTAAAACAGAGCCACCTAGGAGCCCTCACAGCGCTTTGCCGTAGCTAACCGTCCGATCCACCCATCGTACGTTCTCCCGAACGTCTTTGTTTATCTCTTGAGCTGCTGCTCCACAGAACTATCTAGGCCTGCTGCTGTTGATCAGGCCGGGATTGTGTGTCGGGCTCGTGCAGTCACTTCAGTGGACCGCTCATTCCCGCATATGTCCCTCTCTCGCCCCTCTTTCTCGGCCAAGCTCATCGCCTGCTATTATCCTCCCTTTGCTCAAGCCGCCACACCATGGTGAAAAAGAAAGTTACGAAATAAAAATTGCACCGGCGAGTAGTGAAGACGGAGCAAAGCAACGAAGGACAGATCCGCTTAGGGCAGGTGGTTGACTGCCGGCGCACGCCACTAAGTTTGCCATGACCATTGAGATGGAGGACGCGGACCTATTTTGTTCCGATGGGTGCCCCGTGGACCTATGCCGCTGCACGATGTTGCGGCTAATGCCAGAGAGCAGGACACCAGCGTTGTTGCCGAGAGAGTACAGATTGGTTTCTCACCCACACCTGAAGCCTTTGCATAGATGGTCTCATGCTGAATTCGTGTGGATCCGCTGCATCCCGTGCTCATTTTGGGCAAACTCATTTTATTTTGCATAGATGGACGACTCATGCATGAGTATCGCTACATTATTATTTTTGGGCAAACTCATTTTGGCTACCTCGAAGTTGATAATGTCTAATCGATATAGAAGATCCTGAATGTCCTGCAAGCTATATATGTTGTGTGTCCTGCTTTTGGTGGACACTTAGGGTTTTTAGGGTTTAGGGTTTAGGCCAGGCGCACCCAGATGATTCTTCAACATGCAATTTTTTTAGATTATTTTGAAGTTTCGAATATATAAGGCCAGACGCACCGAATGCACCACTCTTCAGTGCATATCATAACCTTTTCAAAACTTTGTGGTTGTTGATTCGAGGTCGTTAGTTTCAATGTTGAGACAGAACTTTCGCTAAGTTGCCACGACCGCAGTTGTCGACTTATTGATTATTAGCTATTCGTTATTCTTAGTTAAATTTCTCTTTCAACAGTTTTTCATAAAAATGGACGGGCGCGGCAGCGCGCGCCTTCATGTTCTAGTTTATCTTAACATGCAATCTATACACTCATCACATATGTTCACACATCATCAAGGCCATGCACTCAATTCACTTTTTTTTTTCTTTTTGCGGATGAGCAATCAATTCAGTTTCCACCACATGCATGCCCTCGGCACCATCAAAGAAGATCCAAACCCTCCACATCATTCGGTTTTAAATTTAATTTTTCAGCAATAAATAATTGAACTTGAATGTCACTAGACAATATAACATGCATCCACCCTCCATTTACCTCTAGGTTGAGCGTAGTGCGGTACTATGATCATACATACTAATTTTATTTTTGATAAGTTCATTCCTAAGCATGCGAGCATCCGTTAGTGTAGGGACTCAAACCTGAACTATCTAACTACGCTTAGTTGGCCTCTTTTAGCGGGCGGTGACAGCGCAGTCACGGACGACGAAACCTATACCATTGCCAAATAAAAACCCTGGCTGGCTCTGCTCTCGTTCGTTACCGGCCTGTCGTGTCTGCAGACGCGCACGATACCAAGCCAGGAGAGGGGTCCGGGCCTGCCACTGCCACCACCACACATGCTCCCCACTGTGAGCCTGCGCCGGGCACGCTCCCGCCCGCTGGAGGCTGCTCCCCGAGGAGAGGGCTGGCAAACGGCCCGCCTGCGTGTCTCCCGTCCAAGTGACAGTAACACCCACCGGCATCGGCATCGGCATCGGCATCGGCATCGGTCGAGGTGGTGGGCGTCGGCGTCAGGCGTGGCACGTGAACGGGCCAGCCAGTCAGTCGACCTAGGCAGATCACGCGCGCGCGCACGTACGTCCGGTTCGTCACTGTGCGACCTAGACGGTGATGCGATGCAATTACCGGCCGGCCGCCCGGCCCTGTTGCAATCTGCAGCCGCACGGCCTCGGCTCGAAACCAATAATGCACGCACGTACTACGTGCATCTGTGCTGCATTTACGTGCGTACGCGCGCTGCCGCTGGTGCCCTGGCGGGCATGCAGGACCACCCGCACCCACGACGACGACTCTTGGCCTCTTCCGGCGACCGGCGGCCGGGCGGCCGGGCCCCCCCCGTCGTACGGACGATAAGGGGGAAGGAAGCGGGACGGCGGTGGAAGGAAGCGCTGCGCTGCTCACATGGCGCCCACGACGTTGCAGGGGCGCCATGGCTGTCGCCACGCGGGGTGGCGGCACTGTTGCTTGCCTTATCTGCTTCTTGCCATCTCTGGCTAGCAAGCTGCTGCCCTCCACCGGCCTCGATCGATCACATTCTCTAGAAGAAAAAAAAAGTGTCTGTCATGATGCCTCGGCCGCTGAGTGTACCTAAGCGCCCGTGCCCACGGCCCAAAACGGGTTTCATCGTGGGCTAGGTCCTTGACAGTTTCAGCAGACGGACATGTCAATTTTGGGCTTCAAATAAGGTGGAGGTGGATAACCAAAGATAACGACCAGCAGCTAAAGAAACTGAGGCCCTACCAGGATCGTGAGCCGGATTTTATATACCGAGCTGATTTGAATCAATTGAAATTTCCAAGATTGCATCAAACATTATATTCTTACACCGGAAAACATTCAAACAAAACTTCCGAGATGATTTGAATCAATTGAAATTTCCCTCCGATATGTAGTTCAAGTGAATATTAAAAAGGGCAGTCCGGTGCACATAGCTCCCGCTTGCGCAGGGTCCAGGGAAGGGCCCGACCACTTTGAGTCTATACTACGCAATCTTTCCTTGCATTTGCTACAAGAGGTTGTTTTCTTGCATTTCAAGTGAATGTTAGCAAAAAATAATTGTATATTTGATCACACAGCGGGAACGCCGTCTGGAGTGGCATGGTCTTTCAAGTAACAGTTTGACTAAGAACCATAGCTTGCTTCAAATAAAATAAATTTGTAATACAAAGGTACATTTCATGACAAACCAAATGACATAACTTCTGCATTACTAAATTTATGGTTGCAGTTTTTTTTTTGTATCTTGCATTATCAACTCTCTAAGCACGCATCAAACAGCATATTCTTATCAAGGGGAAACATTTTAAAATAAACTTTGGAGCTTGCTTTACTTTACTCATGCAAAAAAAAAAAAAAAACATCGGAGGTGGTTTGAATCAATTGATTTTTTTGCCGTTCCATACATGTTGAAGTGTATTAGAAAAATAATAACGATGTACTCCCTGCGTAACAAAATGTAAGTTGTTTTTATGCCCTATACAAAACCTAAGACTTACATTTTGGTACAGAGGTTGCATGTACCAGGCACACAAGAAAGTCCATAATATTGTAATTCTCTGGAATACTTCTTTAAACATTTTTGAGACACAAATTGTTAGTATGTGCAGCGACACTGGTCACGAGAATGGCGGCTTTAGGTTGATCCATGTATTTATTATCATCAGTTTGTTGAATAATTTAATAAACATAGTTGTATGCATCGTTCGATGCAGAGATCGAGGGTTACCACTAGTAGAAAAAGGGTCTTCTGTCCCGGTTCCTGAACCGGGACTAAAGGGTCGTTACTAATGCCCTGGCCCTTTAGTCCCGGTTCAGTCCAGAACCGGGACAGATGGGCATCCACGTGGCCGGTGCGCCGAGCCCACGCAGGAGGGCCTTTGGTCCTGATTGGTGGCATCAACCGGGATCAATAGGCATCCACGCGTCAACATTTCAGGGGCTTGGTTTTTGTTTTTTTTAAGGGGGGGGGGGGGTTGGGGGTTTTGGGGGTTAGTTTAGGTGTTTTATATATTGTGTTAGCTAGCTAATTAATAGAGAGAAGTGTCCTCTCTTATGTCCGTGTGCTTGATCGACGCCACGTACTATACATAGAGAGGCCCTCGACACGCTAGCTAGTAAGAAAATAAAGGAAACCATTAAGTACAGAAGTTCGTCAGGCATATCGAGAGAAGTGATCGGTCGACCTCTCCTTCTCCGAGAGATTGGTCGAACAAGAAGTTTTCGTATTATCTTTCCGACGCTACTGGCTACATACATATACAATATGTAAGATCTCTTACAATCCCCTAGCATTTGAAATCAACTTCCACATGGTATTCTCCGGCTTTATTGATGACGTGGTCAAGAAAGAATCCCGCCAATTCCTCTTGAATTGCTTTCATGCGATCTTGTGGTAGGAGTTCATTCCGCATCTACCACGTCTAATTTGAAGAAGGGGGTTAATACATATATATGAATGAAACTCAACAGAAATGATGGTGTAATAAAATAAAATTATGAATACTATTGCTTACACACTTCACATTGTCTTTTAGAGTAGCCCCACTTATTTTTCAAAGTCGCGTTGTAGATGAACTCGCACATGTAGTATCCACAGAAATTATTTCCTTCTTCCTGCCATAAGCACTTTACGAGAAATAGAGGTCAATCAAACTGATAATGAAGCATTATAAATGGCATTGATGAAAGTATAGCTATAGAATCAACGGGAGATGTGCGCAACTAGCTAGCTAGTAGTATTTACTTTCGGGTATGTATATCGCAGCTCCTTCCGCAGTCCCGGAGCTTCTGCGGTGAACTGTTTCCAAACCCTGCAAGACAAAGAAAATAATTATTATTACTTGAGATATCAGGAAATGAACAAAAAGTTGCCGATATGGTGCGATAATGATCGATTGAACTTACTTGTTGAGCAATTTAGTCATGTCCGCATAGGTTTCGGGATCTTTTCGTCTCGAGTCTAAGACGGTTACTAATCCCCGCTCAAGCTTAATCTCCAGAAGAACATAGTGGAAGTTGCGCACGCATGCATAACTCATCAATTACATTACTATAACCTTGCTCGAGTAATAAGGGAAACCGAATATGCACACGAGAGTAACACTCGCTTGAAGTTGTAAGAAAAGAGTATGGTATCTTTGTTTTGATTTTTGATCAACGATTGTAGCAAGTTGGCCTCGGCCTCTTCGGCGTGCTTTTTAACCTGAATTTCATCTATGATATTTGTGTTAATGAACCCAATATCATACATTTCTTGTTTTCTGCACTCGACGATCTTCAATCTGCATAATATAGTGAGGATAATTAATTATAAATACATGCAATGAAAGAGCTAAGCTATATATAGAGACTTAATGACAAAAATAATACTTACAGACAGTAGCAAAAGACCGTTAATTTATCGAGGGACTTTTGATTGAAGAACTCGAAGAACTCCTCAAATGGAACAGTCAACAGATCAGTTCCAACGAGATCGTGCTCCTCTTTAATTCTCAGATACAAAGTATTCATCCCCACAGACTCTCTGCAGGTTTTCATGTACCAATTATGGAATCTTCACATCTTCGTTGTTAGAGATTTTCATCTTTGACGAGAGGCTTCTCGTACTCGTATCTGTGTTCGTCCACCTCCATGAAATCAAAATGTATATCGTCAGGCAGGTAATCTGCAAGATTGCCATAACCGGGCACCGTCCCCGGAGCATTAGCGACGGTGTCGCTAGACACATTGAGCGGGGGGCACAATTGGTTCGCTTGTTTGCCGAGCTGGGCAATTTTTTTCCCAGCTGCTCGTCGTTCTTCTAACCTTTGATCACTGACAATAGTTCCCGACCGCGACGCTTCTTGATATGCCTTTTGAGTAATGCGCTCATAGTTGGTTTTCGGCGGAGACTTTGGTGGTTTCCTCAGGGCATCGATAGTGCGCTTTGCTTTCACCGGATCTACCTTCTCCTCCGGAGGTGGATGTCTCTGCGCTTTCAACCCTTCAAAGAAGTCCTTCACTTCGGTCCGCACGATCTTCTTGTTTTCCTCCACGGTCATCTCGTACGGTAACTTCTCTAGAGGCTTGAGAGGTGGACCATATTCAGATTGCCTCCGCCTCTGCATGTCTTGCTAGACGCGGAGCAGACGGAGCGATCGCGGCTGTCTTCTTTCGTGCTTGCTTACGAGGCGGAGGAGAAGGACTACGACGCGCCGGAGCAGCCGGGGCGGCGGCGGGTCTCTTTCGCCCTTGCTGGCGAGGCGGAGAAGGAGGAGGCTGCTGGCTGCTCGGGCGCGCCGGCGCAGGCGGAGTGCTGCCACGCGCCGGAGAAGGAGGCCGAGTGCCCTGATCGTCACTCGCTGGAGGAGGAGGCGGTGGACGAGGCGGAGTGCCCTGACTCGCCGGAGGAGGAGGAGGAGGCGGAGGCGTCCAGTTCGGAAGGTTGATGAGCTCCTTCCGCCATAGGCATGGAGTCTTCAGAGCAGAACCCAGCCTAGTCTCCCATTCACCGGTAGGGTGCTCAAGCTCGAGGTCCTCAAATCCCTCCGTTATTTCATCCACCATCACCCTAGCATATCCTTCTGGAATCGGCCGGTAGTGAAAAGTTGCACCGGGTTCAGTAGGATAAACAAAGCCAACAGCCGCCTTGACCTTCAAATTCATCCATTCCATCATAATGTGGCAATTTTGAGACTCGTGATAGCATCCACGGATAGTGGCGAGAGCTGTCAAGACATGCTCCGGCTGAAGCAGCTCGGTGGAAGCCACGCGCTTCTCCGCCGAGATGGCGGGTAGCCGGGAAGCTTCGACGCTCGCTTGCTGCGATTTGCTTCTCGTTCCTCTATCTCTTGTACCCTTGCGTGCAGCGCCTGCAGTTGGGTCTGCTGCACTTTTTTCCTCCTCTCTTGGCATTTGTAACCGCCTGCGTCTGGAAAACCAGCATTCCACAGAACGGAGCCTGGCGTGCCTCGTGGTCGTCCAAGGTGCTCAGGATTCCCGAGGGCCATTGTGAGCTCGTCGTTCTCTCTGTCTGGAAGGAACGTCCCTTGCCGTGCTGCATCGATATAGTGCCGAAGCCTCTTAACTGGTATTTCCAATTGCTCGTCCGTCCAAATGCACTTCCTTGATACAGGGTCCAAGGTTCCGCCAGCCCCGAAGAACCAAGTCCGCAACGGTCGGCGATTCATTGTCTCGGTTCGATCCATTTATCAACCAGATCATTCTCAGCCTTGGCCCACTTAGGCCGGGCTTTGAGGTAGCCACCTGACCCCGTGCGATGGTGAATCTTCTTCTTCGCAGCATTTTGCTTGTTTGTCGCCGACATCTTCTTACTCTTTTCCGATGTCTTGTGGGCCACAAATGCGGGCTAGTGATCTCTGATCTTCTCATATTTCTAGTGTCTCTTTTTTTCGACAAAAGTATTCAGGTCTTTCTTCCACCTCCTGAATAGGTCTGCCATCTTCTTAAGAGCAAAAGACTTGATTAATTTCTCTTTAACTAGCTTCTCCGGATCATCCTCTGGCGGTAGGGTGAAATTTGACTTCAGCTCAGTCCAAAGATCATTTTTCTGCATATCATTGACATAGGACACCTTAGGGTCTTCGCTCTTAGGCTTATACCATTGGTGGATGCTGATCGGGATCTTGTCCCTAACCAGAACACCGCACTGAGCAACAAATGCGTTCTTTGTCCGGATGGGTTCAATCGGTTGGCCGTCGCGCGCGATTGCTATGATCAAACCTTTCATCCGAGCTCAACTTTTTCTTCGGGCATCGTCTCTTTACCGAAGTTGTGCTCGATCCGGAGGGCTAGAAAAAAGAACAAAGACGAGAGTTAATTAATATGTGTACATACCAAAACAATGAATGCATCAATTAGCTAGTCAGGACTGGCTTAACTAATATATATACCTGGCCGGACTCGGTTCGGTCACCGGAGCCGTCATCACGGTCTCCTTCTTGCACCGTCATTGGGTCACCGGAGCCGTCCTCACGGTCTCCTTCTTGCACCGGCATTGGGTCACCGGAGCCATTATAATCATATCCAGCTGCTTCTTCACCCTGTCCTTCCAGACCATCGGTGTCGTTGAGAAACAACGAGCAGACGACATCACTTCCTTGTGCGATTATGTCCCCCAACAACGCTTCGTGTGCTTCGTCTCGGCGGGTGTCCATAGTTTCTACAAATATTTACAACATGGCAATTATTATTCAAACATGACAGATGGATATATTAGTGGAAAACGTAGAACTAGCTAGCTAATCACAATAAGGAATCATATTAGTGGCCTCGACGCTGCTTCTCTAGGGTTTGGGGTGTGGCCTCGACAACGCCTCAAGGGTTCGGGGTGGCCTCGAGAATGCTTCAAGGACGGGGTAATATCGACAACGACGAGATACATGCACGGGAAAATAATGTTATCGGGGAGGGGGTATATCGACCCCCCCCCCCCACGTGTTGAAGTTATCGGGAGGGGTTTATATCGACAACGACGACATACGTACATGGGAAAATAATATTATCGGGGTGGGGGTATATCGACCCCCCCCCCCACGTGTTGAAGTTATCGGGAGGGGGTATATCGACCCAGGCCCCCTCGTGTTGAAGTTATCAGGAGGGGGTATATCGACCCCCCACGTGTTGAAGTTATCGGAAGGGGTATGTCGACCCCCCCTCGTGTTGAAGTTATCGGGAGGGGGTATATCGACCCCTCCCCCACATGTTGAAGTTATCGGGAGGTTATATCGACACGACATACGTACATGAAAATAATATTATCGGGGAGGGGGTATATCGACCCCCCACGTCCTTCTTAATATCACTTAACAACTTCTGCAACGATAGGGAGGGGGTGCTCCCGTGGTCTAAAATCCGTCTATGCACGATAGAAAATTCTTAATAAATACATCTATGATCCGTCGACGTCCACGCCTCCCTCATAAACAAAAAAAAATCTGTGAATAAAAAAACATCATGTTCTATGAACAAAAAAAACATCATATTTCATCCACATCCGTGCATACATCATATATGCGATCATCTATGAAAAAACATCATATTCTATAAAAATCATTACATATATATATATATATATATATATATATATATATATATATATATATATATATATATATATATATATATATATATATGAACAAAACAATTATGATAATAAGCATATATATCATCACATATATATAAAAAACAAGCATATATATGAAAAAACAAGCATATATATGAAAAAAATGCTAGGAGGGCGCCGGCCGGACTAAGGTGAGGAGAACTGGGTCGGCGGGCGAGGATGGCGACGGGCATGGGCTGGCTGGGTAGGGGCGACGACGTCGGCGAAGGGCGAGGCAGCGCGACGGCGACGACGTAAGGCGGGCGGGCGGGCGCGGCGGCGCGGGCAAGGGGCGCTGGTGACGGTGAGGACGGGCGGGCGCGACGTCAAGGGGCGGGGCGGCGACGACGAGGCGGGCTGGGCGGCGCGGCGTCGGGCAGGGCGCGGCGACGGCGACGACGGGAGGGGGGGGGCGCGCGTGGGCAGGGGCGGGCGACGGTGAGAACACGGGCGGCGGCGACGACGGGCACGAGCGACGGCGAGCGGGGGCGGCGGGCGACGCTGGGCAGCTGGTGGCGTCAAGGCGTGTCGAGGCGGCAATCGCGAGGTGAGAGTGAAAATTTCCCAATTGTGAACTTATATAGCAAAGTTTTAGTCCGGTTCGTGGCACCAACGGGACTAATGCACTCTTTAGTCGGTTGGTGCCACCAACCGGGACCAAAGGCCTCTTTTCATCAGCCCAAAGGCGGGAAGCGGCACCTTTGGTCGGTTGGCGGCATGAACCGCGACTAATGGGGGTATTGGTCCCGGTTGGTGCCACGAACCGGGACCAAAGGGTGGCACTGGTCCTGTCGTGCCACCAACCGGGACCAATGGCCTTGCACAATGGCGTGGTGGTGGGAGTTTAGTCCTACTCGCTAGTTGAGAGCGCCGACCACCGCTTATAAGCACTGCTGCCTCTCTCTCTCGAACTCCTTCGAACTGCAGCCTATGGGCCTAATCGACACTCGCTTTGCTGTGGGCCTTCAGGCCTTCTGCGGCCTGATTCTCGCCCATGGTAGGGTTTCTAGTCGATTCAGCCGTGGGGCCCAGTAGGAGGCACTTTTTTTGTTATTTTGTTTTCTTTACTTATTGTTGCTATTTTTATTTTTTTTCCAGTTTTTTTTGTTTTGTTTTCAGCATTATTTTTTGTTTTTTGCTTTATTTTTAAATTCTTTTTGCTTTTAGTTTTAGAAAAATTATAAACTTTCTGTTAGTGCCATTAGTTTTCAAATTTGAAAACATTTTTTTTTTTTTTGTTTTCTTTCTTGCTTTATTTATTTTATTTTGTTTCTACTTACAACAAAATACTTATTTTTGCTATTTTTATTTTTTTCCAGTTTTTTGTTTTGTTTTCTGCATTATTTATTTTCTTTTGTTTTTGCTTTATTTTTAATTCTTTTTTGCTTTTAGTTTTAGAAAATTATAAACTTTCTGTTAGTGCCATTAGTTTTCAAATTTGAAAACACTTTTTTGTTTTTTTGTTTTCTTTGTTGCTTTATTTATTTTATTTTATTTTTACTTACAACAAAATACTTATTGTTGCTATTTTTATTTTGTTTCTAGGTTTTTGTTTTGTTTTCTGCATTATTTATTTTCTTTTGTTTTTTGCTTTATTTTTAATTCTTTTTGCTTTTAGGTCAGCAAAATTATAAACTTTCTGTTAGTGCCATTAGTTTTAGAAAAATTATAAACTTTCTGTTAGTGCCATTAGTTTTCAAATTTGAATAGTTAAAATTTGAATTCTTTGAAATTTGTGTGAATCACAAGTTTGTGATTAACTTTACTAAAAAAATGAACATAGATGCGCCTATAGAGAAAATTCAACCTAAATTCATAATAAATTTCTATGAATTTCAAAGAAATTCACTATGAATTTAGGTCAAATTCCCTGTATAGGGGCATTTATTTTCACTTTGAGAGGAGCTCAACAAGGCAGAGAGGGACGAGCTTATAAACCGGTGTGAGCGCCCTTCGGTTGGCGAGGTGGGACTAAACTTTGAGCGCAACGAGGACCAACCCTTTAGTCCCGGTTTGTGGCACAAACCGGGACTAATGGTCATGGGCAAGGGGCGAGGCACATTGGTCCCGGTTCGTGCGTGGAACCGGGACCAAAAGGTCCAGACGAACCGGGACCAATGGCCCACGTGGCTGCCCTATTGAGAGTGTTCTTGGTGAGAACATAGTTGACAAGGAGCGAAGCGGGATTAATGGTATTACGAGGGCCGAACCATAAGACATTAAAGCATTTCAAATGAACTCTGAAAAAGTTAAAAGTTGGCATGGTATCATAATTTCACCCACATAGCATGTGCATGTACAAAACGGACAATGGTATCATACTCGTCTGTTACAAAGTTGGCATGGTATCATCAAAATAGTTGCGGGAGAAAGTCTTCACTTTTTCTTTGCTTGTGTCATTTGCTTATTGCGCCGTAACCATGGATAATCTTCATCGTTTATCAGGATGCTTGGGTCAGCCTTGATTTTAAAGGGAGGAATTTCATGAAACTTTTCATAATCTTCAGACATGTCTGTCTTGCCCTCCACTCCCACGTTGTCCTTTTTTCCTGAAAGAACTATGAGGCGCTTTGGCTCATCGTATGATGCATTCGCTTCCTTATCTTTTCTTTTTCTCGGTCTGGTATACATGTCCTTCACATAGATAACCTGTGCCACGTCATTGGCTAGGACGAACGGTTCGTCAGTGTACCCAAGATTTTTCAGATCCACTGTTGTCATTCTGTACTGTGGGTCTACCTGTACCCCGCCTCCTGACAGATTGACCCATTTGCACTTAAACAAAGGGACCTTAAAATCATGTTCGTAGTCAAGTTCCCATATGTCCACTATGTAACCATAATATGTGTCCTTTCCCCTCTCGGTTGCTGCATCAAAGCGGACACCACTATTTTGGTTGGTGCTCTTTTGATCTTGGTCAATCGTGTAAATTGTATTCCTATTTATCTCATATCCTTTGTAAATCAATACAGTCAAAGATGGTCCCCTGGACAACAAGTACATCTCATCACAAACAGTCTCACCTCTGAGACGTGTTTCCAACCAACTACTGAAAGTCCTGATGTGTTCACATATAATCCAGTCGTCGCACTGCTCCGGGTGTTTGGAGCGCAGACTGGTCTTGTGTTCATTAAAATACGGGGTCACCAAGGTAGAGTTCTGTAGAACTGTGTAGTGTGCTTGAGACCAAGAATATCCATTCCTGCATATTATTGAGTCCTTTCCAAGCGTGCCTTTTGCAGTCAGTCTCCCCTCATACCGCGATTTAGGGATACCTATCTTCTTAAGGCCAGGAATGAAGTCAACACAAAACCCGATGACATCCTCTGTTTGATGGCCCATGGAGATGCTTCCTTCTGGCCTAGCGTGGTTACAGACATATTTTTTTAGGACTCCCATGAACCTCTCAAAGGGGAACATATTGTGTAGAAATATGGGCCCCATAATGACAATCTCGTCGACTAGATGAGCTAGGACGTGCGTCATGATATTGAAGAAGGATGGTGGGAACACCAGCTCGAAACTGACAAGACATTGCGCCACATCACTCCTTAGCGTTGGTACGATTTCTGGATCGATCACCTTCTGAGATATTGCAATGAGGAATGCACATAGCTTCACAATGGCTAACCAGACGTTTTCCAGTAGAAGCTCCCTCAATGCAACCGGAAGCAGTTGCGTCATAATCACGTGGCAGTCATGAGACTTTGGATTCTGGAACTTTTTCTCTAGCATATTTATTATTCCCTTTATATTTGACGAGAAGCCAGTCGGGACCTTCATACTGAGCAGGCATTCAAAGAAGATTTCTTTCTCTTCTTCCGTAAGGGCGTAGCTGGCAGGACCTTCATAGTGCTTCGGAGGCATGCCGTCTTTTTCGTGCAAGCGTTGCAGGTCCTCCCGTGCCTCAGGTGTATCTTTTGTCTTCCCATACACACCCAAGAAGCCTAGCAGGTTCACGCAAAGGTTCTTCGTCATGTGCATCACGTCGACCGAAGTGCGGACATCTAGGTCTTTCCAATAGGGTAGGTCCCAAAATATAGATTTCTTCTTCCACATGGGTGCGTGTTTCTTAGCGTCATTCGGAACAGCTAGTCCGCCGGGACCCTTTTCAAAGATTACGTGTAAATCATTGACCATAGCAAGTACGTGATCACCGGTACGCATGGCGGGCTTCTTCCGGTGATCTGCCTCGCCTTTGAAATGATTGCCTTTCTTTCGACATTGATGGTTGGTCGGAAGAAATCGACGATGGCCTGTGTACACATTCTTCCCGCAGCTTCCTGTATATACTATCGGTGTCAAGTAAATAGTGCGTGCATGCGTGGTATCCCTTGTTTGTCTGTCCCGAAGGTTACCGAGAGCGGGCCAATCGTTGATGGTCACGAACAGCAATGCCTTTAGGTCAAATTCCTCCTGTTTGTGCTCATCCCACGTACGTACACCGTTTCCATTCCACAGCTGTAAAAGTTCTTCAACTAATGGCCTTAGGTACACATCAATGTCGTTGCCGGGTTGCTTAGGGCCTTGGATGAGAACTGGCATCATAATGAACTTCCGCTTCATGCACATCCAAGGAGGAAGGTTATACATACATAGAGTCACGGGCCAGGTGTTGTGATTGCTGCTCTGCTCCCCGAAAGGATTAATGCCATCCGCGCTTAAAGCAAACCATACATTCCTTGGGTCACTTGCAAACTCATCCCAGTACTTCCTCTCGATTTTTCTCCACTGCGACCCGTCAGCGGATGCTCTCAACTTCCCGTCTTTCTTACGGTCCTCACTGTGCCATCGCATCAACTTGGCATGCTCTCCGTTTCTGAACAGATGTTTCAGCCGTGCTATTATAGGAGCATACACATCACCTTCGCAGGAACCCTCTTCCTGGGGGGGCTCGCCGTCAACATCACTAGGGTCATCTCGTCTGATCTTATACCGTAATGCACCGCATAGCGGGCATGCATTCAGATCCTTGTACGCACCGCGGTAGAGGATGCAGTCATTAGGGCATGCATGTATCTTCTGCACCTCCAATCCTAGAGGGCATACGACCTTCTTTGCTGCGTGTGTACTGTCGGGCAATTCGTTATCCTTTGGAACCTTCTTCTTCAATATTTTCAGTAGCTTCTCAAATCCTTTGTCAGGCACAACATTCTCTGCCTTCCACTACAGCAATTCGAGTACGGTACCGAGCTTTGTGTTGCCATCTTCGCAATTGGGGTACAACCCTTTTGTGTAACATGCGATCGAACTTCAGCTTCTCCTTTTGACTTTCGCATTGCGTCCTTGCATCGACAATGACCCCGCGGAAATCATCATCATCGGGCACATCGTCTGGTTTCTCTTGATCTTCAGCAGCTTCGCCCGTTGCAGCATCATCGTGCACATCGTCTGGTTCCTCTTGATGTTCAGTAGCATCACCATATTCAGGGGGCACATAGTTGTCATCGTACTCTTCTTCTTCGCCGTCTTCCATCATAACCCCTATTTCTCCGTGCCTCGTCCAAACATTATAGTGTGGCATGAAACCCTTGTAAAGCAGGTGGGTGTGAAGGATTTTCCGGTCAGAGTAAGACATCGCATTCCCACATTTAATGCATGAACAACACATAAAACCATTCTGCTTGTTTGCCTCAGCCGCTTCGAGAAACTCATGCACGCCCTTAATGTACTCGGAGGTGTGTCTGTCACCGTACATCCATTGCCGGTTCATCTGCGTGCATTATATATATAATTAAGTGTGTCAAAAACCCAGTACAGAACATCATGAATAGATAAATAAGTGACCAAACTAATAGAAGTTCATCATCACATTAAAACCAAAGTACATACATAGTTCTCATCTAACAACATATAGCTCTCCAGAGCATCTAATTAATTAAACCATACATTGAAACCATGTAAAACATTTCAATGCGAAAAAAAATGCGATCATAATCGCAATCAAGGTAACAAATGATCCAACTGCATCATGATACCAAGCCTTGGTATGAATGGCATATTTTCTAATCTTTCTAATCTTCAAGCGCATTGCATCCATCTTGATCTTGTGATCATCGACGACATCCGCAACATGCAACTCCAATATCATCTTCTCCTCCTCCAATTTTTTTATTTTTTCCTTCAACTAAATTTAACCTCTCAACAATAGGGTCGGTTGGAATTTCCGGTTCAACAACATCCTAGATAAATAAAATCTATGTCACGTTGGTCGGCATAATTTTCATAAACAATAAATGAACCAATAGTTATGAAAAGATAATATATACCACATCCGAATCGTAGACAGGACGAGGGCCGACGGGGGCGGATACCAAAACCATGGCACTATATAAGATGCAATAATAAAAGTAAGAAAATAATACAAGTATCTATCTAAACATACAAGTAAGAATATTTTTTCTTTCAGAAAGAAGATAAGAACAAGAGGCTCACCACGGTGGTGCCGGCAATGAGATCGGCGCGGGTGATCGACGGCGGTGAAGACGGGGATGGGTCGTAACGGACCGCTAAACCTAGACAAATACTGAGGAAAACGGAGCTTGGAGGTCGAGCTTGGAGAGGAGAAAGCTTAAGTAGTGTGGCTCGGGCATTCCATCGAACACCTTGTGTGCATAGGAGGTGAGCTAGAGCACCACCAAGCCCTCTCCCCTCGGCCGTGTAAAAAACAGAGCAGTGTGCTCGCTTTACGCTGAGGGGTATATAGGCACCTCATTGGTCCCGGTTGGTGGCATGAACCGGGATTAAAGGGCAGCCTTTGGTCTCGGTTCAAGCCACCAACCGGGACCAATGGTGGTGGGCCAGGAGCGAGCCCCATTAGTCCCGGTTCGTCCCACCAACCGGGACCAAAAGGTGCAGACGAACCGGGACCAATGTCCCACGTGGCCCGGCCGGGCCCCGGGGCTCACGAACCGGGTCCAATGCCCCCATGGGTCGCGGTTCTGGACTGAACCGGGACTAATGGGCTGACCCGGCCTGAACCATTGCCCCATTTTCTACTAGTGTACCCTCCTTTTCCAAAAATGCTTGTGTTTCTTAAAGACTCATTTTCCTGTCTTACAACCACGGCAAATATTTTAAAACGGAGGGAGTGTAATGGAATGCATCTCTCACCCAGAACAAAAAATACGATCGTTACACAGCAGGTATATCTATATACACAAACCATGTTTTGTACTCTGAAGCTGACTATAAAAGCAGTAGTCGCCAAAATGCACACCGGGACTCCTCTATCATCCCCAGGAAATTGACTAGGGGGTACGACAAAGGCAAGAATGCACGTTGTGGGCTTCTATATATTTGTGCAGTTTCCTCTGGTACTGAAATTCAGCTCATTCATGGTTTCCCATTTAACCCTCCATCTATTTATGTGACTGTGATCCGGGAACGTACGTACGGCGCACAGGTCTCAGCACGTACAACACCCATTGAAATGCCTCTGTAGTACTAGGTTTTCTTTTCTTTTCTTTTTGATTGAGTTGGAAAACGGCAGGGTAGTTGATATGCATAGCATAAGTGATGGATCCTTTGGACTTCAACCACCTCATGTGCTACGCAAGGCATGCATAGCGTGGTGCATGCTTACTCGATCACATGGCCGGTTCCGGCCACCCGATTGATTGATCGATCAAGGAGTATACATGGAGCCAGGACGGCAGGAGGAGGCAATTGAATCGACGCACCAGCCGGGCAGGCGAAGTTTCTCTTTCGACTCCGGTGTGCGATATCTGAATCTGGATCAGGTTGAACGCCACATGAGTGGCGCGATGACACATGGGGAGCCCGAAATGGTGACCCCCTAGCGCCCCTAGGCTCGCCGCGAAGCAGGCTCCAAGACAAGGCGCCATAAACCCCCCTCCTCCCTCTCCGGCCCGCCCGACGCCCGTCGTATGCATATGCATATGATCGTTGCACTTATTGGCGGCCATCTCCGTCCATGGATCCATCACATGCGTCGTACTACGGGCTACCCAAACCCAACGACGTCCCTATCCATCCATAGCCACCCACTCTTTCGACCGAAGAGGCTGATCGAGATCAACACGCATGTGTGGTAGAGCTAGATCCATCACATGGGCAGTACGAGTACGATGTCGAAGACCCGTCGCATTAGGGCCTACGTCGCATGCAGTAGTGATTGTGCATGCTCATCAGGTGCTTTGTTTGCATGGTGGTGGCTATGGTGTTTGTGGCCACCGGCCGGCCGACGATCTTGCATGGCAACGGGGCTAGCTGGGTGTGGTAGTACGTATGAGTGCACGGGCTAATCATTGGGGGAGATCCAGCAGCGTCGTAGGTCAGGTGTGCGATCGACTCACGCCGTTGCATGCCGGGTCGTTTCGTTCCGGGACGGGGAACGGGCGCAATCATGGACGGACGGATCCATGCATCGTCCATGCCCGTACGTAGTGTACCACACAAGTACTCCACTCCGTTTTCGATCTCCCCACGAACAGTGCGCTGAGAGCTAAGGTGGTCGATGGAATTATTGCTTCTTGTCCATATGTGTTTGTTTTACGCCTTCTTTTTTTCTATGAGAAAAGAGGTTTCCCCCGCGAAAGTGCTCCTCTCAGCCCGAGAACATATGAGATTTGATGAACAGTAAAATTCAAAAAAGAATAGATAATTTTAAAAATTCTGTGTTTTTTTGCAAACATTCAAAAATGTTTTGATTGCTGTCAAAATTTCACCATAAAATGTCGTTCATGGAAGGCGTGGTAAAAAAAATGATGTTCCAAAATGCTTTCGGAATAACATTTTCGGAGCAACGATTTTCTCTTTTGTACCAAGTCTACCACCAATGTTATTCCATGATGAAATTTTGCAAATAAGTAAAACATTTGTCAATGGTTACTGCAAAAAAAAACAGAATATTCTCATTTTTTACTGTTCATTCAGGATCACATGAGCTCGAGCTGAAAATAACCGTTTTTGTTCCCTCCACCCCATTATTATTAAACGAGGCAACCAAAACCCAAGTCACTATACACAGCGGTCAGGCTAAACTAAAGTTGTTGAGCCAGAAAGGTTTAACTTCCACACCATGGCTGTTGGGATCTACGATAGGGTGTGTAGACTGTAAATTTAAGTTTTTCTATGTGCAAAACAACAAAGAACATGCTACAGGAGATGGATCACAGATTGTTACCACTAGACGTGCAGTGCCGTGCAGCGGAAAAAGAGTTGGGGCAGCGCGTCCGCGTGGATCGTCTTCTCCTCGTCTGATCTTCCTTGAACAACTGGTCGTCAGATCCCACGTGCAGGTTCGCCGGAGCGGCGCAAATGCACCTCCTCTAACGGTATCCGCGCGTGCAGGAGGAACACCGTGCGGCGGATGCTAGGCCCGATCACACAGTCGGCGGCGAGTGAAGGTAGCTAATTGCAACACATGCAAAGCCCTAGTGTCTACGGCCAAGCGATCAACCGACTGAGTGTGCCACCTCCACTATATATAGGCATCCATCGCTGACTCAACACTTGGGCCCCGCATAGACCCTAAAGCCCAAAGTCTGTTTGGCCTGGATCCGAGTCCGAGTAGGATCACATCCGACTCGTGGAGTCATGTCCAGTCTCACACGTTCCTTCCCTTAAGCGCGTGACCCCTTAGGTTCTCGTTCACTTGGTCGTCAGTCGGATCACATTCGGCTCAGCTAGTAGGTAGAGGCCTCTAGCAAAGCGTGTCGACCCCAAGTGTCCGATGAAGCTGGTTAGGCGAACCTATACAACGTGTCACACTTATGTTCCCTTTGCCACACGATATATGTTGTCGGGCTCAAGGCGAGTCTGTCATCCTTGTGCTAGCCCGGCCTCTTTCTTGTCCCAGGGATGCCGACCATAAAACGGATTATCTTGTAATCCTTGTCGTATGGCCATGCTTATCTTGGTCGGATCACACGAGGGGCCTAGAGTATCTCTCTCCTGATCGAAGGGAAAATCCCATCTTGCTCGACCATGTCTCACAGCATGGGTCTGGACAAGCCCGAAACCTACCTTTGTAATTACCCAGTTACAGAGTAGCGTTTGGTCGGCCCAAAGCAAGTCTGTCACCATCCTGAGTACATGCGCCAGCTCAGGTCTTGGGACATAAAACGTATGTTGTGCTAGAGACTCATAGATGACATACCGATGCGTCTCATCGTCGGGTCTGTCCCACTCAGACCTTATCTCGACTCAGATCTGACTATGTCAGATCCGATCAGATCCTTCCGAGTCCATATTATCCGGCTAGCATCCAATGGGACATTGCTAGTGAGACTGAGCCATCCACCGTGTCATATGTAGTCTAGTCGGCTACGCGTCCGCACAACCCTTTCGACTAGGGACCTTTTAGGAAAGTCATCATACAATGGTACCATAAACAAGTCACATACTTGCTGATACACATCACTGATAATGTCCAAGGACTTTATTTATTCATAAACACATAGGAAATATCATCATACATGATTGCCTCTAGGGCATACCTCCAACAAGGCGCATCAGTTGGCGGAGGAGCAAGGAATCTCAACACAACGAACAGAAGGGAATCAAGCATGAAGAGCTAACTATTACATATCATAAGATTTTCAGCTAGAATGCGCCCTCAAAAGTAAGCCTTGCTGTTCAAGCCTTTTGCCCGCCTCTCCCTTCCTCTCCAACCGATCCTTAGAAGCTCTCCCCTTCATCGGTCCAAAAGTAGCAAGCATTCCTTTAGTAAGACCGATCGAGTATTCGATCATAGAATATTCCACTGATGAAGCAAAGTTCTCGCCCCCTAAAGACATAGATCATTGTGCACTATCCATAAGCTCCAAATGGAAGCTATACAAGCCATGCCAGTTAAAGATTTCTTATTATTTCTACATCATAAGGCAAATAAATCAGTATTATTCTCAGGGGAAGTAAATTTGAATGTTTCGGCAACAATCTCCCACAAGTTTTGGGCAATAATGCAACCAAACAATAAGTTATCAATAGATTCCAGCTCATTGCAAAAGAGGCTAGTTATATCACCTAGATGTAGTATTTTGCATAAGTTATCTCTTGTCAAGATTTTATTCATAACTTCCAACCAAACAAAAAGTAGATATCTATGTGGAATAGTGATTTTCCAGAAATTGTCCCAAGTGGGAGTAGACCCCCCCCCCCCCTCCCACTGAATTTTGCAATAAAAGGATCCAATGGGATAAACCCTAGAAGCTTAAACATTCCAAACAGGCTTATCAGCTGAATAAGTAGGGTAAAGCAATGAAGGACATTCAAAAGATCATTCCATTTATCCAAAAAGATAGGATCCACACATCTTCTGAAGGCCAGTTTAAGAACTTGACCATCCCACACCAGGCCAACAGTATAGTTTTGCCGTTGACAAAGTTCAAACATATCCCAAAAATGGGTTTTGAAAGAGATATATCGATATATCTTGCCTAGAAATCAGGCCAAAAGTATATATGTTTACCATTACCCAAAACCCACTTATAGAAGGGTCTAACACCAGCCTTGGCCCAAGTTACAACTTTCCATAAAGGCGATCTAGTGTTCACTCTAGACCAAAGAATGTTAGGTTTATTTGTGTAAAATTTATAGTCCACCAAGGATAAGCAGCTTTTGTCCCCTCCAACGAAGTATCTTTTAGCCCAAGTAGCCAGTGAGGACTTTGAAATACCCGGCCTACCCAAAGTTTTTTTTCTGGGAGAGAAGTACCCAATTTTTTAAATGATATAAATATTACCCTAGAGAATATGAACCATGTGGGAAGTAATAGCCTTGATTGCCCCTTTAGGAAATTTGATTATGGACATAAGGTACATTGGAATACTAGCATGCAAGTATACGGAATAAAAAAGCTTAGCCTCATAACTAAGTAGTTTACCCCTCCAACCATATATTCTTTGAATAATTTTATGAACAGTAAGTTGGAGTTCACCTCTATGAAGCTTAACAAAATGCAAAGGAACCCCTAAGTATATTTGAGGGAAAGAATTTTTTTTACAACATAAAAATTGAGCCAACACCCTAGTAACCTCATTTTCCACATTGATAGTAAGCAAACCACATTTGATAAAATTGGTCCTCATACTAGGTAAGTTATCAAAATAGGGAAGTAGCCACTTCACATTTGTAGCATTATCCAAATTGGGATTAAGAAAGGGCAATGTATTATCAACATATTGTAAGATATTAATGCCACCAAGGACAATATTAGGAAGAACACCAGAAATAGTGTTAGCAATAGAGCTTTAACAAGCATAGATAAAAATCATCAACAACCAAGTTAAATAAAGTTGGAGAAAGGGGATCCCCTTCTTCAGTCCTTTATCACTATCAAACAGAGCACCATTTAGGTTATTTAGTCTAACACAAAGGATTAATTATGAATAGTACTTCTAACTAAGCTAATCCATTTATTAAGAAAACTTCAAGACATGAGCATTTCCACAAGGTAATTTCAATTCATCATGGCATAGGATTTTCCATAGCCTAGTTTGAGTATCACACTAGGGGTATTGGACTGAAGAAGCTCATGTATAGTTTCAGGGGAAGCCACAAGACTTTGAAGGATGTACCTTACTCTAAACAAAAAAGTTTGACATGGAGACGAAAGCCTATCAGAAAAATCTTAGCGAAGAAATTACTTAAACTAATAGGCCTAAAGTACTTTATCTCCTTAGCATCACATTATTTGGGAATTAAGGTAATCATAGCATTATTTGTAAGCAGCTGCGTCAACACGGTCCGGGCCCACATGTAGGCAGCCACGTCATCCTCTTATGGGCCCATAAGTCAGCATCGTTGACTCGTCAAAACTGATGAGCTACTTTTTATTGACGGGACGATCGGTGATAAAACCCAAGTCGGACCCACATGCTAGCAGCCACGTCAGCATCTGCTGGCCCCACTTGACATAATCTTTTACCGGTCAAACCCGCGGACCGTTCACCGGTGACGGATTATCATCGCCAAAAAGATCCTAGGCGACAGACTGGCCTATCACAGGTGACATTCTGGGACGTCGCCGAAAACGACCATCAGTGAATTGTTTTGTTCCGTAACCTAAGATACGATCTTCCGTAACGGAGTAAGTGGTACCGTGAAGATTTAATTTTTATGGCGGCGCTTCGGTGACGGTGGGGGTGACGGCTGGACAACATCACCAGTACATTTTCCATGACAAAAAACGGTCTTACATAACATAAATGAAACATCGCAAAATTGAGCAATTTTTCTAGTGCATGCAGATCAACATGAGGTACTGCACCACTCTGTAGTTATGATCAATCTTTTACTGATGACCTGGTAACAACCCCAATGTTCATCGTCCAGTATGGAGTGACTCGATATTGTCATGGTCCGAGGACCATACATATGTTAACTCGCGTGTTATGGACTATAGACTTCAGACGGTATAATCTCTAATTATCACAAACAACTTGGGTCAATTCAACATGAGTGTTCTCCAAAATCTTTCTCTCATATGTTGTCAGCATAAACATCATGCACATGATCATAAAAACGGAATCATCAATCAACACTCGAGCTAGTCCTAGAGGAAAGACCAGGAATCTTGTTTTACCATTTATAACGCTACATGTGTTGATGAGTTTTCCTCTGAATCGCATATTTGTGAACTGCTACCTCTTGAGCACTGTGTTGGTTTTTCCCTTGAAGAGGAAAGGGTGATGCAGCAAACACTACAAGAAATACAGTCGATTATGACTCACCATTTTGGTCAGAAAATCATCATTGTTGCCATTTTATGACCCCTTTATGACCAAATTCCGAAGGTCAACAGTTGGCCGTCAAGAACGAGTAAACATGACCTTTGTGAAGTTTTCATCATAGATTCTCTACGACTAAGATTACATTTTGGTCATAACCAATTTGTTCAATCCACATAGGAGCTGAGGTGGACGAGCTTACGTGGCTGCATCCACGTGTACAATGTGATGACATGGCAAACATTTAGGGTATGACGTGGACTAGTCAAAGGCAAAATCAAATTGACACATATTTTACTAGCCCAGCCCATATAAGGTATCTAAACAGGCCCAGCCATATAAGGTCTATAAACAGGCCGAGCCCACATAAGATATCTAAACAGGCCCAGCCCATATAAGGTATCTAAAGAGGGTTTCAAAACAGGCCCAACATTTCAGGCCTATATATTGATTTTTGCCTCATAGTTTCTTTGCCATATTTAGTTTTATTTATTACATATGGGCATTTAAACATCCAGTTGCAACCCAATGTCAGCCATTTGCTGTTCTTGTTCCACAGAATAAATTAGTTAGGCACCCAAACAACCATGGACAACAAAAATGGTTACATGACTCTAAAAAAAGGTTACATTGATAAAATAGAACACACACGTTCACATCAATGTAGAACCCGCTTCACCGTCTGCATCACCTGCTTCACCACTATTTTGGTATTTCCTTCGATGAATTGTCCTATTGCTCAAACTTTCTCTACTGCTGTAACCACCAACAAAGTTGAACTGTAGAATCCAATTAAAGTGCAAAACGGATATATATCCCATTAAAACTTTGTAAAGATATGCTCTGAATAGGTGGTCTACTAGTTGGATGCTCCTCCTTAACAAAGTAAATCTACCAAAGGCATTAAGACACGTCAAAATAGTCTTAGGGAGTAGGTAAGAACTAAACATGTACCAGCATCCAATACAGAAGAGCACATTAACATGAAACACATGCATCAAGTGAAGCAAGCAAAAACATTATCAAGAAAGGGGAGTGACTGTTGATAATTGAAAATCAATCAGCTAGTACTAACAGCAATCAAACAGTTGATATAAACTTTTAGACCATCACAGTCCTACAAAATCTCAGGATACTCGCATACATTGCAAAGATACAAGTTTAAACATGTTTTCCCCTGCTAGCAGCTGAACAACATGTGGATACTAGAACAAATGGAGTGGAAGAGCACACCTTGGAGATGTATATGACACGTAGGCCATAAAACCCATGATATTGCGGAAGTGCTGTTGAACTAACAATATTACTAAATGCATAATGTGAAATACATATAGATAATCCATACGATTCTAGAACATGGACGCATGCCAAAAATTGACAACGGTGTTTCATAAGTTATTTAGAATGATCAGGATAGAATAGGCTAAGAGCCCATTAATTAACAGACAGGGACAGGAAAATAATAAGAACATTTGACAAGTTCATATATTTCTTGAGCATACAGAAGTCGATGCACATTCATCACTTCACACTTCTTTTAGAGAAAAGAATAGGGGCCATAACAAATTAAAAAATGAATTGAGTAACCACAACAACTTGGTACGTACCAATCACTCTCCACGCCATTCTAAATGACGATTGAAACAAAAGGTTATTATTTATTAGCAACATCTAGATCAAGCCAACATTCTGAACTAGTGTATGCAGAACTAAACAAAATCAAAAATCTATATCAGATGAGTGCATGAACTAACATGAAAACAAGTATCAAGTACAAAAAGTTTTTCAAGACAGCGGAGTGACTGCCATTAATTAAAAATCAACCAACCAGTACAAACAACAATCAAACTGCTGTTGGTACAAACTTTTAGATCAATGTGCTACACAACCTCATGATGCTCATACATTGCAAAGATAGCAAGTTTAAACCTGTATTACCATGCACCCAGCTTAACATATTTCTACGTCTTGAGCTTGCGTTGGTTTTCCCCGAAGAGGAGAGGATGATGCAGCACAGTAGCGTAAGTATTTCCCTCAGTTTTTGAGAACCAAGGTATCAATCCAGTAGGAGGCCACGCGCAAGTCCCTCGTACCTGCACAAAACGATAGCTACTCGCGACCAACGCGATTAGGGGTTGTCAATCCCTTCACGGTCACTTACGAGAGTGAGATCTGATAGAGATAATATTTTTGGTATTTTTGGTATAAAGATGCAAAGTGAAAAGTAAAAGCAAAGTAAAAACAAAGCAAGTAAATAAAGTGATGGAGATTGATATGATGAGAATAGACCCGGGGCCATAGGTTTCACTAGTGGCTTCTCTCAAGAGCATAAGTATTCTACGGTGGGTGAACAAATTACTGTTGAGCAATTGACAGAATTGAGCATAGTTATGAGGTTATCTAGGTATGATCATGTATATAGGCATCACGTCCGAGACAAGTAGATCGAAACGATTCTGCATCTACTACTATTACTCCACTCATCGACCACTATCCAGCATGCATCTAGAGTATTAAGTTAAAAACAGAGTAACGCCTTAAGCAAGATGACATGATGTAGAGGAATAAATTCATGCAATATGATAAATAGCCCATCTTGTTATCCTTGATGGCAACAATACAATACGTGCCTTGCAACCCTTTCTATCACTGGGTAAGGACACCGCAAGATTGAACCCAAAGCTAAGCACTTCTCCCATTGCAAGAACTACCAATCTAGTTGGCCAAACCAAACGGATAATTCCAAGAGACTTGCAAATATAACTCAATCATACATAAAAGAATTCAGAGAAGGTTCAAATATTATTCATAGATAAGCTGGATCATAAACCCACAATTCATCGATCTCAAAAAACACACCGCAAAAAGAAGATTACATCGAATAGATCTCCACGAGAGAGGGGTAGAACATTGTATTGAGATCCAAAAAGAGAGAAGAAGCCATCTAGCTACTAGCTATGGACCCGAAGGTTTGAAGTAAACTACTCACACTTCATCGGAGGGGCTATGGTGTTGATGTAGAAGCCCTCCGTGGTGGATACCCCCTCCGGCAGAGCTCCGGAACAGGCCCCAATATGGGATCTCGTGGATACAGGAAGGTACGGCGGTGGAATTAGGTTTTTGGCTCCTGTTCTGATCGTTTGGGGATACGTAGGTATATATAGGAGGAAGGAGTACGTCGATGGAGCGGCAGGGGGCCCATGAGGTAGGGGGGCGTGCCCTCCACCCTCGTGACTGCCTCTGGCACTTCTTGGAGTAGGGTCCAAGTCTCCTGGATCACGTTCGGTGAGAGAATCACGTTCCCGAAGGTTTCATTCCGTTTGGACTCCGTTTGATATTCCGTTTCCTCGAAACACTGAAATAGGCAAAAAACAGCAATTCTGGGCTGGGCCTCCGATAAATAGGTTAGTCCCAAAAGTAATATAAAAGTGGAAAATAAAGCCCAATATAGTCCAAAACAGTAGATAAAGTAACATGAAGCAATCAAAAATTATAGATACATCGGAGACGTATCAGGCATCCCCAAGCTTAATACCTGCTCGTCCTCGAGTAGGTAAATGATAAAAAGAGAACTTTTGATGCGGAGTGATACTTTGGCATAATTTCAGTATAAATCTTCTTACTTGTGATATGAATATTCAGATCCAAAAGATTTAAGACAAAAGTTCATATTGACATAAAAATAATAATATTTCAAGCATACTAGTCAAAGCAATCATGTCTTCTCAAAATAACATGTCAAAAGAAAGTTCATCCCTACAAAATCATATAGTTAGGCTATTCTTCATTTTCGTCACACAAAGATGTTCCCAACTTCTATACCCCTGATGACAAGCCAAGCAATTGTTTCATACTCAAATAATCTCAAACTCTTTCAACCTTTACGCAATACATGAGCGCGAGCCATGGGTATAGCACTTTGGGTGGAACAGAATATGATGATGGGATTATGTGGAGAAGGCAAAAAAGGAGAAAGTCTCATATCGACGAGGATAATCAACGGGCTATGGAGATGCCTATCAATTGATGTCAACATGAGGAGTAGGGATTGCCATGCAACGGATGCACTAGAGCTATAAGTATATGAAAGCTCTACAAAAGAAACTAAGTGGGTGTGCATCCAACTTGCTTGCTCGCGAAGACCTAGGGCACTTTGAGGAAGCCCATCATTGGAATATACAAGCCAAGTTCTATAATGAAAAATTCCCACTAGTATATGAAAGTGACAAAATGAGAGACTCTCTATCATGAAGATCTTAGTGCTACTTTGAAGCACAATATATGAGACTCACTACATGAAGAACAAGGTGCTACTTTGAAGCACAAGTGTGGTAAAAGGATAGTAGCATTGTCCCTTCTCTCTTTTTCTCTCATTTTTTTGGGCCTTTTTTTTTTTTGGCCTTGCTCCTTTTTTTCGTCCGGAGTCTCATCCCGACTTATGGGGGAATCATAGTCTCCATCATACTTTCCTCACTTGGGACAATGCTCTTATAATGATGATCATCACACTTTTATTTCTCTTACAACTCAACAATTACAACTCGAAACTTAGAACAAAATATGACTCTATATGAATGCCTCCGGCGGTGTACCGGGATGGTGCAATGAGTCAAGAGTGACATGTATGGAAAATAATGCATGGTGGCTTTGCCACAAATACTATGTCAACTCAATGATCATGCAATGGCAATATGACAAAAGTAATCTATGTCATAATGATGATGATGGAAGTTGCATGGCAATATATCTCGGAATGGCTATGGAAATGCCATGATAGGTAGGTATGGTGGCTGTTTTGAGGAAGATATAAGGAGGTTTATGTGTGAAAGAGCGTATCATATCACGGGGTTTGGATGCACCGGCGAAGTTTGCACCAACTCTCAAGGTGAGAAAGGGCAATGCACGGTACCGAAGAGGCTAGCAAATGCGGAAAGGTAAAAGTGCGTATAACCCACGGACTCAACATTAGTCAAAAGAACTCATATACTTATTGCAAAAATTTAGAAGCCATCAAAAATCAAGTACTATGCGCAATGCTCTAGGGGGATAGATTGGTAGGAAAAGACCATCGCTCGTCCCCGACCGCCACTCATAAGGATGCACAAGCCAGGTACACTTCATGTTTCAAATTTGTTACACAACTTTAACCATACGTGCATGCTACGGGACTTGCAAACTTCAACACAAGTATTTCTAAAATTCACAATTATCAACTAGCACAACTTTGATATTATTACCTCCATATCTCAAAACAATTATCAAGCATTAAATTTATCTTAGTATTCAATTCACTCAAAAGAAAGTTTCACATATCTTGAACACTAAGTATATTAACATCAAGCAAATTACCATGCTATTAACGACTCTCAAAATAATCTAAGTGAAGCATGAGAGATCGAGTTTCTTTGAAACAAATCCACCACCATGCTGTAAAAGATCTAAGGGAAGCACTAGAGCAAAAATTATCATGCTCAAAAGATATAAGTGAAGCACTACGAGCAAAACTATCAAGCTCAAAAGATATAAGTGAAGCACATATAGTATTCTAACAAATTCCAAATCATGTATGGCTCTCTCAGAAGGTGTGTACAGAAAGTATGATTGTGGTAAACTAACAAGCAAAGACGGAAATAATACAAGACGCTCCAAGCAAAACACATATCATGTTGGTGAATAAAAATATAGCTCCAAGTAAATTACCGATGGAAGTGGACGAAAGAGGGGATGCCTTCCAGGGCATCCCCAAGCTTTGACTTTTTGGTGTCCTTGGATTATCTTGGGGGTGCCGTGGGCATCCCCAAGCTTAGGCTCTTGCCACTCCTTGTTCCATAATCCATCAAAAGAATTCACCCAAAACTTGAAAACTTCACAACACAAAACTCAACAGAAATCTCGTGAGCTCCGTTAGAGAAAGAAAACAAAAGACTAGTTTAAGCTACTGTAATGAACTCATTCTTTATTTATATTGGTGTTAAACTTACTATATTCCAACTTCTCTATGGATTATAAACTATTTTACTAGCCATAGATTCATCAAAATAAGCAAACAACACACGCAAAACAGAATCTGTCAAAAACAGAACAGTCTGTAGTAATCTGTAACTAACGCAAACTTATGGAACCCAAAAACTTCTACCAAAATTATACGATCTGGACAATTTGTTTATTGATCATCAGCAATTGGAATCACTATTTTATCACGTTCTGGTGATTTTTAACAATTCGGACACTGAGCGCAAAGATTCTGGAAATTACAGCAAGATCAAATAACTATATCCCAAGAAGATCTAATAGGTTTAACTTGGCACAAACACTAATTAAAAGATAAAACCACATCTAAACAGAGTCTAGATGGATTATTTATTCCTAAACAGAAGCAAAAACAAAAAACTAAAAATAAAATTGGGTTGCCTCCCAACAAGCGCTATCGTTTAACGCCCCTAGCTAGGCATAAAAGCAAGGATAGATCTAGGTAGTGCCATCTTTAATTTTCAGTTTTTAGCGGAGTCATGTTCGAATCTGGGGGGTTCTTCCCTCTTCCCGTCATACTCGGAAAATTTTAGATCTAAAGAATCCAACCGTTTATTACAAAGAGTAATCAACATATTCATACGGTTAGGATTTCCGCTAATATTTTTAAGAGGCTCAAGAGACTTTTGTAAAATCTTTGTTACTTCGCAAATCTTCTCAAACATTTGGGTTTCTTCCTGGGTAGGATGAGATCCTCCCTTTTGGGGTGGTGTTCCCACTATTCCCTCTATAATTTTGATACTTTTTTGAATTTTTTCAAATGCTTGATTAAAAATTTTAAATACATGATCAACTTTTTTCATACATATTGTATATTGTTTGTATACATGATAAACATTTTCTTTATACACATGTAACATTTTTAAATGCTTGGTTAATATTTTTTCAAATGTTGTATGTAAAGTTTTTTTGTAATATATTTATTTAGAATATTTGAAAGTATAAAAGTAAAAAAAGGTAAGAACAAAAAACAGAAAAAAAACGAGGCCACGGCCCAGGAGCTGGCCACTCGGCGGCACACAAACAATGTTAAAAGAAAAAAAAAGGTGGCCTCGTTCCTCTGAGGGCCAAGCCCGCTAGGTACTACACCTCAAATACACGCTTGGCGCAGTTGAAACATCAGCTGTGGCGTGGCTTGGTTGTTTGGTCCTGTATAGGAGAGCGAGGGATCACTAGTTCGAGCCCGGCGGAGGCCCTTTTTTTGCTGCTTAATTCGCGCGAGGGGTTGCAACAACAGTGCTAGTTGGTCCCGCCTGTCATAACCTAAAAAGTAGACATGACATGTACCCAAAAATACCTAAATAACATGACACATACATAAAAATGATGATGTGGACGTTCGGTCATATAATTTTATCCACATTTACACGTAGTCCTATTTTGACACGTAGGCAAAAACGATGATGTGAACGTTCAGTCATATAATTGCATCCACATTTACATGTAGCCCTTTATTGCTACTAAATTCGCCTATCTGAAGGCGTACTAAGCTAGTTGGTCACATCTGTCATACCTAAAATGACATGACACGTAGGCAAAAATGATGATGTGGATGTCCAGTCATATAATTGCATCCACATTTACAACATTATGACTATTTAGATTGGTCGTAATTAGCTAGAAATAAGGCCGGCGACCACTCTTGTGTGCTTTATGACTATTTTGTGTAAAGAAATTATGACTTTTTGACTAAAATTGTCGTTATGGTTTAGGGCTTGGACCCTCTCAAATAGCTCACGACCAATTGCTTCAAAATGGTCATCGATTCTTGACCATTTCTTCCAGGGTCACTGCCAGAAGGTCATAATTTAGCATATTTCTTGAAGTGAAAGTAGCGTAAGTATTTCCCTTAGTTTTTGAGAACCAAGGTATCAATCCAGTAGGAGGCCACGCACAAGTCCCTCGCACCTGCACAAACAAATAAGAACCTCGCAACCAACGCGATAAAGGGGTTGTCAATCGCTTCACGGTCACTTACGAGAGTGAGATCTGATAGATATGATAAGATAATATTTTTGGTATTTTTATGATAAAGATGCAAAGTAAAATAAAAGGCAATAGAAATAGCTAAGTGTTCGAAGATTAATATGATGGAAAATAGACCTGGGGGCCATAGGTTTCACTAGTGGCTTCTCTCAAGATAGCATAAGTATTACGGTGGGTGAACCAATTACTGTTGAGCAATTAATATAATTGAGCATAGTTATGAGAATATCTAGGTATGATCATGTATATAGGTATCACGTTCGCGATAGGTAGACCGACTCCTGCCTGCATCTACTACTATTACTCCACACATCGACCGCTATTCAGCATGCATCTAGAGTATTAAGTTCATAAGAACAGAGTAATGCTTTAAGTATGCTGACATGATGTAGAGGGATAAACTCATGCAATATGATATAAATCCCATCTTGTTATCCTCGATGGCAACAATACAATAGGTGCCTTGCTGCCCCTGCTGTCACTGGCAACGGACACCGCAAGATTGAACCCAAAACTAAGCACTTCTCCTATTGCAAGAAAAATCAATCTAGTAGGCCAAACCAAACTGATACTTCGAAGAGACTTGCAAAGATAACCAATCATACATAAAAGAATTCGGAGAAGATTCAAATATTGTTCATAGATAATCTTGATCATAAACCCACAATTCATCGGTCTCAACAAACACACCGCAAAAGAAGATTACATCGAATAGATCTCCAAGAGAATCGAGGAGAACTTTGTATTGAGATCCAAAGAGAGAGAAGAAGCGATCTAGCTAATAATTATGGACCCGAAGGTCTGAGGTAAACTACTCACACATCATCGGAGAGGCTATGGTGTTGATGTAGAGGCCCTCCGTGATCAATGCCCCCTCCGGCGGAGCGCCGGAAAAGGCCCCAAGATGGGATCTCACGGGTACAGAAGGTTGCGGCGATGGAACTAGGTTTTCGTGGATGCCTCTGATGGTTTGGGGGTACGGAGATATATATAGGAGGAAGAAGTACGTCGGTGGAGCAACGTGGGCCCCACGAGGGTGGAGGGCGCGCTTGGGGGAGGTGGGCGTGCCCCCTACCTCGTGCTCTCCTCATTGATTACTTTACGTAGACTCCAAGTCCTTTGGATCAGGTTTGTTCCAAAAATCACGTTCCCGAAGGTTTCATTCCGTTTGGACTCCGTTTGATATTCTTTTTCTGCGAAACTCTGAAATATGCAAAAACAGCAATTTGGGTTGGGCCTCCGGTTAATAGATTAGTCCCAAAAATAATACAAAAATGTATAAATAAGCCCATTAAACATCCAAAACAGAATATATAATAGCATACAACAATCAAAAATTATAGATACGTTGGAGACGTATCATGAACCACAGAAGTTATAGCATAAAATATATAATTATAAACTTGGAAATAAATAGTACCTAAATATTACTTCCTCTAGGGCATATTTCCGACAACACGCTCGTCCATGATATTTTTCCCTTAATAAGGGCATTATGACACACACATAGGAGCTTGTGAGTATATGGACTCACTCTTTCATTCATGGCTCTAGGGAAAATTTTCAGGAACACATGCAACAAATAGATGAGTCTGTACTTTTGTGTTGTATTTTACATCTGCCCTTTTGGTATCAATAACTCTATACCTTCACCGTGCCATGGCCGGTGGGCAGATCTGCCTCCTCATGGCCTCGGAGGGGCGGACCAGCCACCTCACGGTCGTGGGTAGGCAAATCAGCCACCTCACCACCGCGAAAGGGTTGATCTTCCACGGCGCCTTGGCGGATGGGTGGATTTTCCACCGCTCCACCTCGGATGGCTGATCAACAACCTCTGTTCCACAGATAGGTGGATCAGCCACTGTGTCACCTTCAATGGGCGGATAAGATTCACCCTATAATCAAAGTCCTGGATCACTATGAAGATGCATACAAGTTTAGATCAAATCGTTAACTTCAAGTTGCAGCGAAAGAAGAGTTGGTCTGTTGGAGATATGCCATATAAGCAATCATGTATGATGATATTTCCTATGTGTTTATGAGTGAAGATAATCCTTGGACATTATCAATGATGTGTATCAGTAAGTACGTGATTTGTTTGTGGGACTATGCATTGTATGCTGATTGTCCTAAAAGGTCCCTAGTCGAAAGGGCCATGTGGACGTGCAGCCGACTAGACTAGCATATGACACAGTGGATGGCTCGGTCTCACCGGCCATGGAGCATTGGATGCTAGCCGGATAATGTGGAATCGGACAGATCTGGTCGGATTCAACATTGTCGGATCCGAGTCCAGATAAGGTCCGAGTTGGACAGGCCCAAATATGAGACGCAGCGATAGGTTATCTGTGAGTCTCCAGTACAACATAAGTTCTATGTCCTAAGACCTTAGCTGCCGCATGTACTCGGGGTGGTGACCGATCTGCTTTGGGCCAACCAAAACGCTACTCCATATCTGGGTAGTTATAAAGGTAGGTTTCGGACTTGTCCAGACCCATTCTACAAGACATGATCGAGAAAGATGAGATTTGTCCCTCCGACCAGGAGAAATATACTTCGGGCCCCTCGCGTGATCCGACCAAAATAAGCATGGCCATGCGACAAGAATTATGAGATAATCCGGTTTGTGGGCGGCATCACTAGAACGGGAAAGAGGTCTGGCTCACAAGGATGACAGACTCGTCTTGAATCCGACAACATATATCATGTTGCAATGGAAACAGAAGTATGACATGTTGTACAGATTTGACAACCGCTTTATTGTCTACTTGGTGATTGGCACGCCTTGCTAGAGGCCGCTACCAACCGAGCAGGTCGGAGGTGATCCGACCTGCAACCAAGCTGACTTGAACCTAAGGGGTCGGGCGCTTAAGGAAAGGATCCTGTGAGGCCGGAACCGACTCCACAAGTCAGATGTGATCCTATTCAGACTCGTATTCAGGCGGAACAGACATTGGGCTTTAGGACACATGCGAGGCCCAAGTGTTGAGCCCGCAACGGATGCCTATATATAGTGGAGGTGTGGCACACTCATTCGGTTGATCACTTCGGCGCCGTCATTAGGGCTTTGCATGTGTTACAATTAGCCAACCCCACTCGTTGCTAGTTGTTTGATCGGGCCTAGCAGTTCGCAGCACAATGTTCCTCCTGCACATGCGGATACCGCTAGAGGCGGTGCACTTGCGTTGCTCTGGCAAACCTGTTCGTGGAATCCGATTGGCTACCTGTGAGATCAACGAGGAGGAGACGACTCCGGAGATGTGCTACCTCAACTCTACTTCTGTTGCATGGCACAGCGTGTCTAGTGGTACCGATCCGCGATCCATCTCCCGTAGCATGTTCCTGGTTGATTTGCGCGTAGGGAAAATTTTAAATTGCAGCTGATGCACCTAGCGTAGAACACAACATGGTGTAGATTGAACTTCAAGTCCCTCGAACCGTCAACGATGATCCCTCGAACAAAAGACCGAAAACACGACCTCTCAATGGACTGAAGAAATACGGGCTTTTCGATCTAGCGCCGAGGAATTAGAGGAGGAAGAAGAGAACCTCAAGAGGCTTCTATATTATGAGGAACTAGAAAACTACAACTAGCTCAAGTCTAAATCTTGATTAAAACTAGAGAGAGAGGAGAGTCTCCCAAGACAACGGGAGAAACTTGTGTGTCTCAAAGGGGGGCGCCCCCTCACATATATATATAGGTGGAGGAAGAGCCTAGGTCGACTTGGAGGAGTGCAAACCCTCCCTTGGGGCGCGAAGAAGGAGGAGTCCTCCAATACGGCATAGCACACACTGCAAACGACGCCGGCGCGCACCCCCTGCTCCCCCCTCGCGCCCTTCTAGGCCGGCCATGTGCGGCTGGGACGCCACCTATTTGTTTCCCTTTTTTTCCTTTTGTTTCTTTTCTTTTTTTCAATAATTCAGGATATCAAAAGGTTTTAAATTTCAGGAAAAGTTGCTCATTTTGAACAAAAGAATCATGATTTAAAAAAAATATTCTTGATTTCAAAAAGATGCTTGGGAATTCAAGAAATGTTTAGAAAAATGTAAAAGAAATGTTCAGATATTAAAAAAATTGTTCATGAATTTTAAAAAATGTTCAAGATATCAAAAACTTTTCGTGAATTCAAAAAATGTTCATGAATTTGTAAAAAATGTTCATGATTTTTTAAAACGGTCTTGAATTGAAAAATGTTCGTCATGAATTCAAAAGTCCATGAATTCGTAAAAAGTGTTCATGATTTCAGAATATTGTCTGAAATTTTAATTTTTTCATGATTTAGAAAATGTTCATGAGTTCAAAAAATGTTCAAGAACTTGAAAACATGTTCATGATTTAGGAGAATATTCATAAATTTCTTAAAAGATGTTTACTATTTCGAAAAAATGTTTGTGAGTTTTAAAAATGTTCATGTTTTCGAAACAATGTACATGATTTAAGAGAATGTTCATGAATTTGTAAAACAAAACCACGTTTCCAAAAAAATGTTCATGTATTTAGAAAATGTTCATCATTTGATACATATTCACGATTTTTGAAAAAAATGCGAATTTATAAGATTTACACAAATTGAAAACAAGAATAAAAGTAAAAAAACAGAAAAGGAAGAAAAAATGAGAAAAATAGGAAAATGATCAAATCAGAAAAAAGAAAAGAAAAAGAAAGAAAGAAAAAAATCGGTTCAAGGAAGGTTCTAGAACCGTCCCAAAATCAGTTGGTGGTGAAACCCCGAAATGGGCCAGCCCATTGAAACAGCAGCTATCGAGGGGGTGGGTATGCTTTATGTCGCTTGCAAGTGACCTACGCGCTACATCGGAAGCCCCGAGAGGAGGAGTCCTCCTTCAACTCTCTTGCGCCCCCTTAGTTTGTCCAATAAGCTAAAAGGGGGCGCCATCCCTACATGGGCCTTCAAGGCCCATTAGCCCTTGATTAATAGGTGAGCTGATATCTCCATTAGTCCATTGACTAAATAAATTCTAGTTACTCCTACATCATTATCTAAGTTCTCTATTATTTATATTAGGACCGTGAAAACAATATTTGTCAATATATAATTTCCAGTTGTGCCTGGTACTCTCCGAAACATTTTTGGTAACCCCGAAACACTTCCGGTTTCTCTCGAAACTATTTATTGTATCATACTCCTCACTCCACTAATACTCAACAAATCTAAATTCCCTTAAGTGTTTGACCATGTAGGTTCGGTATAGACAGGAACAAACCTCCTTTTTATTTAATGATCAATATCGGAATAGTGGACATCCATATTGCCTTATAATTACATCAATGATATTCGAGTGAACCTTTCGTTATCATTTGCTATTCCCTTTACTTCACGATATGTTACGAAACCCGTGGTGAGATATATCGGTATCCTCTTGAGTCATTCTCATGCTCATTATACATGTCTCCTCGCTACCGGTTTAATTATTCTTTCTCGTTGACATGTTCCGGCATCCCTGACCTAGTCACCTGTGTCTGGCCAGACGACGATGGATGTCGTCACACCAAGAGAGCCCTGAGAATATCTCTCAATTGTCGGAGGAGCAAATCTCACTTTCAAGCTAGCTAGCCCTTGTCACACTTTCTGATAAACCTGTAAGTTGTCGTTATGGTCATCGTGTTACAGATGACGTTGGAGCAACCCCAAAGTGTATCTTCTAGTATGGAGGGACTATGATACTCTCATGATCTAAGTAACCAAAGCGTACATTAACTCTCTGTGTTATGACTTATAGACTTGCGATGATAACATATCAAAGTGTAACAAACAAGTTGGGTCTATTCAATATGATTGTTCTACTAACATCATACTCTTCATGTTGTTTGGCATCCTCGTTACACTTAACCAAATGCCCATGATCAGGAAAACATGATCATCACACAATACTTGAGCTAGTCCTAGAGGCTAGACTAGGAATTATGTTTTAACGTTTATCATTCTACACGTGCTTATGTGTTTTCCTCTGAATCACATTTTCAACAATCGTAGTCGAGGTTGTTAGAATTGCGATTCTATTGTACGATTCTACAAATTTATGATCCAAATTGACTCGTATGATTCTACGATTTGCGATTCTACCATCATGGTTTCAATCCTATTCAGAATCATGATTCTGACAACATGGATCATACTAGTTATAAAATAGAACATAAATTCTTAATTAAACAAGGAAATAAATAATACAATTATTATTGCCTATACGGCATATTTCCAACACCACCGCGCTGCCTTGGATGGATGGATCAGCCACCGCGCCGTCGCGGATGGGAGGATCAGCCACCGCGCCGTCGCAGATGGAAGGATCAGGCATCTCATCGGCGTGGATGGGTGGTGCGCCGCCTCGGAAGGGTGGACATGCAACTAGGTCGTTGGTGCTAGGGTTTGGCAGTAGAATGTGGAAGGGCAAGGGAAATGGAAGGAAAATAGAGTCCCAAGACTGCGCCCCCGTGGTACTGACCAGACGCAGATGGTTGCAACATACAAATCACATGAGATGATGAGAAATTAGAGGTGGTTACAAAATAGCATCCGCCTCTAATGTTTCCTACAGGTGGTTTTATTGTTCTCACTGCCTCCGAAGCTGTCTATAGTAATTTTAACCATGTGTGCTTGGTATATTACAGGCAGCTTTGATCAGCTTGATCACAACTGCCTCTGGTGGCTGCTCATAATGCTCGTTTTTCTACTAGTGGTCCTTATTGTTGCCTTTGAATTCACCCAAATGATGCTTTCATGTTTATATTGTTGAACTTTAGCCTATTTGGACTATTATGTTGTGTTGTTGTTGTTGTTGTTAAATTTGGAACTATGTGTTGTTTTAATTGTTGTTGTTGTTGTTGAATTTGGAACTATGTGTTGTTTTAATTGTTGTTGTTGTTAAATTTGGAACTATGTGTTGTTGTACTTGTTGAGAATTTAGAACATGAAATTTGAACTATGTGTGGTTGTTGTCGTTGTAAAGAATTTGTGCTCCGTTGTCGTAAGAGAATTATTATTGTGCTTGTGGTTGTTGTTGCATGAAAATTATTTTTTTATGCATTTCTAGAATATTTGTATTTTTTGTTGCAACATACAATATTTTAATTGCAGCCACACATTGTATAATTTTTTGTTTTGACGCACGAAGAACAAAGTATTATCTTCATTCCATGTTATTGCGCAATTTCAAAGATCACCATCCAAACAGGATTTGGTATTGAAAACTCACTGGGATTTCACGAACCAACTCAGTAAAGCATCCAAACAGACGAGTTCGTATTCACGTACACTCTAGCTTTCTGATACAAATGGAATTTGGTATTTACAAACGATTGAATACGAAGACTCCGAATAGGGACGTTGGACACAGAGCCAAAATGATGGGATGCCAAGACCATTCCACGGGCTCCGTGGATCGATCAAGCGATGGCCGAATGCACACATCTGTAAAAACGGAGTCACTCTAGCACAGTGCGTACGGGTCTGGAGGCCAGACGCGCCGCTACAGTCCAAAGGAACTGGCTGAGAGAACTCCAATGGGGCGATCCAAACGGATATGGATTTTGTCTGCTTTTTGTCTGTTTGAATCGCCCGTCCGCCTAGAGGATATGAGGCGAACACACAGACAGTGACTGCTCCCAACGCACAGACGCAAAAGCGGACAGGCGCACAGCAACACCATGGCAAACAACTCCTCTGCAGCCGCCCCATCTCCTCTTCCTCGGCGGTGCTGGCGCCGGTGCCGGCGGGAACCTCCTCGCGTCGCTCCTCTACTCCTCCTTGCCGGCAGGCACCTCTGCTCCTAGTCGCGTCGCCCCTCCCCTCCTTCTTCCTCTAGATCAAAGGCGCGGGTTTGGCCCGCGGGGTGGACGAGCAGAAGCGGCACACGGAGGAGCTGCAGATTATGGTGGAGGCCGGGCTCTGGAGGTCCCGCGCCGAGCGCATCTTCCTCTGGCTGGGGGAGGCGAGGAGCGCGAGAGGGGGCGCGGCCAGGAGCGCGGCCGGGGGAGGCGAGGAGCGCGAGAGGGGGCGCGGCCAGGAGCGCGGCCAAGCGCGCTGTAGGGCGAGCGCGGGGGAGGCGGGGCGCGGGGGGCAGGCCGGGCGCGCCAGCATAGCGGGGCCGGGCGCGGCGAGCTCCAACGCGGAGATGCACGAGCGAGGACAGCAGGCAGCGCGCACGCGGTGAGCTCCACTGCGGAGGCGCGCGAGCGGGGACGGAAGGACAACGTCGTTGGACTGCAAGGCGGTGTGCTCCCGTGTTTCTTGTGCTGATGTGCCAAACGGATGACCCAAACGGATAAAATGAATTCGGGTCACTCCGTTGGGCTATGTTTTGTGTCCGGATAACTCAAACGTATAAAATGGATCGTCCCATTAGAGTTTATCTGAGAAACCGAAAAAGAAGTCCGAAATTGGTGCAAAAGAACGGCCGCATAAAACAAGAACTCAAAAAGCAGCAGTACATGTAAAAGGCAGAGAGAGAGAGAGAGAGACGGTGCTGCTTCTACCGCAGTGGTGCGACGCGACCGACCGGCGTCGACGGCGACCACGAGGCGACGGAGCCACTTGCCACCGTACTATTATTAATCTCGTCGTCTCCGGAGCGTCCTGGGGCTCAAACTGCATGCAAAACCCAGTTGAAAAAGCGAGAGATCCATGGAGACTTTGGCAGCAGAATGCGTTGGAGCTCACAGGACGTACGGCGAGGGTGGGAAAGATCACATGCCGGATTGCCCGATGAGCACGGAGATTTAATTCCAGATCGAGGCCGGAGGCTTGTCCGCTATACCCGACTTGGGCAGGGGGAGGTTCAGTCAGAGGAGAAACGGGAAACTGGGCGATTTCACATTGAATCCGGCTGGTGCGCACGCAGCAGGCAGGCAGAGTTGATTGCTCCTCCCTTTTCCTCGGAGAAGAAAGGCCAGCTGCACCATCAACTCAATCACCAGCAATTTTTTCTCGTGCATTTTCGAACTGAGATCTGGTTGCTTGTAGTACTGTAGATGATGAGGAGGAAGCCGTTAGAGCATCTCCAGCCACGCCCCAGGAAGGCTTTCCCATGCGTTTTTTCGCGCCGGCGCTAAAAAAAGTCCAGTCGCGTTCGCAGGAACCCGATTTTCGCCGGCTTAGGCCGAAATCAGCACCGACGGACCCAGACTGAACCCGGCGCGCTGAGGGGTGCCCGGGGGCGCCGGGGCGAGTTGTTTTGGCGCGAAAAAGCCGCGGGCCAGCCGCGTCAGTGATACCGCGCCTCGTCTTCCCCAAACGCATCGGTTCCCGTGGGGAATCAATGTCAAGGCTGTCGTCGCCGGTCAGCCTTGCCATTGATTCCTCACGCAGCAGCGGCGGCGGCGCGACGCCGCCCTCTCCTCGTCTTGGCGTACACACGGTGGCGGCGCTATATAAGCCGGTGGCCTCGCTCGCATGTGGCCACACCAGCCCAGCCCTCGTCGCCGAGCTATACCTCTCCCGAGCGCCGCCGCCGAGCCTTCCCTTTCCCTCTCCCGAGCGCCGCTGCCCAGCCCCTCCCTCACCCTTCCCTCCACGATGGCCGGGCGTTTCAAGACGAGGCGGTGGCCAACGGCTTCGGCCGACGCACGCTCCGCGAACAGGAGTCCTGACTCATGTTCCAGGCGAACATCCCGGCCCCGCCGGACATGCGCGCCGGGCCGACGGGCTGGAGGCTCAGCAACGGGGGAGTGCCCACTCGCCCGTTGCCCGACGCCGTGGCCAAACCCGCCTACTTCGCCGAGGAGGTTGACGTCGTGCGCGCCTCCCTCACCGACGCCCAACGCTCCCTTTCCCAGTACGCCGCCGACAACCATGCGGCTTGGGCGGCGTACTTCGAGCGCCGTCAGCAGCAGCGGATGTGTTGGATTCTACGGTAGGGTGCGTTGACTGCAAATTAAAATTTTCCTACGCGCAGAACATCCAGGAACATGCTACGAGAGATTCACAGTTCGTTACCACTAGACGCGCAGTGCCGTGCAGCGGAAGAAGAGTTGGGGCAGCGCGTCCGCGTGGATCGTCTCCTCCTCGTCCGATCTCCCTCGGCGGTCGATCGTCCGATCCCACGACGAAGTTCGCCGGAGCGGCGCAAGTGCACCGCCTAACGGTATCCGTGCATGCAGGAGGAACACCGTGCGGCGGATCGCTAGGTCCGATCACACGATCGGCGGCGAGTGGAGGTGGCTATTCGCAACACATGCAAACCCTAGTCGCAGCGCAAGCGATCAACCGCATGAGTGTGCCGCACCTCCACTTTATATAGGCGTCCGTCGCGAGCTCAACACTTGGGCCTCGACGGACCCTAAAGCTCAAAGTCTCTACTCGGTCATGTTCCTAGTCCGATTCGGATCACATCCGACCGGTGTCCTACGAACCGACCTCGTAGGTTCCTTCCTTAAGCCGCGACCCCTTAGGTTCAAGTTGGCTTGGTCACGATTCGGATCTCCTCCGACCCGCACGGTTGGTAGCGGCCTCTAGCAAGGCGTGCCGACCACCAAGCGAACTATGAAGCTGGTTAGGCGAAACAGCATAACGTGTCACACTTCATTCCCTTTGCCACACGATATATGTTGTCAGGCTCAAGGCGAGACTGTCATCCTTGTGCTAGCCCGACCTCTTTCTCGTTCCAGTGATACCGACCACAAATCGGATTATCTCATAATCCTTGTCACATGGCCATGCTTATCCTGGTCGGATCACACGAGGGGCCCAGAGTATATCTCTCCTGATCGGAAGGGCAAATCCCATCTTGCTCGACCATGTCTCGCAGCATGGGACTGGACAAACCCGAAACCTACCTTTGTAACTACCCAGTCACAGAGTAGCGTTTGGTCGGCCCAAAGCAAGTTTGTCTCCATCCCGAATACATGCGAGGACTCAGGTCTTAGGACATAGAACGTATGTTGTACTAGAGACTCACAGATGACATATCGCAGCGTCTCATAGTTGGGTCTGTCCGACTCGGACCTTATCTCGACTCGGATCCGACTACGTCGGATCCGACCAGACCTTTCCAAGTCCATATTATCCAGTTAGCATCCAATGCTCCATGGCTAGTGAGACCAAGCCATCGATTGTTTCATATTCTAGTCTAGTCGGCTGCGCGTCCACACAGCCATCATACAATGCATAGTCCCACAAACAAGTCACGTATTTGCTGATACACATCATTGATAATGTCCAAGGACTATCTTTATTCATAAACACATAGGAAATATCATCATAGATGATTGCCTCTAGGGCATATCTCCAACAGGATGGCGTCCACCAACGGCGCGGCGGTGGTCGACTGAAGAAACGAGGGCGCCACTGTGGTGGGCGTCCCGGCCAAGACACTCGAGCGTCTTGACGCACTCGAGGGCGCAACGACCCGCCTTTGGCTTACCCCCCGGCGAGGGGCGCGCGCCGGGCGCCCACCGACGTGACGGGCCATGGGCGCCAAGGAGGTTCGTCTCCTCCTCTTCTTCCTCCTCCTCGAGCTCTTCCTCGCACTCCTCCGGCACTCCGGCGCTGCTCGGCGTCAATGCCGAGCCCGCGGCGGAGTCGCCGCTCAGCCGGCGCACTCGCAGCGCCGGCATCGTCATCAACGAGGGCGGCCGGCGTGCCTCCTCGTCGGCTCCTCCTCCGCGCTTCGTCAAGCCAAAGACGGAGCCGGGGCTCGCCGCCGTGAAGACGGAGCACGGCGTGGTCGAGCGCGACGACGACGCGGCCCTTGAATGGGCACGCCAGGACTCCCTCAAGATGGCGATGGAGCGCTAGTGCGCCGCGCTGTAGCGCTTCGCGGAGCGCCGCCGGGGCCGGGACGAAGGAGGAGTCGTCGTCGACGACAATGCGGCGACGACGACGACGCCGCCGCCGCCACCAGTCCGCCATGGCGACGCCGGGTCCAGCAGGGGCGCCCGCGTCAAGGAGGAGAAGGCCGACGACGAGGATGGCGACGACTCGGTGTTCAGCCAATTTCTTTTAGATTAGTTTATTATATATTTACTATATAATAAAAATCGATGAACTTTGTCAAAATATATGCCCAAGTTGGCCGAAATTTGTCGTGTTTAGCCGAACTTCGCCGAACTATGCCGAAATTTGATATACATTTCTATTTTTTAAACGCGCCTGGGGCCGGCGGCTGGGGACCAACTCATCTCCAGGCCTATTTTTTGCATCGGCTCACCTCATGCGGCGATTTTTTCCGCCTCTAGTGGGCCAAGGGCTGGAGATGCTCTTATTGGCTGCAAAACAACGTGTTCGCATGGCCTCATCTGACGCCGGCATCGTGCTAAGTTAATCATGCCCTATCCTGATCAGCAGTCCAGTCGTAGTAGGAGTACTACGCCGAGTGGTAACAAGCGCTTAATTTGCAGGAACCACCCTACGTCCAGGTAGAGTCCACGCCCGGCTCCTCGGCATTTCTGATGAGGCGATTCTTGCAGGAGCCCCCTGGAGGTTTAGGGGACTTGCGGGCCAGTCCCCGACACTTGGACCGTGACGCCCAGCCAGGTGTTCCTTTGACCACCGTAGCCGTATGTCCCCTTGACGCCATTAGCCACCACCACAAGAAGATCGTCTACTCGTCCAGCCCCTCTCCCTCGCGCCCCTCTCCCTCGCGCCCCTCTCGCTATATATAGGCGCGGCAGCCATCCATCGACTGCTCACTCCAATTAAACATCACTCTCCCTCCCCCTGCGAGCACCACCAACGTCTGTACATACGGCTGAGCTCGATCCCCTCCGGTCCAAGCTAGCTAGCAGGGTGGGAGAGAACTGCTGGGCGTGGCCGAGAGAGAGGCAGAGCTCAAGGAGGAGGGAATTGGCCGGCGGCGGAAGGGAAGGGAGGATGGGGATGCGGCCTGGGTGGGTGGGCGGCCTGGTGGAGGAGACCTTCTTCGTGGCGTGCTCGGCGCACGAGAGCCGCAAGAAGAACGAGAAGAACATCTTCTGCCTCGCCTGCCGCACCAGCATCTGCCCGCACTGCGCCCCCGCCCACCGCCACCACCCGCTCATCCAGGTAACTATTCAGCCCCTCGCTCTCTCTCCCTCTCTCTGGCCGTCTTCCTCCCCGGCCGCATATCGACATGCGCCGGCAAGTTCATCCATCCACTAGTAACTACACTAGTTCCATGGTAGCTCTTCGCCGGTAGTCGGAGCATATCACGTGCTGCATGCATGCCTGTTACGGGCTCCTGATTCGCCTGTTGAGTCCAGAGTTGTTGGTAGCGAATTCTTCATCTCTCTCTCTCTCTCTCTCTCTCTCTCTCTCTCACCCAGCCGTCCTCCTCCTCAAATCGGGACTTGCGCCGACAAATTCATCTACTAGTGGTTTGTCGTAATTCTTCGCCGGCAGTAGGAGCATATCACGTGCTGCATGCATGCCTGTTACGGGCTCTTGATTCGTCTGTTAAGTCCAGAGTTGGTAGTGAATTCTCTTCGATTTTGTTCCCCAGCATGCGTATGTAAAGCGTGCGGCCGGCCGTGCGTTTGTTGGCTTGGTTCCCTGCTTTGCTTAGATTCCGGTGGTAATTCAGTGGCACCCACACAGACAGGGAGGAGGAGGAAGGTCTCCTTTTCACGTCTATACGTAATACCTGGCCTAATTAACCGGGATCATTAGCCTTTCGGGCTTGAAAGAGCTGTTTTCTGTGGAGCAATTCACGACGACTAGCTAAACATGCTGCCCCTCCCCGCTCCCTCCATCGTTTCTCCGGAGAGAGGAGCTGTGCTTATCTACTCGACACTAGGGAAACCGGCTAGCCCTTCTCGGGCATCTACATGCCTTAATTAAGTAGAGTACTTGTACTATTATAACCTAATTAGTACTACGTGCACAGTACTAGGAGTAGAGGGAGATTTGGTGTGGTTGGGGCTTAATTGCGGCGTGTCCGAGTTCCCAAGCCCCGTAGCGTGCGCTCCCTTTTCGAAGCCCGCGCTCGTCTTTCGGCTTCCGCTTGTCGTTTCTCCAGGCCAAGGCCATGGTCTCGTCGTGCTTTGTGCCCTGCCCCCCTCCCCTCCCCCTCGTTTAATTTAATTAACCCCTCCATGTTCCACCGCGGTTACTGAGCCAGCTCTGCCCAATTTTTTTTACCTCTCCTGGCTAGTTAGTTCTCCTTTTATTTTTTCCTGCCAATTCACCCTACTACGTACCTAGATGTTCTTCCTCCTGTTCCATCAGGGAGTGTGAGTGTATATATATGTGGATAAGGAAAAACGAGTGTTTTTTATGGTAAAGAAAAGAAAGTTTTACGATTGGAGCAGAGGAGAAAGGAGGTGGTAGTGGAAAGGAAAGAGTTGTGATGAGCAGTTTACTTTTCACCGCGGATTGGGTTGGCGGCACCCCCGAAATAAGCATAGTCTTATAATTACTCTGCACGGCTGCAACTGCTGCATGCGAGCCGCGCACCCATTCCTGTCCCTGTGCCCTCCCTCCGCCCACTCGCCAGCCACCTGCAAAAATTTACTGCGACCCACCTTCCCATCTCTCTCGCCCCCTCTCTCTGTAGACTAGGCTAGGCGCATCTTCTCGGACACCTTTCCCCTCCAATATCTCTCTCTTATCACAAGGCAGGCCTGTATAGACGGTTGCATTTGCATGTACACAGAGCCTGAGAGCCCCGGCCTGCATTTTAACGGTGGTAACAGTGGTTCCACTGTGGCGGTCTCGTCACTTCCGTTGCTCCCCTCCCAGCCGCTGATTTCATCTCCCTGCAGTGCAGATGTTGGTCTCGTGTCTCGTCTACGCAAATCCAAATCGCCCCACAAATGGGGTGGGTTATCCGGATTGTTTTGCCATGCATAGCAAAGCAAAAGCAAAAGCAAAGCACCCTTCCCACCCGAATCCTGATCCACCCTGCTGCTGGTGAATAAATGGATGGCCGGCCACTCTGCACGCGCCGTCTGCGCGGTGGTGGTGGTGGTGGTGGCGCCTTGCAGGCAGCTGCTGTGGAGTACATCGTCTTGTTAAGCGTGGCAGGTGCAGCAGGGGTAGAAGAGCAGCGAGCGAGCAGGGCGGAGACGGTTTTACCATATGTGTGCATGGTAAAAGGGCCTGCCCTGTTGCCAAACAAGGCCCTCCACACTGTTGCTCCCTGCCTGCGCGCTACCGTCCAAGCGCATGGTTCCGTCCCCGACGACGACGCTGTTCACTCGCTCAGGGACGCCACAGTGACGACGCCGGGCGGCCGCTTCCATCCGTGGCCGGCGATTTCCTTTTTACCGCGCCCCGGACGGACGTGCGGGTTAACTCGGTTCCTGCCTCTCCCTGCCATCGGCCGCTTGCAAATTGCGTACTCCCCGGAGGAGTAGAGTAGCTTTTTTTTTTTTTTTGTTGAGAGAAGGAGTAGAGTAGCTTGGGCCAGGGGATGGTACGTGGTATGGCCATTTGGTGTTTGTCTTTTGGCCACTGCATTCTGCACGATGGAACGCACGTACGTACGCCCGTCCTTGGTCTCCCACGATGGGGATGACGACGAGCCGCCGGTCAAACGCCCGCAATTATTACCGCTGGCTCGCTCGCTCGCTCACCAGTCCGCCACTCACGAGCCTGCCTGCCTTTGGCGTCCAGACGGAAGGCCATTATAACATCATCACATGGAGCAGTAAATTCACATGGAGTACTCAGCTTTCGGAAGATTCTCCATTAAGTATACGTACTACTTTGCTCATGCTGCATTTTGTGTAAGAAGAGAGTTTTGAAATGTGTACAGGTGCGGAGGTACGTGTACAACGACGTGGTGCGCCTGGACGATCTTGAGAAGCTCATCGACTGCTCCTTTGTTCAGGTGATTCCATAAATCACACGCCCTTTAGAAAAGCACACCTGCTTCTTCGTTTTAGAGAACAGACATCAACATATGAGCGCCTAGTGGAAAGCTGTGGCCTAATCTCCTCCTTTCATGCTTTGCTCTCCATGCAGCCCTACACCATCAACAGCGCAAAGGTGATATTTCTCAAACCCAGGCCTCAGTCCAGGCCTTTCAAGGGCTCCGGCAACGTCTGCTTGACCTGCGACAGGATCCTCCAGGAGCCCTTCCACTTCTGCTGCCTCTCTTGCAAGGTACTACACCCATTCCCGACACGTACGCTGCATGGCGCCTCACTTGCAAATGTATACTGTACTAGGTTGCTAAGAACAATCTAATCTATCATATTGCTGCATGCATTCTTGCAGGTTGATCATGTCATGATGCAGGGTGGCGACCTGTCCAACATCCTCTACATGTCCGGCGAGCCCGACGTCGCCTGCTTCCCGAGGTTCGAGAACCTCCGCGTCGGCAGCGGGTCGGCGGACCTCCTGGACGACGGGTGCGCCACCGGCGGGCAGATCACACCGAACTCCATCCTCGAGGACCCGATGCACCACTACGGCGGCGGCTCCAGCTACCGCAGCGGGGGCAGCAGCCGGAACGCGCGCGGCTTCGACGCGGCAGCCAGCGTCGACGTCCCTGTCCCCGTCCCGAGGAAGAAGAAGTCGGGGGGCTTCTTCCCCCAGATCGTCATGTCCCTCAACAACAGGAGGAAGGGGGCGCCCCACAGGTCTCCGTTCGCCTGATCAACGCATGCATGGATCGCTACCTAGTACAGTTCGATCACCCCCCCTATATATGTGTGTTCATTACTAGCTAGTACTATTAGTAGTACCTTAATTGTAATCCTATGATTAGCCATGTAGAGAGAGAAACAGAGAGGTGTTGGTTGGTTGGTGGGTGAGAGAGGGAGAGGGAGATGGTCTTTGCTGCTAGGGCCATCTTAGGGCAGTGTTTTGAGGAGGCTTGAGAGTGAGAGGAGAAGCTAATTAGCCTGCATGCAACTCCCCTCCTGTTACAGGACTAGGTGGGCACGCACACGGCCTGGTGGGGCGCCCGATTCAGGGTGTGCCAGAAGGTCTACGTGGCCACCAATTTTGTACTTGATGTAACGGGGGTCACGGTTGCTCGCACACATGCAGGTGCAGCTTACACTTCCATGACCATATATATTGTCCCCACATATATGTAACAATCAATAATAGTGCTGCGTTGTGAAGTTGTGGCGTGTTCATGTGGATAGTGATTGTGCTGCTTCCGTTGCGTGCCTATTATGAATCATTTTATGCATGCATGCACATGCATGCATGGGCTGGGTCGGTCTACACTGCATATCCATGCAAGCTTCCTGTTTGTGCGTGTCCTTTGACAGGCATGGACGGGCCGCCAAGGGAGCCTCCCAAGTACTGTAGTAGTAGTAGTCCCAATCGTGCTACGTACGTCGGAGACCCCCTGCCCTGGAAGCGCCTGGGTCCTTGACGATGGAGACGAAGGTATCACAGAGGGGGAGAGAGATACAAGTACTGTGTGGTTAATTATATGTGTCCAGTCCAGGATGCGTTGTGAGCGTTGCATACGTCGAGCTGCTCGTAGCGTACAGTGGAGCACATGCTACGTACATTGGGCTGCTCCTCCAACGTTGCCAGCTGTTGTATCACCTTTCTGACTGGCCGAAAGCAGTGCTTCCTGGGGACTAGAGAAGTGTCGGTTTCCCAGATCCATCTCTCGCCTCTCGTCCCTCCCCTCCGTACCATGCCTGCCTCTCCAGTGCAAACCGATGCCAACGAGCAGAAAACTTTCGCCGGCTTCAAACTGCTACTCTACTGCTACCGCCGTCCTGGTTTCTTAATCCCTGTGTATTTTGGGGGTAATATTTCGACCATAATTTCAATTAATACAGTACTCCCTCCACCTATAATATAAGAGCGTTTTTGACACTGCACTAGTGTGAAAAACGCTCTTATATTACGGGACAGAGGGAGTATAAGTTATATGTAATAAAAAATAATATACTTAAAAACTACATTCAAATACGAATCCAGTAATGTAATATTTGACGACATGCATTAACATTTTGCTGGTCAAATATGTGGTCAAACATCGACCCAAAATACAATGAAGACTAATAAACACAGATGGAGGTACTAGTGCTCATTTTCTATTCCTTGGAAAACTCCATTGCCAACAACGATAATTGATGGCAGGCCCCCAGCTCATACCCTTCCGAGTAAATTCTAAAAAATTCCAAGTAAAATCTAATAATCTTCAAATTTTGGTATCAAGGAAGCCCAAATTTTCTAGGTGATAAGAGAACATCAAAGGAGTTCATGACAAAAGGCAAAAAAATTTGAAGCTCCAAAATCTGAATTCCTAACATTTTTCAAAGCTTCGTATTTCATATCACCATGAAATGATAGAGTTGGAAACTGACAAAAAGAAGTTGGAGCTGATGGTCAGTATATAGCCAAAAAAAAGAAAACTAGAGGAATTAATTCAGAGAGTTGAGCAAAGGGAAGCCAGAGATCCACTGAATTGGTAGATTCGGTGGATGAGGATATGGAAATGGATAATAGTCAAATAAAGGTAAATACAATTATTCTTATGTGGAACATGTGGACTACAATGGACAATGGTAATCAGGCTCTTTTGGAACTAAAATGCTCCAAGTTGGGAGCAGTGAGGGTGGCGAAGTTTCAGAAAAGGATGTTGGAGGGCCTCCTAGAAGATGTCTAGGGCTTAAGGATGCGGAGGATGTCAGAATTGAAGATTTGGCTAAAAAGAGAGCTGCTGATAAGAATGATAATGAAAACCTTTCTAATAGCCCTCCTAATAATGATAAATCTTCTCTTTTACATATGTCTGATATGGTGGGTACTTGACCTTGTTTGTTCAACTGAAATGGTTGAGTATAATCTGGAAATTATGGAGAAAATGGAGCAAGTCGGAAAAGATTTTTATATCCAAAATATAGTTAATGAGAAACATATTCAGGAACCAGCTCTCGTGGTCCCATTGACTCTGGAGATGCTGATATTTCTGAGCTATGTTCTCACAATGATCATTAGATGCTGGAATTGAAGAAGATAACTACGAACATTTTAAAAAATCTAGTGGAAGGAAAAAAAGGAGGGTGGCTCACTAGCCATTGGCTGTGTGAAGCGCACTCTCCCCATTGGTGAAATTAAAAAGAAAAAAGAGCTAATAATATTTTTAAAATTGAAACTGGTAGGTGTGTTTTGGAATGTAAGGGGGACTGGGCAAGACATTATAAGAAGATTTGCCAGAGAGTTGATTTTGTAAAAAGAGAGGATTTTCATGGTTTGCAGGAAACTAATAAAGCTTATTATACTAATAATGAACTACATAATTTGTGACGAGAAAGAAAAAATATTTTGAATTGTTCTCTCCCGAGAGGCAAATCGGGAGGAATTCTAGTGGGGGTGAATGGCAACAACTTTAGCGTGACTCAAGTTGAAATTGGTATGTATTTTGATGAGAAAAGTCCACATTACAACCTTGAGGTTGCCACTTGGCTTAAGAATCAGCCCCAAGCTACAAAACCGTTCGAAACACAACCCAAACTAACAATCGGCTTTGGAATCAATCCTGGACTCGGTTTTGACCATCTAAGGCGGTTTTTACCGCCTCTATCATGTTCCCCACATTTCTCTAGCACCACTGCACCCCCATCGCGGTGCCATAACATGATTCCACGCACCACCAAAACGACCGATACCGCGAAGCTGCACTCCTCCCACCACCGACCGCGAATCAGGTGGCCACTCACCACCCCAAATCGTGTGAATTCGCATGTTCCCCACTTCTCTTGACCGAGGGAGACGTGTCGCCGACTGCCAGAAAGCCTACCATCGACGGTGATCTTGCCGCTGCTGACATCTAGCCCATCCCATAGACCTCCTCTCTCACCCCCTCCCCCATGTTGGTTCACTGTCTGAGCACACTAGGGAAGGAGATGCATGTTCTGCAATGGCTCGCGGCTGATACGTCTCCAACGTATCTATAATTTTTGATTGCTCCATGCTACTTTATCTACTGTTTTAGGGTTTATTGGGCTTTATTTTCCACTTTTATATCATTTTTTGGGACTAACCTATTAACCGGAGGCCCAGCCCATATTGCTGTTTTTTTTTGCCTATTTCAGTATTTCGAAGAAAAGGAATATCAAACGGAGTCCAAACGGAATGAAACCTTCGGGAACGTGACTTTCTCACCGAACGTGATTCAGACAACTTGGAGTGCAAGTCAAGAAGCAACTGGAGCCTCCACGAGATAGGAGGCCCCCCCTATAGGGCGCGCCCCCTGTCTCGTGGGCCCCTCGGGTGGCCACCGACATACTTCTTCTTCCTATATATACCTACGCACCCCGAAAACATCCAGGGGCACCACGAAACACAATTTCCACCACCGTAACCTTCTGTATCCGCGAGATCCCATCTTGGAGCCTTCGCGGCACTTTCTGCGGAGGGAATCAAGCACGGAGGGCCTCTACATCAACATCCTTGCCCCTCCGATGAGTTGTGAGTAATTTACCACAGACCTACGGGTCCATAGTTATTAGCTAGATGGCTTCTTCTCTCTTTTTGGATCTCAATACAATGTTCTCCTCCTCTCTTGTGGAGATCTATTCGATGTAATCTCTTTTTGCAGTGTGTTTGTCGAGATCCGATGAATTGTGGGTTTATGATCAAGTTTATCTATGAATAATATTTGAATCTTCTCTGAATTCTTTTATGTATGATTAAGTTATCTTTGCAAGTCTCTTCGAATTATCAGTTTGGTTTGGCCTACTAGATTGATCTTTCTTGCCATGGGATAAGTGCTTAGCTTTGGGTTCAATCTTGCGGTGTCCTTACCCAGTGACAGAAAGGGTTGCAAGGCACGTATTGTATTGTTGCCGTCGAGGATAACAAGATGGGGTTTATATCATATTGCATGAGTTTATCCCTCTACATCATGTCATCTTGCTTAATGCGTTACTCTGTTCTTATGAACTTAATACTCTAGATGCATGCTGGATAGCGGTCGATGTGTGGAGTAATAGTAGTAGATGCAGGAAGGAGTCGGTCTACTTGTTATGGACGTGATGCCTATATACATGATCATGCCTAGATAATCTCATAACTATGCGCTTTTCTATCAATTGCTCGACAGTAATTTGTTCACGCACAATAATACTTATGCTATCTTGAGAGAAGCCACTAGTGAAACCTATGGCCCCCGGGTCTATGTCTTATCATATTTACTTCCAATCTACTTTTATTTGCATCTTTAGTTTTTTGCATCTATATTATAAAATACCAAAAATATATTTATCTTATCATACTATCTTTATTAGATCTCACTTTCGCAAGTGGCCGTGAAGGGATTGACAACCCCTTTATTGCGTTGGTTGCGAGTTCTCAGTTTATTTGTGTAGGTGCGTGGGACTTTTGGGGAGCCTCCTACTGGATTGATACCTTGGTTCTCAAAACCGAGGGAAATACTTACGCTACACTTTGCTGCATCACCCTCTCCTCTTCGAGGAAAACCAACGCAAGCTCAAGACGTAGCAAGAAGGATTTCTGGCTCCGTTGCCAGGGAGGTCTTCGCTCAAGTCAAGACATACCAAGTACCCATCACAAACCTATCTCGCTCGCATTTACATTATTTGCCATTTAACTCTCGTTTTCCTCTCCCCCACTTCACCCTTGCCGTTTTATTTGCCCTCTCTTTCCCAGTCTCCTCCTCTTTTTCCGTTTGCCTTCTCCTCGTCCGCTTGTTTGCTCGTGTGTTAGTTTGCTTGCTTGTCGTCATGACTAGTCTCATATCTTCTTCGTTATATCCCGAGAATGAAGTTCTAAATTTTATGCAAAGGGAGGGATAAAATCTAAAAGACGCTTGGTATAGAATTTGCAATGCTCAAAATAGATCTACCAGGAAGCAATCTACTTCAGTTCTTCTTCGTAATTTTTACGTAGGTGCTAATCCTTGGTATAGATATATCCTTGATACTATTACCGGAGGGAATTTCTTGGGTAGCCATACTTTTGATTCTTATAATGCTTTAATAGATTTATTTGGCTCACCACCTCTTTTGGTTAATGGAACTATGTTAACTTTGGAGCATGTTATGCAAAGACTTGAAATTATTGAGAATAAAGTTGCTACCATTGAATCAATTGAAAATCTTGATAAAAAGATCCACAATCAAATTACCCAGTATGGATCTAAGGTAGGAATGACTTTAAAAAATATTAAGGAAAAGGAACCCTTAGTTCATGAGAAAATAAATCTAGATTCCACTAGAATCGATAAACTTGAGGGTATTATTACTAACTTGGGAACCGCTTTTTCTTCCGTAAAAAACACTCCAAGTTCGTCTACTAAAAATACTAAGCTTATTTATGTTCCTAAGAATAAGGGTGAATCATCTAGTAAGGAAACTGCGGATCTTAAATCTATAAGTGTTCATCCCAATCTTTTTGCCATCATTAAGGAACCATTTGCTATGAACGGATTTTTCGATCTTTTGCCTAAAAATTTGATTATTACTAGAAATAAAGAAAATTCTAAAGAAGATAGATGCCTCATTGAAGAATTGCCCGCCAAAGATGGCACTACTTAGATCTATCCTCGCTTTTATACCTAACTAGGAGCGTTAAACGATAGCGCTAGTTGGGAGGCAACCCAATTTTCTTTATGTTTTTTTTGTTTTTGTTTCTGTTTAGGAATAAATAATCCATCTACCTTCTGTTTAGATGTGGTTTTATCTTTTAATTAGTGTTTGTGCCAAGTTAAACCTATTGGATCTTCTTGGATGATAGTTATTTGATCTTGCTGTAATTTTCAGAAATTTTGCGCTCAGTGCCCGAATTGTTAAAAATCACCTGAACGTGATAAAATAGTGATTCCAATTGCTGCTGATCAATAAACAAATTGTCTAGGTCGTATTATTTTGGTAGATGTTTTGTAGTTCCAGAAGTTTGCGTTAGTTACAGATTACTACAGACTGTTCTGTTTTTTACAGATTCTGTTTTTCGTGTGTTGTTTGCTTATTTTGATGAATCTATGGCTAGTGAAATAGTTTATAATCCATAGAGAAGTTGGAATACAGTAGGTTTAACACCAATATAAATAAAAAATGAGTTCATTACAGTACCTTAAAGTAGTGTTTTGTTTTCTTTCACTAACGGAGCTCATGAGATTTCTATTGAGTTTTGTGTTGTGAAGTTTTCAAGTTTTGGGTAAAGCTTTTATGGACTATGGAATAAAGGGTGGCAAGAGCCTAAGCTCGGGGATGCCCATGGCACCCCAAGATATTCAAGAATAGCCAAAGGCCTAAGCTTGGGGATGCCCCGGAAGGCATCCCATCTTTCGTCTTCGTTCATTGGTAACTTTACTTGGGGCTATATTTTTATTCACCACATGATAAGTGTTTTGCTTGGAGCGTCGTGTGTTATATTAGTCTTTGCTTTTTAGTTTACCACAATCATCCTTGCTGTACACACCTTTTGAGAGAGCCATACATAAATTGGAATTTGATAGAATACTCTATGTGCTTCACTTATATCTTTTGAGCGTGATAATTTTTGCTCTAGTGCTTCACTTCACTTAGATCTTTTAGAGCACGGTGGTATATTTTTTTTAAAGAAACTATTGATCTCTCATGCTTCACTTAGATTATTTTGAGAGTCGTTAATAGCATGGTAATTTGCTTAAATATTAATATACTTGGTATTCAAGATATGTGAAACTTTTTTTGAGTCGTTGAATACTAAGAAAAGTTTGATGCTTGATAATTGTTTTCAGATATGAAGATGGTGATATTAGAGTCATGCTAGTTGAGTAGTTGTGAATTTAAAGAATACTTGTGTTGAAGTTTGTGATTCCCGTAGCATGCACGTATGGTGAACCGTTATGTGATGAACTCGGAGCATGATTTATTTATTGATTGTCTTCCTTATGAGTGGCGGTCGGGGACGAGCGATGGTCTTTTCCTACCAATCTATCCCCCTAGGAGCATGCGCGTAATACTTTGCTTTGATAACTTCTAGATTTTTGCAATAAGTATATGAGTTCTTCATGACTAATGTAGAGTCCATGGATTATACACACTTTTTCCCATCCTTCCACCATTGCTAGCCTCTCTAATACCGCACACTTTTCGCCGGTATCATACACCCACCATATATCTTCCTCAAAACAGCCACCATACCTACCTATTATGGCATTTCCATAGCCATTCCGAGATATATTGCCATGCAACTTTTCACCGTTCCGTTTATTATGACACGCTCCATCATTGTCATATTGCTAGCATGATCATGTAGTTGACATCGTATTTGTGGCAAAGCCACCGTTCATAATTCTTTTATACATGTCACTCTTGATTCATTACATATCCCGGTACACCGCCGGAGGCATTCATATAGAGTCATATTTTTTCTAAGTATCGAGTTGTAATTCTTGAGTTGTAAGTAAATAAAAGTGTGATGATCATCATTATTAGAGAATTGTTCTAGTGAGGAAAGGATGATGGAGACTATGATTCCCCCACAAGTCGGGATGAGACTCCGGACGAAAAATAAAAAATAAAAAATAAAAAATAAAAAATAAAAAAATAAAAAAAGAGGCCATAAAAAAAGAGAAAAGGCCCAAAGAAAAAAAAAATAAAAAAAAGAGAGAATAAGAGAGAAGGGGCAATGTTACTATCCTTTTACCACACTTGTGCTTCAAAGTAGTACCAAGATCTTCATGGTAGAGAGTCTCTCATTTTGTCACTTTCATATACTAGTGGGAATTTTTCATTATAGAAGTTGGCTTGTATATTCCAATGATGGGCTTCCTCAAATGCCCTAGGTCTTCGTGAGCAAGCGAGTTGGATGCACACCCACTTAGTTTCTTTGTTGAGCTTTCATATAGCTCTAGTGCATCCGTTGCATGGCAATCCCTACTCACTCACTTTGATATCTATTGATGGGCATCTCCATGGCCCGTTGATACGCCTAGTTGATGTGAGACTATCTTCTCCCTTTTTGTCTTCTCCACAACCACAATTCTATTCCACATATAGTGCTATATCCATGGCTCATGCTCATGTATTGCGTGAAGATTGAAAAAGTTTTGAAAATGTTAAAGTATGAAACAATTGCTTAGCTTGTCATCGGGGTTGTGCATGATTTAAATATTTTGTGGGGGGAAGATGGAGCATAGCCAGACTATATGATTTTGTAGGGATAACTTTCTCTGGCCATGTTATTTTGAGAAGACATAATTGCTTAGTTAGTATACTTGAAGTATTATTATTTTTATGTCAATATGAACTTTTGTCTTGAATCTTTCGGATCTGAATATTCATACCACAATTAAGAAGATTTACATTGAAATTGTGCCAAAGTATCCTCCGCATCAAAATTCTCTTTTATCATTTACCTACTCGAGGACGAGCAGGAATTAAGCTTGGGGATGCCTGATCGTCTCCAACGTATCTATAATTTTTGATTGCTCCATGCTACTTTATCTACTGTTTTAGGCTTTATTGGGCTTTATTTTCCACTTTTATATCATTTTTGGGACTAACCTATTAACCGGAGGCCCAACCCATATTGTTGTTTTTTTGCCTATTTCAGTATTTCGAAGAAAAGGAATATCAAACGGAGTCCAAACGGAATGAAACCTTCGGGAACGTGATTTTCTCACCGAACGTGATCCAGAGAACTTGGAGTGCAAGTCAAGAAGCAACCGGAGCCTCCACGAGATAGGAGGGCGCCCCTATAGGGCGCGCCCCCTGTCTCGTGAGCCCCTCTAGCGGCCACCTACGCACCCCGAAAACATCCAGGGGCACCACGAAACACAATTTCCACCACCGTAACCTTCTGTATCCGCGAGATCCCATCTTGGAGCCTTCGCCGGCACTCTGCCGGAGTGGGAATCAAGCACGGAGGGCCTCTACATCAACATCCTTGCCCCTCCGATGAGTTGTGAGTAGTTTACCACAGACCTACGGGTCCATAGTTATTAGCTAGATGGCTTCTTCTCTCTTTTTGGATCTCAATACAATGTTCTCCCCCTCTCTTGTGGATATCTATTCGATGTAATCTCTTTTTGCGGTGTGTTTGTCGAGATCCGATGAATTGTGGGTTTATGATCAAGTTTATATTTGAATAATATTTGAATCTTCTCCGAATTCTTTTATGTATGATTAAGTTATCTTTGCAAGTCTCTTCGAATTATCAGTTTGGTTTGGCCTACTAGATTGATCTTTCTTGCCATGGGATAAGTGCTTAGCTTTGGGTTCAATCTTGCGGTGTCCTTACCCGTGTGATGTAAAGGGTTGCAAGGCACGTATTGTATTGTTGCCATCGAGGATAACAAGATGGGGTTTATATCATATTGCATGAGTTTATCCTCTACATCATGTCATCTTGCTTAATCGTTACTCTGTTCTTATGAACTTAATACTCTAGATGCATGCTGGATAGCGGTCGATGTGTGGAGTAATAGTAGTAGATGCAGGAAGGAGTCGGTCTACTTGTTATGGACGTGATGCCTATATACATGATCATGCCTAGATAATCTCATAACTATGCGCTTTTCTATCAATTGCTCGACAGTAATTTGTTCACGCACAATAATACTTATGCTATCTTGAGAGAAGCCACTAGTGAAACCTATGGCCCCCGGGTCTATGTCTTATCATATTTACTTCCAATCTACTTTTATTTGCATCTTTACTTTTTGCATCTATATTATAAAATACCAAAATATATTTATCTTATCATACTATCTTTATTAGATCTCACTTTCGAAGTGGCCGTGAAGGATTGACAACCCCTTTATTGCGTTGGTTGCGAGTTCTCAGTTTATTTGTGTAGGTGCGTGGGACTTTTGGGAGCCTCCTCTGGATTGATACCTTGGTTCTCAAAACTGAGGGAAATACTTACGCTACACTTTGCTGCATCACCCTCTCCTCTTCGAGGAAAACCAACGCAAGCTCAAGACGTAGCAGCGGCCTGCGGGTCACCGTCGCTATGCAATTTTGTCTACTCACCCTCAGCTCTGTGTCATCTGCTTCTCTTTTTACCCCCCTTCTCTGAGAATCTACACCCTTAATGAGCACCCGCCCCTGTTTCGTCTCCCAATTGCACATGAGATTCGCCTCCAATGTACCTTTCTGTTGCATCAGCATGGGATCCATCCATCCCGTTCTAGCATGGCTTGATGGGGATGGTTGGGGGAGCTCGAGCCTACAGGATCCAGACTAGGATGAGGAGATGAGCTGCACTTGTAGACTAAGTAGTTCGCCGGAGTTGTGGGCTTGGGATCATGGACAGGGAGAGCTCGGGTTGTGGTTGTGGTGGGGCTCGGGTTCGAGTGCGGCAGAGATGCACTGTCGCCGTTCGTCGGTCATAGATAGAGCTAGGACCGGCGATTCTAGGGTTGATTCATGAGCTAGGTCGCTAGTTTGTGGTGTGTTTCAACTAGTTTTGTACTTTCGGGTTGATTCTTAAACTGAATGACATCTTTAGGGTTGAAATATGGACTTGCACTGGTGCGCGTCGATCCTAAACAAATGGTTTTTAACCCCTTTCCACGACGGCATTTGCAACTGTCGCCAAGTGAGTGTGTGCGATAGGGGGGTCCTTCCCACACGACCCAGAAACCGTCAGGGATATGGAACAGTGATCCAGAGGCCTTCCAAAATGTAATCGTGTGCGATGCAACACACACTAAATTCTTTCGCACGTGTGGTATCGGTGATCAAGCGTTTCTAATGACGCAATGAAACTATACGGTCTGTTGTAACGAACCGTTTGGGAAACAGTATGTAAGGCACACGGGCCAACATATGAACTGTGTGCGATTTGTGCCCCATCGCACACGAGTTTTCTGTGTAACCCATCTGCCATGCTAGACTCCATTGCACACGTTTTCCAACAATTACCGTCTGCGATAATGTTCTATCACAAACGGTTCATGAGCCCCTTCGCACACATACAAGTCCTGCAGACCGTTTGTGATTTGTTGGGTGTCACTAACGGTTGCCGCAAGAGTGACGTGTTCTTTTCGTTTGGGATCCCACACATTTCCTAAAAAAATTACGACTGGGATTGTATTTTTCATTGGGCACAGTTTACTCCCAGTTCTCGTGTGTGATAGCGCGATATCACAAACGGTTCCGGAGAACCTACGCACACGTAGTAGCGCTGCAAATCATTTGCGATCTGCTGTGTATCACCGATGGTTCTACTACAATTGACGTATGCTTTCCGATGTGAATCAGACACACTCATTTAGTTGAACCTTGTGCGGAGCAATTGCCAGGTCAAAACAAAAATATCCCATTTTGAATCGGCATGCAAAAAGCAAATTCGCCACAATATTAAATTGAATAAATAAACAAAAATATCCCATTTTGAATCGGCATGCAAAAAGCAAATTGGCCACAATATTCAATTGAACAAATAGTGTCCACAGGAAAAACATTCATCAGATTTCGCAACAATTGCAATTGAACATATGGTAGATAAATTCCAATGATTTGTCCACACATATATGCATTACCTAATTCATCATAGTGTACGAAATACGAAGACCTCAACAGATGGAAAACAATGGATCTATGCGTTATATGTTTAGCGGCTAACTCTTACTCAATGTTTCAGGAGAACGCATGCTGAAATCTTCATTATCACCAGTGGGATTGATGTAGTGATCCTGGAAGAAGTCGCTGATAAATCTCTGAACCATCAGCAATTCACCAGCCGGGAGCGGTTTAGGAGTCCTCGGTTTTAAGATGAGCTGCAGTATTTGTAAGATCAGAATGTGCCATATGAGTGGAGTAGAAGATATAAATTAAGATAGACTTAGGGCCTGTTCGGTAGCTACCTAGCTTCTCGATCCAACAAATCCGCAGTGGATCTGCGCCGAACAGTCCGGCTCCCGGAAGCTGGCTTCCCGGATCTGATAAGGTTCTACATGCAAAAAACTGGAGCGACGTATTGGGTGATCCCAGGAAAAACAAGATCTGGAGTTAGCTTGATTTACGAACGAATGCCACCGCCAAGTGACTTCAGGAGCGCGTACCGGTTCGCTATATTCTCTTTCCCCTCTCCCGATATGTTATCTCTCGTGAGCGGGCCACCTTACCTCACTAACGGGCCAACTTCGCTCCTTCCTGTGTTGGCGGCCCATATAAAAAAATAGAAGCTGGATCGATGGCACCGAACGATTTTCTCAGCGATGATTCGCCCGATAGAAGCGGGAAGCTGGCATGCGGAGCCGGAGCTGGAGATTTTGCGAAGCTAGGCAACTACCAAACAGGCCCTTACTGGTACTAATTCGCGAGTATCGTCACAACTATCAGTAGATTGGCAGATGGAGATCATGTGTCTGCAAACATAGTATCCACAAAGGTTGGTCCCTGCTTCTTGCTGAGGACACTAAATTTTATTGTACAAAATTAGTCATGTATTTGTCCTGTTAGAAACAACCTAACCGGTGTTAGATGTATTACTTTTTCTTTGGACAAAATAGAAAGAGGTTTATTTAGAAGCTTGAACATTTGACTAGCGTAAGAAAGGTATTTGCAGGCTGTTGGATAAATTTTCTGAAAATAACGGATTTCGGTGTGTTACGGGAGAAACGATCTCGTGCTGCACGGGTTGTTCCGTCTTGAATAGGTTCCCTGGTTTAGTTTTCCACAATGCGAGCACACTGCAAATGATAATAAATTTTGACAACATCAATTATTGAACCAGATATGAATGCAAATTAATTTCAACATCATAGAATTTAATACCTATCCAAGAATTGCTGAACATGCGTCAGATCCTGTTGACTCTCTGAGAGAATCGACGTAGTAAACTGTGTTCTTGTTTGGAACAATGAATACCAATATTCAGTGATTGCTACATATTAAGAAAGCCATGAACTTACGAATGATATCTAAATCTGAAAGACAATCAGTGTATGCGTGGTTGTTTACCTGACTTACCGTTCATGATATGGCCAGAGAAATGATTCTGCATGGGACGTGTTTTCAAAGATACGGAGGACCGTGTTAAGGCCCAGTCCCGTCGGTTCTTACCATCTAATGCTATGCCATTTGCTAATGCAGGATCTATCAAATACACACACTCCATTTTTCTTCTCTGCGCGTTCAATCCCGTGAGAGGAATAAAAGGCAGTTAGCTGTTTATCATTTACAGCTTTGTATGGAGAAGTTGATCAGAGTTTGTTGAGTACTTACAAAATCAGGCATCTAACAAGAGTGGCATTGAGCACGTTTAAGTTGTAGAAGAGATGTAAGTCCTCGAAACTCACATTGATGGAACCAGCATCGTTCCGGAAATGATCTCTATTGTAGTGGACTAGCAAAGCATGATGACCTGCTAATATTTGATCCATGCAATATTCATGTAACTCACGGCAACTGGAGCGCACTCATCAAAGTATTCACCAACAAGAAATGGCTGGCCATGGAAGTAAGTGCGTGCTTCAAGTACGTCTGCTTTTCTTTTAGCAAGCAACAATTCTACTTCTTCATCACCCATGGCGTCAGAAATAATATTACTCCCCGATTCGAACAAGCTGTTGTTAATTTGGTTCTGGGCGATGAGTGCTTTAAGTAAGAGGCAATCGTTCTCTTTCCTCTTCACTTCACCGCTGCGCTTCCTCATGGTCGTGGGTGTAGCCTTTTTGGCCACTTCCTTCTTGGTACTTGAAGCATTTCGTGAGCGTCGGTTGCTCGCAAGGTAGACTGCCGGCGAGCGGTGAAGCTTGGACGCACTTCTTAGTAGACGGTTTATCTATGCCGGACCACTGAGCTTGCGGTGCTGCTGTGACGGAATGCTAGACTGTAGGAGCAGAGGCATCAGACTGCTGACCATGCGTTGAAGCTATGTCGGGTTTCTGCGCAGGTGGTGCCAACTTATCGGTGTGCAGAGGAGGCCGTGCCAACGCGTTGGTTTGCTGAGCAGGAAGTGCTGACGCATTGGTATGCTGATTACGCGCCTGCGGACCGACGAACTGATGAGTAGTCGGTTTCGGACCTCTGATCGCTTAGCGGCGGTTCAGCATCGATCGCTTAGCGATCTGTTCCACCAGGTTGGTCTGCTGAGCATGTGCTGCAACTGGGCCTCCCCCCGCTGCTTCAGCGGCCGACATCTGAACCAGTGATGCGTCATCAGCAGTTGTAGGCCTTGCCACTGGGTGCTTTAGGGTGGAGGATGACATGGCCTGTATGCCACAAAGTCGGTCTGGCTGATCACAGGTTGATGCATCAGCCCGCGAGAGCTGCTGTGGCAAGGAGAGCGTCACCGGTTGAGGGGCGACAATGGTTGCTCTTGGCGGGGCTTCAGGAATCTTATCGATGAACTCTATTTCTTTTCGTGGCCACTGGATGTGATGTAACAGTGTTTCTCCCAAGGTCCTTTGCTCATCGAAGTCTCCTAGGACATTCTTCAGGGAAAATTCATTGAATCTAGGATTTACTTCAGCCACGTAGCACTTCACACAGCCTGGCTTCAATGGCACATTGTCCGAGAAGAGGCCATCTTCCAAGAAGGGTGGGCAAACCCAGGCTGTTGCACATTTTAATGTACCTTCATAATGTGTAAGCACGCCCTTTAGTTTGTCTTTCATTCTAGATAGATCAGATATAGCATCATCACGAGTGGCTACAGTCTTAGTGTCGTTGGGGTCAGCTGATGCACAGCTACTCTTGTGCAGTGTTGTCGCGCAATAAGCAGCATCATCCATGCCCGCCTCCCCTCCCATCTGCTGGCTACCTGTCAGTGTTAAAGTATTCTACATCATCATTGACTCCTCAACATCCTTTCGAATAGCCGGATGAATCTCCTTCTTCAAATTTTCAAACAATGCATTCTGCTTCATTTCACTCCTCACTTTTTTCATGCTGAGCCTCTCTTCTTTGTTGAGTGTGAAAGCCCTCTTGTGCGGGACATTAACACCTATACCGCTTGCACGACCAGGGGGCTCTTTTATGTTCAGAGCAATGGACAGAATGTCACATGGCCCTAAGTTCCTGTAGTACCTTCCAGGGATCTTGGAAGCCTCTACCATCACTTCATGCAGTTTGGCGTCACATGCGTTTTCAAAGTAATAAGTTCCATTATCACGCCTCTTTGCACATGCCCGCAAGTAGTCTCTGGCACGTTTGCCCCTGATTTCACTAAAGGCCAGATTCCCACCCGCCGCTACTGCTTCTTTGCCCTCCTGTTCCCATATCAGTTTCATGCCATAGTATCCTGCCACACCCATACGGTAGGGGTGTATGTTCTTCTTCTGAAGTTCCGATTGCTTGAAACTCTTCTCAGCAAACTCTGGAGTTGCCCTGGCCCTTTTGAATTCTGCCCAGTCTGCCTTTGTAATTTGGGGGTATGCGGGGATTGGGTCCTTGCCTTCACTCAAGTACTTCTTGTACAACACGTGCTTCCAGTTTCTCCAAGCATCCCTAGCCTTCTTCAGTGCAGCGTGTTCCACCTGCATTCTCCACTGCTCTGGAACGTTGAAGTGATCCATGATGTCCCGGACTATCCTTGCCGTGTTTCTGTGTCGGCCTTCCAAAACTCCGACAGATTAATGTTGAGCCTTGCCCTGCCAACAAATCCACACACACTCCTGAACCTCATGCGTGCTTTATCTGGTTTAGTTGGAGCCCATGAATTTAAATCAATCTTTGCTACTTCATATACACCTTTAGGATGGTGTGTGGGCTTCCTTGGAGCGTTCCTCCGTGTCCTGACCGGAAGGGTAATTGCTGCAGCTCTATCCCGTTCAAGACTACTTGATCCCTCACAATCTGCTGAAGACCTAGGGTTGTCCGAATAAGATGAAGATACATGGCCTGAATGAATGATGTCGCTGCTACTCGGTCTCTACAGACAACACATGCGAAACTGAGGAAAGGAGGATAAGCATAAAACTAATAACTTGGTATCAAGCTTTCCAAACATGCCATGCAATAATTTAGAAAATGTATGGCTAATTTGTTAAGTTTGTGTGACTCGGGCGCCCGTGATCTGTAAATAGGCAGTAACTTATTGGAACAAATACAACTTATATGTAGTAAGGAAGGTATATAATGAACATATATACGCTCTCCGTTATTTTATAGCCAATTTGGAAACATACTGAACGAAATTGGAAGAGGGATTGCGAGGAAATATGCCTCACCGTGATGGAGAGCAGTAACTAACATGCTTCTTAATGCAAACCCGGCCGGACCACAGGAGAGGCGAGGGTTACTGCATCGATATGCACGAGGGTGGCTGGCAAGCAAACGAAGACGGCGAGGCGCGGGCCACCGCGTGTTGGGAACGACAGTGGAGGTAGGCTTGACGCCGAAGAGCGGGCACACGGCCGGGGTGAGCATGGCGGCGCCGAAGAGGGTTCTGCTGTGGATCTGGTGGGAGGGGGGAGCTGGCGAAGAAGATTGGGTGGACTAGTTGAGTGAAACGTGGGCCGGTGATGGGGGGTGTTAGGGACTCCGGGTGTTGGCAGCCTAGGTGAAAAGGGTGAAAAATATCCATGGTCGCCGCGCGCGCGGAAAGGTTTATGCAAACGGTTGCCTCTAAGCGCTCGTGTGCACAAACAGAATAATTTCGTTTGAAATGAAGACGTGAGTTTATCGTTTCACCTCTAAATTTTTCCCACGTAAACCAATCACAATTTTACCACGGGTTTGATTTGCTGGCGCATTTCATGTCTCGTGTACTATATGTAAGACATTTTTTGGCATTTACCGTGCATGTTGGCATATAAATCAATTCCTAGCTGGACTGCATTTCGTGTGTGAACCGTGTGCTATTTAAAAACATTTTTTTGGCGGGGCTATTTGAAAACAGGTACATGTGCTGTCAAAAGGGATGAGGATCTCCGTTCGATCAAGGAGAATCCAACGGTGCAGACGTATGATCCGTGGGGTTTGGGTTCTGGCCAATGAGAAAGCACGACTCAGATCGCGTGCGTGGCAGACAGGTGGGAGGGTGCATCGGCCACGGTTTAGTGGACACACGGCTTTCGTGAGTTAACCGTGTGCTCTTTGAAAACATTTACATTACCTAACATCATATTTTTGTTTTAATGAAAACATGAGTTCATCGTTTCGCCTCCAATTTTTTTCCATGGTAAGAAATCACGAGTATAGTGGAGAGTGTCATATACTAATATCATGAATATACAGTATATATGATACTAGTGTATGATACTACCTTTAATTAATTATAGTGCATAGTATAATACATAGAGTATTGTATCATATATAGATCATATTTATTGCCATGTATGACACAAATTAGCATCGCATTTAACATGATACGGTATCTACCTATGTGTTACTCTATCCCTCTTTTTATATATTTAATTATTTGACACATCAGTATACTTGCTATTTCCTAGTTCATGACATCGTCGGCTATATTACGGTATCTACATATGTTACTGCTTCTTTGCCACATCATCATATTTTCTATTCCCGAGTGCATGATACCGGCTATCATACCCCCACTATGGCCACCCTAATAAGGTTGGTCCTAATATGAGAGTATCAAGCAGTATGATGCATGCCAACTAGACTTTTTGGATGATGTGGCACACTATTAAATGATGAAAGAGATGGTGTGGTATCATATCATGATACCGCATCATATTAAATGTTGTACTACTTTGTGTCATGAATGACAATTAATAAGGAACCTAAGATACTAACTTATGATACTATGCATGAGCGCATTACGAAGGTATTGCCGATCATATACTAGTATCATGCATATATACTCCCTCCTTTCCGGTTTATAGGCTTATCTCAAAATTATAGGCTTATCATAAGTTAGCATCTTAGGTTTCCTTACTAATTATCATGCATCACACAAAGTAGTAGTACAACATTTAATATGACATGATATCATGATATGATACCACATCCTCTCTTTCCTCATTTAATTGTGTGCCACATCATACTAGCTAGTCGTCTATGATATACTAGCAACCTCACTGAGAGCATGGTTAATAATACAGCCAAGGGTCGGCTATAAAAAGTTGCCATGTCATATACAGCCAACCTCTTAGCGGGCATGTACAATAATAAGTTTTATATACGTACTAGTTTATCAATAGTTGGCGCACCTTACATCCTCACAAAGTGTCTTGGATCTCGTGTTGCAGCTAGCTCTACTAACCAAGAGCCCGCTTATTTTCTCTTTCCTCCAACTAATAAGCACATATATATTATTCTATTCCTTATAGCCTGCTTAGACTACCCACAGTGGAGTAACATAGGTAGTAACATCACACGTATGTAGATAAAATAGATGTTGTGGCAAGCAATAAATTAAGAAAGAGAGGAAACTGGTAATATAGCTAGTTACTACTAGTATAAGTAACACCACACACATATATATATATATCAAGGCAAGATGTGTTTATAGCCTAATAAATGAAGTGTTGCATGTTACCACACACATATGTTACTCCCCACTATAGAGGTAGTAACATAGACTAGTAACATGGGCATGTTACTAGTCTATGTTACTACCCATTGTGGCTAGTCTTACTACGACAAGTCATAGTGGGAGTAACTTAGCAAGTAACATAGCGCACTTCAAGAATTTTTTGCTTATGCGGCATGTAGTTAATGAGAAGTGGTAACATAATATGTTACTGTAACATAGCGCTTTCCAAGACAAGATGAGTCTAAAAACTAATTAATGAAGTCCTCTATGACACTACTACTATGTTACTTTGCACTATGAAGGTAGTAACTTAGACTAGTGTCATATGCATGACACTAGTCTAAGTTACTCCCCACTATGACCAGCCTACTAGTATGAGTAACATCACACATCTCAAGGCAAGATGAGTCTATAGCCTAATAAATGAAGTGTTGCATGTTACTACACATATGTTACTCCCCACTATAGAGGTAGTAACATAAACTAGTAACATTCTATGTTACTACCCATTGTGGCTAGTCTTAATTATGTCACTCTATTGTGTACTTGCTCTAATGCATAGTATCATAGAGTAGCTAGTATCATATGTAGTACTTTGTTTATATTGTCATGCATGACACAAAGTAAGTATCATAGCATTTATTATGATACAGTTTCATGATATGATACTTAACCCTCTCTTTCTTCATATGATTAATTCTATGATAGCTCATCAAAATTGCCTAGTTGGCATGCATGATACTAGCTATGATACCCCCTTACTATCAGCCTAGCAAAGGTGTACAGATCATTTGTGCGTCGCTTTGTGAGTTTTCATCCGTTTGTTCGAGAAGCGGGGAGAAGTTTCAAACATTTCGGTTGTGACGTGCGGCCACTGGCGTAGGCCTAGTTGGTATTTTAGTTACAGGAAATTTAGATGGAGTTCGGACATCATCAAAATCGATATGTGCCTGTGGCGTGCTCTCGCGACCCCGTGGAAAAAATTGGTAAAGTTTGGCACAAGTTTTGATGACCGATCCTTCCAAACCGGAGCATCTCACATGAAGGATCATGGTTTTCCAAAAGGAGATGTGTCAATTCAAACTCCTATGCCCGGTGACTTCATCGTTTGGCCTCATAAAAATTTCCCCACGGTATGCTATCACCAATATACCATGTGTTTGATTTCCTGGCGCATTTGAGGTATCGTTAGCTATATTTAAGACATTTTTTGAGATTAACGTCCATTTTGTGCATAAAAATAAAATTTCAACCGGAACTGCATGTGCTGTCGAAAGGGATGAGGATTGTCGTTTGATCTGGGAGCATCCAACGGTGCAGACGTACGATCCGTGGGGTTTGGGTTCTGGCCAATCAGAAAGCACGACTCAGATCATGGGCGGGGTGGCGGGGTTTGGTCGGCACACGGCTTTCATCAACGAACCATGTGCTATTCGCAAACCAGATTGCGTGTATTTGTTCACACATACTATAGTGAGATCAATTGAGTGTGCTACCTCTATGATATAATAATAATAATAACAAAAAACAATTCATATTCATTGCCTGAGCTGACAGCATATCAAGGTCAACATATTAACGGTTATTACATCAACAGAAAACCGGGCATAACTCACAAATTCAGTACACGCGACAGTTCTAAATTGAACGAATTAAGTTGCAGGGTAGGCATAAAGACTAGTCTTACAGCTTAATTCCCATGTACATGGGGGAACTGAGATCATTAAGTTGACCCCGAATGAACTTGGGGTTTTTGATGATTTTACGCTTCTCTGTTGCACTGGTGCGTCATCCCTTGGCTGGCAACTCATCAAATTCATCGTACTCGTCCTGATCGGCAACATCGTTGACACCCAGTACCATTCTCTTCCCATGCATCGCTAAATGGCCGTTCTTATGCAATGGGTCTTCCACAAAGAAAATTTGGGTAGGATCGCTGGCCAGAATGAATGGGTCCGCATGATATGCCATCGTTGTCCTGTTAACACAGGTCTTCATGTACTCATCAATCCTTACCTGACCAAGAGGGATCCATGCGCACCTGAATAATGCCACCTTAACTTTCACATAGTCAAGCTCCCAAATCTCTTTGATGGTTCCATACTATACCCTTTTATCAGCTTCATTTACAGTCATGCATTCTATTCGAACTGAGTTGTTCTGATACGGGGTCTTCTTATCACGTTCCTCAGTGTAGAACGTGTATCCATTTATGTCATATGCTTGGTATGTCAACACCATAGGTGATGGCTTTTGTGCCAACCACGTAGCAATGTCATCGATGGATCCTTGTGCCAAACGATTCTTCAGCCATTCGGTGTAGTTCTTAGTGTGCTCCTTCATCTCCACATCTGATGAAGGCACCATTGGTAAGAATCTTTGGCGTATCTCCGCCAAGTGTTCTTCGGCATAAGGGATGAGAACTGGGCTGTTAAGCAGTACCGTCAAATGGGCTTTCTCTGCCAATTCTCCGGGTGCAGCCATTTGCGTGCCAGCAAGGACCGGCTTACCTTTCAGCCTTCCCTCGTGGCGAGAGAGGGGAAAACCTATAGGTCTTTGTTTCATGTGTTCGGTGCAAAACTCAACCACCTCCTTCACGGTATAACCTTGTATGATGCTTGCCTATGGATGGTTTTGGTTCGGACAAAAGTGCTTCAGGATTCCCATGAACTCCTCGAAGGGATACATGTTGTGAATAAACACAGGACCACAATACTTTATCTCGTCGACAAGGTGCATAGTGAGATGGACCATGACATCAAAGAATGACGGTGGGAAAAACATCTCTAGGTTGGGCAATATTCTTGCAATATCATCTTGCATATGATCCAACTCTTCAGGATCTACAACTTTCTTCCATAGTCGGTTGAAGAAATCACAGAGGTCAATGAGTGTGTTTCTTATATCTTTGTCCATCAGATTCCTGATGGCCACCGGGATGATTTGTGTCAACATTACGTGGCAATCATGTGACTTCATGTTTCCCAACTTCATTTTACCTGAGCTCACATCCACGAGACTTCTGATGTTTGCGCAGTAGGTAGAGGGTGTCTGAACTGACAACAAATAGGTGAAGAACTGTGTTGCTTATTTTGTACTAAAATTGTAACTCTGGCGAGCTTTCATGAATTTGTCATCATCTTCTGCTTCACTCTTGCGTTGTGATTGATCAGCAAGCATATCGAGTCATGAACCGTCACCATCCTTTCTTTTACCTTTAATCTTGAGCAGAGTACCAAGGATGCTTTCACATACGTTCTTCTCTATGTGCATGACATCGATGCAGTGACATACACGTAGAATCTCCCAGTAAGGTAATTTCCAGAACACCAATTTCTTCTTAAACACTTGATCCTTGGGTGTTAGTTTCACCGTCAAAGGGTGGTTCTTGCCAAGCACAACATTAATTTTTTTAGCCATGTTGTGGACCACCTCCCCTTCATAGGGTCTTGGGGCCGCAGCTGCCTCTGCCGTACCATCAAATTTAGCTTTCATCTTTCGGTATGGGTGATTTTTCCGTAAGAACCTACGATGATGCAAATACACTGTTTTGTGCGAGTTGGGAAGTCTTCAACTAGCTGTCCTATCCATGCATGTGACACACCCTACATCTCCCCTTGTTTTCTGCCCCGATGTGTTGCCTAATGCTGGCATATCTTGAATGGTGTGCACCAGCATCACATGTAGGTCGAAAATCTCCTTTCTGTAAGCATCATAACATTTTACAGCAGGCGCATCTATCCACACTGTCAGCAGTTCTTCTACCAGTAGCTAAAAGTAAATGTCGATGTCATTTCCAGGTTGCTTTGGGCCTTGGATAATCATTGACATCATAATGTATTTTTACTTCATACACAACCAAGGAGCTAGGTTATATATGCACAGAAGCACCGGCCATGTGCTGTGATTGGTGCTCATATCGCCAAAAGGATTCATCCCGTCAGTACACTCCCCGAGCCTTATACTTCTAGGATCCTTGGCAAACTTTTCAAACTTTTTGTTGATTAATTGCCACTGAGCCCCATCTTTCGGGTGCCTCATAAACCTATCTGCAATTCGCTCATCATGATGCCACCGCAACCTCTTTACATCTCTAGGGTTTGCAAACAAACACCACAACCTTGGAATTTTTACTTGTCCTTTGCTCTGCTATGCTTGTATCGTGCATGCTTGCATGTGGGACATGAACGAAAATCTTTGTACTCACCACGGTACAATATACAATCATTCACACAAGCGTGTATCTTCTGTACTTCAAGTTCCAATGGGCAAACAATTTTCTTCTCTTCATTCGTGCTTCTGGGGAGCACATTATCCTCCGGAAGAATTTCTTTCAAAATACCTAACATCTCTGTGAAGCCCTTGTTTGATAGACCGTTTGATGTTTTAAATCTGAGAAGCGCCAGGGTGGCACTCAACCTGGAATATTTCTTTTTGCAACCTGGATACAATTCTTTCTTGTAGTCCACATCAATGGTTGGCAGATCCTTGTACCCAATCATATCCTTTTCTGGGCCCTCGAAATCTGCAATCATAGCAGCAAATCTAGCATATCAAGACCGTCGACATCTGCGTCGACGTCTTGGTTTTCCAGTGGGAATTTCGGCTTTCCGGTGTTCCGTTGGTAGCTTGACGCCTCTGCCCTGATGTTAGATTCAACATCCATGTGACACTAATCGGGGTTTGGCATCTCACTACCCTGGGTATCTTCATCCATGACCTCCTCTTCACCGTGTCTGGTCCAACATGTATATCCATCCATGAATCCCCTAGAGACTAAGTGCATCTAGACATCTGCAACTTCATGTGAATTTGTATTGGCACAATCAATACATGGACACAGGATGTAATCCGCATCACCAATTCTCCTCTTTGTACTTTCAGCCAAATTCATGAACTCTGTCACGCCACTGATAAAAATTGCGGTTTTCCGATTCTTCATCCATCGAGATCGTTCCATCTGCAGCACACGAATGGTAATTAAAAACAAAACAACAACATTAATACACGGATTAACTGCTGCCCAAAGATGCGTGCATAAATCACAAGGAATGAGACTTTCAAGAACCTATACCAAATGACAAAGAAAACCAAGTGAAGAAAAGATACCAAATGAATAAATCATCACTTGGAGGATATCCATAAAAGATACATCAAGGAATGAGATATCCATTGATACACTCAAAATAAAAGATATCAAACTCCCAAAAGAGAGGATGGTTCCAAACAAACCAAGCTCTCTACAAAGTTTCATGATGGCACAAAGTACCAAAACGAAAACGGCTTACCTTCCACCAACACACACTTGATAATGGTCGCAAGATGAGTGTTCTATAGAGAATAGGATAGCTCCCCCAAGACTAGTGCATTAAAGAGAATTTGCATTTGAATACAAAATGCACAAGGTGGGATCACCACTTTCACTATATCTAGAAAACACTAGACAAAATCAAGAAATAAACAAGATCCACAAGTGGTATGGAAGACAAAGGGAGTTGATACAATCCTTGGCAAAGAGAAAAAGCAAATAAAAGCAAAAGCCAATGTGAAGATGATCAATAATTTCTACCACACAAAAGTGAGTACCAATTGTCAAAAGACAAGAAGTATTTGGAAATAATTCCCGGTGGTAGATAGCGAGGATATCCAACATCATCTTGACAGCAAACACAAGCAAGTAGCAACTTGTAGAGCTAACATGTCACCTAGGAACAAGATAATTTACAATATCAACACTAGGTGACAATATCTCAAATGTACACATTTTCTAGGCTAGTAATATACACATAGCATATTACTCCCCCATAATGTGATACCAATTAAGGATAAACAAGAGGCAAATAAAAGGATCCAACAAGAGGTAATTAATGGACTATTTAGAATTTGAGTTTCTCATGAGAATACATACCACATAGTGACTAGATAATCTTGAAGTATCAATACTAGATGGTATTACTCATGTACACACATTTATAGGACTGTGAGGTGCACAAAGCACATCACTCCCCCATAATGTGATATTCCATTAATCTCTCACAAGAGCCAACTAAGAAATAAACAAGATGAAAAAAGGCTCAACACACAACACACACGTACATGATGTGCAAACCAACGTACACATACTTGATTTCTCAAGATAAGCAAATTGGAAGCACAACAAATACAAGCACATGCAAGATACAAAACCACAACATGCTAAGGGGCAAGTAACTTTCAATGTAAGCAATTTAAGCACGAGTTACTGCAAGGAGGGACATTGGATATACGATAGAAAGATAATCTGAATGACTTGGCTTGAGACAATATGAATGATGAGGACCCCTTAAATCTTCATAATGTAGCCAAGTCTCCAATGACCTCCAACCACACCTATTGATCAAGTTTGAGCTAGTTGGTCCCCAACCAAGTTGGGTCCTAAGAGGTTAGTCACAATAGGCTTGGCTACCCAAATGGTTCTTTGCTTCAAACCACTTTGAGTACCAACAAACTTGGCAAACACATTGCCAACCATATCCTTCCCAAGAGAATAGACATCATCAATAATAATTGGGTTGGATAAGTTACCACTAGTGCATGAAGAAGCGAGGTGACCTTTCTCACGACATAGGTAGAAACGTCTACTCTTTCTTCTCACTTGATTTCTCAACTTGAGAACCATTAGCTTGAGCCTTCTTGGGAAGAGTCCTTTCTTCAACTTGAGGTTGAGCATGAGAATGCACTTGTAGCCGCTTCCCTTGTTGCTTGTCACTAATGGCCTTCTTCTTCAATGGGCAAGATCTCACATGATGCCCTTCAATTTTGCACTTGAAGCAAATAATCTTGGCCAAACTGTTGAGTTGTTCTTGGCCCTTCTTCTTGTTGCTCTTGGACTTTTTCTTCTTATTGGAGTTGAATCCAAGTCCACCTTTGTCATTGGGGGATTTTTGCACACTCAAGATATTGTTGAGTGTGGATTTCCCTTCATGACACTTTTCCAAGTCTTTCTTCAAAGAAGTGACTTGGGCCTTGAGCTCTTTGATTTCCTCTACATGGTTAGTATAAAAAAAGTACTAGAGTAAGTATAAGCTTCATTGTTAGAGTAACAAGGCAAGGAGAGTAATTCATCACAAGATGTACCACTGTTATGAGTAGATGAATTACGAGTACTAGCACATGGCAAGATAGCATTTTGACTTGAAGTAGTGCTAGTATCCACATGAGGCTCACTCGATGTTATCTTAGCAATCATAGCCTCATGAGCTATTTTTAGCACATTATGGGATACACGAAGATCATCATGAGAGCTAGAAAGCTTTTCATGACTTTCTTCCAATTTTCCATAATTGCTAGATAGCAAGTCAAGTTGAGCCCTTAGCTGAACATTCTCCTTTAAAATGGATGCTTCACAAGAAATAGAGTTAGTAGCACAAGCATCATCATTAACAACAAGAGGAGAAGGCAGCTTGGCAAGCTCTTTTAAATAAGAAGCTTCACGTTGAGCATGAGACTCGGTGAGTTTGATGAGCTCACCCTTGATGACCCTTGAGCCATTTTCGAGGTGCTCAAAATCCTCAAGGAGTCTAGCATGAGCAACTTCAAGCTTAGCATTTTTAGTTTCAAAAACATTGGCCACCTCAAGAGCTCTATCATGAGATTCCTTCACTCTAGATAACTCTAGAGCAAAAGTCTCCTCAAGAGATTCCTTGGTGGTTTGTTCAAGTTCAAGAGCTTGAGAGAGGTCCGCAATCTCATTAGCGTAATCACACTCATGAACTTCCATTTTATCAATGGTGACCTCATGCTCCTCAAGACGAGATTCCAAATCATCAATATATTTCTTGCCCTCAATAGCAATAGACATGATTTCCATGAAGTTGGAACGAGCAATTTTATTTTTATGAAGATATTTAAAAACCATTTCCCCCTTAATTTTTAAGGAGGCAACATTATCATTCTCTTCATCATTATCCTCATCATCATTAGCATTAACATCATCATCAAGAGACATATTGGGGTTCAAAGTGGGAGATACCTTTGAAGCCTTAGCCATAAGGCATAAAGCAATAGATGATGATGTAGGATCCCTTGAAGCACCATTTGAGACCACATCTTGTTCCATGGAGTGTTGGGTTTCCTCTACATTGTTAGCACAACAACTAGAGGAAATACATGCATTTTTATCATGGCAACAAGATATAGCAAGCATATCATCATGGGATTTAGTCAAGAAATTTCTACATGATATGCAAGAACTATCAACACAAGCATGTGAAACATTTGGAGTGCTCGGAGTGCTAAAGTCCAAAGATGAAGCATTGCAATAAGAAAGTGATGAAGGATTATCACCAATGAGCACACTATCATCATTGCAATGACCAACACTACTCACCATAGCATTACCTTGTGGAAATCCACTTGTAGGTGAAGTAGAAGAAGTTGAGAATACTATACGATCGGAGGTGGAAGGAGGACAATCATCTCCACAAATCTTGGACACACCATATTTGTCTTGAAGCTTTGTCCACAACTCATGAGCATCCCGGAACGGCATGAGTTGAAATATAACTACATTGCTCAAAGCATCGAAAAGCACATTAGAAGCTTGAGCATTGAGATAAGAGTTTTTATCATCCTCTAAAGATAATCTTTGGGGATCTTTTGGACGAGAAAAACCCATATCTACAGTTCGCTCTAAATTTGGGTCAATGACCCTAAAGAGATTAAGCATGCGAATTACCCAAACATCAAAATTTGTGCCATCGAAACTAAGAGTGTCAGAGAATCCTAATCCCCTAATCGACATCTTTACTCTCTAGGCGGTTAAGCCTAACAAAGAGAGACGAGGCTCTGATACCAATTGAAAGATCGCGGATGTCGCCTAGAGGTGGGGTGAATAGGCGCTTTAAAATAATTACGGTTTAGGCTTGAACAAATGCGGAATAAACCTAGCGGTTAATTTGTCAAGCACAAAACCTACAACAACTAGGCTCACCTATGTGCACCAAAAACTTATGCTAAGCAAGATAAACTACTAGGTGATAGCAAGATATATGACAAGAAACAATATGGCTATCACAAAGTATAGTGCATAAGTAAAGAGCTCGGGTAAGAGATAAGCGAGGCACGCAGAGACGACGATGTATCCCGAAGTTCACATCCTTGCGGATGCTAAACTCCGTTTGGAGCGGTGTGGAGGCATAATGCTCCCCAAGAAGCCACTAGGGCCACTGTAATCTCCTCACGCCCTCGCACAATGCAAGATGCCATGATTCCACTAAGGGACCCTTGAGGGCGGTCACCGAACCCGTACAAATGGCAACCCTTGGGGGCGGTCACCGAACCCGTACACTTTGGCAACCCTTGGGGCGGTCACCGAAACCCGTCAAATTGCTCGGGGCGATCTGCACAACCTAATTGGAGACCCCGACGCTTACCCGGAGCTTTACACCACAATGATTGAGCTCCGAACACCACAAAGGTTGGGGCTATCTCCCCAACGACACCACGAAGCTTCACCACAATGGAATATGGCTCCGAAGTGACCTCAACCGTCTAGGGCGCCCAAGCACCCAAGAGGAACAAGCTCAAGGGTACCAAGCACCCAAGAGTATTAATCTTCTCAACTTGTAACTTCCACGTATCACCGTGGAGAACTCAAACCGATGCACCAAATGCAATGGCAAGGGCACACGGAGTGCCCAAGTCCTTCTCTCTCAAATCCCACCGAAGCAACTAATGCTAGGGAGGAAAATGAGAGGACGAACAAGAAGGAGAACACCAAGAACTCCAAGACATAGATCCAAGGGGTTCCCCTCACATAGAGGAGAAAGTGATTGGTGGAAATGTGGATCTAGATCTCCTCTCTCTTTTCCCTCAAAAACTAGCAAGAATCCATGGAGGGATTGAGAGTTAGCAAGCTCGAAGAAGGTCAACAATGGGGAAGAACACGAGCTCAAAGGATAAGGTTCATTGGGGAAGAAGACCCCCTTTTATAGGAGGGGGAAAATCCAACCGTTATGTGCTCAGCCCGCACACGAGCGGTACTACCGCTCGGGCGGAAGAAGCAGGGAAAGGAGCAACAAAACATGAACCTTGGGGAGGTAGTACCGCCGATAAGCGGTACTACCGCTCACCCCAGCGGTACTACCGCTGGAGGAGCAGAACACGGGATAAAAGAGACAAGGCAGAGCAGAGTATGGCGGCATTAATGCAGTAGCGGTACTAGCGCCCGACCGGAGCGGTACTACCGCTTAGGCGGTACTACCGTGCCTTACTGCCGTGCAACTACTGCTAAACCCGACATGAAAAGTGCAGGACCCAAAATCGAGGCGGTAGTAGAGCGGTACTGGAGCGGTACTACCGCTTTACGCTATAAGCGGTACAACCGCTGATGACCGCGGCACTACAGCAGGGAGAAAACCAGAACTGCCAAAACTTCTGCAAATGAGCTCCGAATTGAGCAAACTCAAGCTTGTCAAAACAACGACATGGGAGGTAAGCCTAACAAATAGAGGAGTGAAACCTCCAACAGAGAAGAACGGGCATAACCTCCAACACCGAAAACATCATAGAAGATGCATGTGAACTCCGTTTTCGATGAACTCGAGCTTGTCATCAAGATGACCATAAGCTCTAAGACACACAAAGATAACCAAACAAGAACCGAGAAAGATGATGCAAGGATGCAATCGTTTGAGCTCTCAACGAACGATACGATCAAGCTACTCATCGAGAGCCCCCCTTGATAGTACGGCAATCGATCCTATAACCCGGTCTCCCAACCACCACTATGAGACCGGTAAAATGGAAAACCTATCAAGGGCAAACCTTTGTCTTGCAAATAGTCCACATGATCTAGATGATGACGATATTGACTTCCTCAAGTTGGACCACCTTTCTTGATTGTGTTGGCTCAATGAAGACTAGTTGATTGCTCCCCCATACTCCACTATGGGTGAGCCACTCTTCCGCACATCTTCACAGGTCCATTGTCACCAAAATGGACGGCAAGCTTCAAGCATTTGATCTCTTCATGATGCTCCACTTGAACTTGCACACCGCAACCTAACCCCACAAAGAACTCTCATGAAGACCATGGGTTAGTACACAAAGCGAAATTGACCATGCTTACCATACCATGGGATCACTTGATCCCTCTCGGTACATCTTCTGCGCTTTGTGAGTTGATCAACTTGATTCATTCTTGATTTAATCTTGATCAACCTTGAATCTTTCCAATTCTCTTCATTTGGATGATGTCTTGAAGGTAGACATGAATGATCGCACAATCTTCTTCTTCAAGACATGCTTGCAATAAGCTCAACACTCACATGACCAATCTTTGGATAATTCCATTAATAGCAACTTGGTCGACACAAACTCTCCTTGAAACCAACACATGTACTCCAAGAAAAGCCTATGGACAAAACCTTCAAATATAACTCAAGGTAACCATTAGTCCATAGAGATTGTCATCAATTACCGAAACCAAACATGGGGGCACCGCATGTTCTTTCAACAGGGTCGCCGAGCAAAGCTTAGTGCGGCTGCTGCCTGAAGTTCGACCTCCACTATCCCGCCATCGACCGCGATGGATGTGCTCGAATCACGCCACCGCCGAACTCGATGGTTGAGCTCCTCCTATCTCCCGCCGCATACCGAGGATTTACCTCCTATGACGCCGCCACTGCCCACCGACCGAGGATTGACCTCTTCTCAGGTAGCCGCTGCCTAGGCCGTCGCCGCCATCTCTATATGCAGAGCGGCTGTTTTTTTACGGATATTCGTGGAGCGGTTGTATACACGGTATCTCACCGTAACTCAATTATATGGACAGGGTAGTACCTCACATACGGTTATGTAAGGACAACCGTGTCTAACCTACGTTGTCTTCTCACACGGTTTGGTGCGGAAATCGTGTCTGACGTTGTAATACCTGATACGTCTCCAACGTATCTATAATTTTTTATTGTTCCATGCTATTATATTATCTCTTTTGGATGTTTAATGGGCTTTAATATACCTTTTTATATTATTTTCGGGACTAACCTATTAACCGAAAGCCCAGTGCAAATTGCTTTTTATTGCCTATTTCAGTGTTCCGCAAAAAAGGAATATCAAACGGAATCCAAACGGAATGAAACCTTCACGAGGATCGTTTTTGGAACAAACGCAATCTAGGAGACTTGGAGTGGACGTCAAGGAAGCCACGAGGAGGCTACGAGGTAGGAGGGCCCGCCCAGGGGGGTAGGCGTGCCCCCACCCTCGTGGGCCCCTCGTAGCTCCACCGACCTACTTCCTTCTCCTATATATACTCTTATACCCTGAAAACATCCAGGGGAGCCACGAAACACTTTTTCCACCACCGCAACCTTCTGTACCCGTGAGATCCCATCTTGGGGCCTTTTTCGGTGCTCCGCCGGAGGGGGAATCGATCACGGAGGGCCTCTACATCAACACCATGGCCTCTCCGATGATGTGTGAGTAGTTTACCACAGACCTTCGGGTCCATCGTTATTAGCTAGATGGCTTCTTCTCTCTCTCTCTCTTTGGATCTCAATACAAAGTTCTCCTCGATTCTCTTGGAGATCTATTCGACGTAACTCTTTTTGTGGTGTGTTTGTCGAGATCCGATGAATTGTGGGTTCATGATCAAGATTATCTGTAACATCCCAAATTTTCAATTTGGCATGTTATACATAGGTCATCCATGCATACCATATTTTATTGCATTCTGTTTTCAAATCCTCGAACATCCTAAGCAACTCAAGGACCCTCGGAGAGAGTTGGGGATTTCTCAATTTTCATATTTGATTTTATCAAATAGTGAAGACAAGGATATTGGATTTTAATTATTTTTCTCTCCGAAAATATTTCATTTATTTAAATCAATAAACGAGAGGAGATAATATGACTTCTCCAAAATTAATTGAAATACCGGAGGAAAAAATGTTAAAATCATTTTTGGGATTTTATTTTACTTATTTGGAATTTTAATTGCTCTAGAAAAATTTGCATATGTTTAAAAAGTTGCATTTTAGGGGCCAAGAAAAGTTCATCTTGTTCTAAATATTTTACTTAGACGGAGAAAACTTGTTTTGGAATTTTTAGATTTTTATTTATTTTTCTAGGAATTTTTCTTTCGGCGGAATGTTTTAAAAAAAAATGGACCCGTGCCCGACTGGGCCAAAGGCCCAGCCGAGCCAGGCCGACCCTCCCGCGCCGCCGCCTTCCCCGTGCGCCGTCGTGCTTGGCACGGACGCCGAGGGCGAGTCCGAGCCGGACTCCACCCCCGGGCGCCCCTTCCCCAAGCCGCCCGCCCCCGCCCTCCTATATATATGCCGCCACCCCTCCCCCTTAGCCACCACCGCCGCCACCATCGCCCTCGCCGCCGGACCGGGAGCCCGAGCCGAGCCGCCGCCGCCTTGGTGGTCGTCGCCCCTCGCCGAGCCGCCGCCCCACCCGCCCTCGCCGCCCCACCCGGAACCCGCGGAGCCGCCCGCCCGCGGACGCGCCTCGCCGGAGGTACCCGACCCCGCCGCCGGTTTTTTTTAGATCCGCGGTTATTCTGATCGCGATTTCTGATCCGATTTTCAAACCTGTTTATCTTTTCGCTCGTTTATCGGAATCAGGCGATTCAAGCGCCTGGAGTTTCATCGCGAAACCTTCTTTCCGAATAATCAACTTAAACCAGTTTTTATCTTTGGAAAATTTGACTCTAGTTCAGATTAGTAAACGGACCATGTTTTTCTCGCCGTTTGAGTTTCGTTGTTCCGTTTGGTTTGATTCTTTTTGCGAACCGGAGTTCTTAAGTTTAACTCTCTGGTCAACCTCTTTCAGTTGAAGTTTCGTTTGGGCATCTTTGTTTGTTTACTTATGTATGTATTGTTTGCTTGCGATAGAATTCCCGGAGTGCGAAGCGTGTTACTACGAGTCTCTAGGATTCACGAATCGTCAGCAAGGCAAGTAACACTTGATCATACCTTTTCCTACCCAGTTTTATGCATTAGCTCAATCCTCAAACATTGCATGATTAGGATGTCATTAATTTGTGGGTTGGGAAGTAGATGATGAGGTAGGAACCTATTGCCCTGTTACTATCAAACCCTTGGGAGTTACTTCTACGATATGCTTATATTGCCATGCTATGCTCGTAGATGTGGTTTGAGTTTGAGAGATATTCACGACAGATGTGAGATTGTTAATTAATGGTTTACTTTAAGGTGGCAAAATAAATACACATCTTGGTGGATTGAGGCACCTGGGGAACCCAGTGTTGTCTGTTTTCTTGGAAATCCCGGGGTACCCGTGTGATCTTCCTATGGACCGCCACCAGTGCTCAAAGGAACTGAGATTATTCATGCTAGAAACTTCCGTGTGCAGCCACAAGCTATTATGGGCTCTAGCATAGTTGAGTAAGTTACGTGAAGCTCTCGAAGAGGTAGATCAGCAGGTAGTGGGTTTTATAGGTTTGGTATGATCTATCCGGAGTAGAGAGTTAATGTTTCTGAAAGACTGTGTCTCGGTCATCCGTCTCTCAAACACCATGCAGTGCGAGAAACCAACGGAGGCGATCGAGTCTTGTGGGGAAAAGTGCGCAAACTTCTGCAGAGTGTACAAACTAATCATTGTTAGCCGTGTCCCCGGTTATGGACAATTCTGAGTATCTAGTACTTGAGTATTCACATGTATCTCATCACTCTAAATTAATACTGCTGGGTTGTTAATCACTTTAATTGGGATTGAGTTGGGGTTATACCTTCTCAATGATGTTTCAACCACCATGATAGTTAAAGTAAAATTTATTCCTTTGATGTAGGGAAAAATTGGCTTTCCGCAAAACTGTAACCATAGAGCTTTCCACCAGCCTTATATGCATGTACAATAGCTTATTCTGTTATTACTCTCTATGTGTTACATTGCCAGCATATTCCATGTGCTGACCCGTTCCCGGGCTGCAACGTATTATGTTGCAGACTTTTCAGACGAGGAGTAAGGATTGTAGGTCGTTGCCGTGCAGCTCAGTTATGCCGTTGGAGTTGATGGACTCACTTTATCTTCCAAGCCTTCATTGTTATCGCATTAGATGGCCTTCAGCCATATTATTGTAATAAGTTCTCTTTGAGACATTCGATGTAATAAGTGTGTGATTGCTACTCTGTTATAAATCCTTCGAGGACTGTGTGTGTCAGCATTACCGATCCAGGGATGACACAGAAGCACAGAGACTTGACCATCTGAGGTCGGGTCGCTACATTATCAATGAACAATATTCGATTCTTCTCTGAATTCTTATATGCATGATTTAGTATCTTTGCAAGTCTCTTCGAATTATCGGTTTAGTTTGGCCTACTAGATTGATCTTTCTTGCAATGGGAGAAGTGCTTAGCTTTGGGTTCAATCTTGCGGTGTCCTTCCCCATCGATGCGAGGGCAGCAAGGCACGATTGTATTGTTTCCATCGAGGATAAAAAGATGGGGTTTATATCATATTGCTTGAGTTTATCCCTCTACATCATGTCATCTTGCCTAATGCGTTACTCTGTTCTTATGAACTTAATACTCTAGATGCATGCTGGATAGCGGTTGATGTGTGGAGTAATAGTAGTAGATGCAGAATCGTTTCGGTCTACTTGTCACGGACGTGATGCCTATACACATGATCATGCCTAGATATTCTCATAACTATGCACTTTTCTATCAATTGCTCGGCAGTAATTTGTTCACCCACCGTAGAATTTACTATCTTGAGAGAAGCCACTAGTGAAACCTATGGTCCCCGGGTCTATTTTCCATCATATTAATCTCCCGCCAACGTGCTATTTCTGCCGCCGTTTATTTTGTAATCTTTACATTATCAGATCTCACTTTTGCAAGTGACCGTGAAGGGATTGACAACCCCTTTATCGCGTTGGTTGCAAGGTTCTTTTTTGTTTGTGCAGGTACTAGGGATTTGCGTGTAGTCTCCTACTGGATTGATACCTTGGTTCTCAAAAACTGAGGGAAATACTTACGCTACTTTGCTACATCACCCTTTCCTCTTCAAGGGAAAACCAACGCATGCTCAAGAGGTAGCAAGAAGGATTTCTGGCGCCGTTGCCGGGAGATCTACACACAAGTCAAGACATAACAGGTACCCATCACAAACTCTTATCCCTCGCATTACATTATTCTCCATTTGCCTCTCGTTTTCCTCTCCCCCACTTCACCCTTGCCGTTTTATTCGCCCTTTTCCGTTTGCTTCTCGTTTGCTTGTGTGTTGGATTGATTGTTTGTCATGATGGCTCAAGACAATACTAAATTGTGTGACTTTTCCAATACCAACAACAATGATTTTATTAGCACTCCGATTGCTCTTATTACCGATCTGAATCTTGTGAAATTAATGTTGCTTTGTTGAATCTTGTCATGAAATTTCAATTTTCTGGCCTTCCTAGTGAAGATGACGCTACCCATCTAAACAAATTTGTTGATTTGTGCGATATGCAAAAGAAGAAAGATGTGGATAATGATATTGTTAAATTGAAGCTATTTCCATTCTCGCTTAGAGATCGTGCTAAGACTTGGTTCTCTTCTTTGCCTAAAAATAGTATTGATTCATGGAATAAGTGCAAAGATGCTTTTATCTCTAAGTATTTCCCTCCCACTAAGATCATCTCTCTTAGAAACGATATCATGAATTTTAAGCAACTTGATCATGAGCATGTTGCACAAGCTTGGGAGAGGATGAAATTAATGATACATAATTGCCCTACACATGGTTTGAATTTATGGATGATTATACAAAAAAATTATGCTGGATTGAATTTTGCTTCTAGAAATCTTTTAGATTCGGCCGCGGGAGGCACTTTTATTGAAATCACTTTAGGAGAAGCTACTAAACTCCTAGATAATATCATGGTTAATTATTCTCAATGGCACACGAAAAGATCTACTAGTAAAAAGGTTCATGCAATTGAAGAGATTAATGTTTTGAGTGGAAAGATGGGTGAACTTATGAAATTGTTTGCTAATAAGAGTGTTTCTTCTTATCCTAATGATATGCCTTTGTCCACTTTGATTGAGAATAATAATGAATCTATGGATGTGAATTTTGTTGGTAGGAACAATTTTGGTAACAACGCGTATAGAGGAAACTTTAATTCTAGGTCGTTCCCTAGTAATTCCTCTAATAATTATGGTAATTCCTAGAGCAACTATTATGGAAATTTTAATAAGATGCCCTCTGATTTTGAGACTAGTGTTAAAGAATTTATGAATTCGCAGACGAATTTCAATGCTTTGCTTAAAGAAAAATTGCCTAAGATTGATGAGTTGGCTAGGAACATGGATAGAATTCTCTTGATGTTGATTATTTGAAACTTAGATCTATTCCAACCAAGCATGATATCAATGAGTCTCTCAAAGCCAAGAGAATTTCCATTGATGAGTGCAAAGAAAGAACCGCTAGGATGCGTGCTAAAAAGGATTGCTTTGCGAAAGCGTGTTTTTCCAGTTTTCATGATAACAATGATGAAGATCTAAAAGTGATTGATGTGTCTCCTATTAAATCTTTGTTTTCTAGTATGAATCTTGATAATGATGGGACTGTAGATGAGTCAACTTTAATTAAAAGACTTCCCAATGATTCGGAGTTTTTAGATCTTGATGCAAAAATTGGTAAAAGTGGGATTGAAGAGGTCAAAACTTTAGATAGCAACGAACCCACTATTTTGGATTTCAAGGAATTCAATTATGATAATTGTTCTTTGATATATTGTATTTCCTTGTTGCAATCCGTGTTAAATTTACCTCATGCTTATAATCAAAATAAAGCTTTTACCAAACACATCGTTGATACTTTAATGCAATCCTATGAAGAAAAACTTGAATTAGAAGTTTCTGTCCCTCGAAAACTTTATGATGATTGGGAAACTACTACTAAAATTAAGATTAAAGATCATGATTGCTATGCTTGGTGTAATTTGGGTGCTACTGTTTCCACGATTCCTAAAACTTTGTGTGATGTGTTAGGTTTCCGTGAATTTGATGATTGTTCTTTAAATTTGCACCTTGCGGATTCTACCATTAAGAAACCTATGGGAAGGATTATGTTCTTATTGTTGAAAATAGGAATTATGTGCCTGTAGTTTTTATTGTTCTTGATATAGATTGCAATCCTACATGTCCTACTATTCTTGGTAGACCTTTCATTAGAACGATTGGTGCAATTATTGATATGAAAGAAGGAAATATTAGATTCCAATTTCCATTAAGGAAAGGCATGTAACACTTTCCTAGGAATAAAATTAAATTGCCTTATGAATCTATTATGAGAGCCACTTATGGATTGCATACCAAAGATGACAATACCTATATCTATTCTTGTTGTTATGCCTAGCTAGGGGCGTTAAACGATAGTGCTTGTTGGGAGGCAACCCAATTTTATTTTTGTTCCTTGCTTTTTGTTCCTGTTTAGTAATAAATATTTCATCTAGCCTCTGGTTAGATGTGTTTTATGCTTTAGTTAGTGTTTGTGCCAAGTAAAACCTATAGGATCTTCTTGGGTGATAATTATTTGATCTTGCTGAAAAAGACAGAAATTTTCTGCTCACGAAAACAATTGTTAAAAATCACCAGAAAGTGATAAAATATTGATTCCAATTGAAGTAGATCAATAATAAAATTAACTAGGCCTTCCTATTTTTTCAGATTTTTCTAGGTTATAGAAGTTTCCGTTTGATGCAGATTACTACAGACTATTCTGTTTTTGACAGATTCTGTTTTTGTGTGTTGTTTGCTTATTTTGATGAATCTATGGCTAGTATCGGGGGGGGGGTATGAACCATAGAGAAGTAGGAATACAGTAGGTTTAACACCAATATAAATAAATAATGAGTTCATTACAGTACCTTAAAGTGGTGTTTTGTTTTATTTCACTAACGGAGCTCATGAGATTTTCTATTGAGTTTTGTGTTGTGAAGTTTTCAAGTTTTTGGGTAAAGATTTGATGGATTTTAGAACAAGGAGTGGCAATAGCCTAAACTTGGGGATGCCCAAGGCACCCCAAGGTAAAATTCAAGGACAACCAAAAGCCTAAGCTTGGGGATGCCCCGGAAGGCATCCCCTCTTTCGTCTTTGTCTATCGGTAACTTTACTCGATGCTATATTTTTATTCACCACATGATATGTGTTTTGCTTGGAGCGTCTTGTATGAGTTGAGTCTTTGATTTTTAGTTTACCAAAATCATACTTTATGTAGACACCTTTTGGGAGAGACACACATGAATCTGAATTTATTAGAATACTCTTTGTGCTTCACTTATATCTTTTGAGCTAGATAATTTTGCTCTAGTGCTTCACTTATACCTTTTTAGAGCACGGTGGTGGTTTTATTTTGTAGAAATTATTGATCTCTCATGCTTCACTTATATTATTTTGAGAGTCCTTTAGAACAACATGGTAATTTGCTTTGGCTATAAAATTAGTCCTAATATGATAGGCATCCAAGATAGGTATAATAAAAACTTTCATATAGAGTGCATTAAACACTATGATGCTTGATAATGATTTTGAGATATAAAGGTGGTAATGTTAGTTTCATGCTAGTTGGGTAATTGTGAAATTGAGAAATACTTGTGTTGAAGTTGGCAAGTCCCGTAGCATGCACGTATGGTAAACAGTGTGTGACAAATTTGAAGCATGGGGTGTTCTTTGAGTGCTTTCCTTATGAGTGGCGGTCGGGGACGAGCAATGGTCTTTTCCTACCAATCTATCCCTCTAGGGGCATGCGTAGTAATACTTTGCTTTGAGGGCTAATAAACTTTTGCAATAAGTATATGAGTTCTTTATGACTAATGTGAGTCCATGGATTATACGCACTCTTACCTTTCCGCAATTTGCTAGCCTCTACGGTACCGTGCATTGCCCTTTCTCACCTTGAGAGTTGGTGCAAACTTTGTCGGTGCATCCAAACCCCGTGATATGATACGTTCTATCACACATAAGCCTCCTTATATCTTCCTCAAAACAGTCACCATACCTACCTGTTATGGCATTTCCATAGCCATTCCGAGATATATTGCCATGCAACTTTCCACCGTTCCATTTATTATGACACGCTCCATCATTGTCATATTGCTTTACATGATCATGTAGTTGACATCGTATTTGTGGCAAAGACACTTTCATAATTCTTTCATACATGTCGCTCTTGATTCATCGCATATCCCGGTACACTGCCGGAGGCATTCACATAGAGTCATATTTTTGTTCTAGTACCGAGTTGTAACATTGAGTTATGAGTAAATAAAAGTGTGATGATCATTATTAGAGCATTGTCCCATGTGAGGAATGAATGATGAAAAAAAGAGAGTCCAAAGAAGCCCAAATAAAAAAAGAGGCCAAAGAAGCCCAAAGTCCTTTTTCCACACTTGTGCTTCAAAATAGCACCATGATCTTCATGATAGAGAGTTTCTTATTTTGTCACTTTCATATACTATTGGGATTTTTTTTTCATTATAGAACTTGGCTTTTATATTCCAATGATGGGCTTCCTCAAAATGCCCTAGGCCTTCGTGAGCAAGCAAGTTGGATGCACACCCACTTAGTTTCTTTTGATGAGCTTTCATACACTTATAGCTCTAGTGCATCCGTTGCATGGCAATCCCTGCTCCATGCATTGACATCAATTGATGGGCATCTCCATAGTCCGTTAATTAGCCGCGTCAATGTGAGACTTTCTCCTTTATTGTCTTCTCACATAACCCCCACCATCATACTCTGTTCCACTTATAGTGCTATATCCATGGCTTGCGCTCATGTATTGCGTAAGAGTTCAAAAGGCTGAAGCGCGTTAAAAATTATGAACCAATTGCTCGGTTTGTCATCGGGTTATGCATGATGGGAGCATTTTCTGTGACGAAAATGAAGCATGGCCAAACTATATGATTTTGTAGGGATAAGCTTTCTTTGGCTAAGTTATTTTGATAAGACGTAATTGCTTGATTAGTATGTGCTACCTCTTGAGCACTGCGTTGGTTTTTCCCTTGAAGAGGAAAGGGTGATGCAGTAAAGTAGCGTAAGTATTTCCCTTAGTTTTTGAGAACCAAGGTATCAATCCAGTAGGAGACCACGCTCAAGTCCCTCGCACCTACACAAACAAATAAGAACCTCACAACCAATGCAATAAAGGGGTTGTCAATCCCTTCACGGTCACTTACGAGAGTGAGATCTGATAGATATGATAAGATAATATTTTTGGTATTTTTATGATAAAGAGAAATATAGATGCAAATTAAAATAAAGGGCAATAGAAATAGCTAAGTGTTGGAAGATTAATATGATGGAAAATAGAACCGGGGGCCATAGGTTTCACTAGTGGCTTCTCTCAAGAGCATAAGTATTACGGTGGGTGAACAAATTACTGTCGAGCAATTGATAGAATGGAGCATAGTTATGGGAATATCTAGGTATGATCATGTATATAGGCATCACATCCGTGACAAGTAGACGGACTCCTGCCTGCATCTACTACTATTACTCCACACATCGACCGCTATCCAACATGCATCTAGAGTATTAAGTTCATAAGAACAGAGTAACGCCTTAAGCAAGATGACATGATGTAGAGGGATAAACTCATGCTATATGATATAAACCCCATCTTGTTATCCTCGATGGCAACAATACAATACGTGCCTTGCTGCCCCTGCTGTCACTGGGAAATGACACCACAAGATTGAAACCAAAGCTAAGCACTTCTCCCATTGCAAGAAAGATCAATCTAGTAGGCCAAACCAAACTGATAATTCGAAGAGACTTGCAAAGATAACCAATCATACATAAAAGAATTCAGAGAAGATTCAAATATTGTTCATAGATAAACTTGATCATAAACCCACAATTCGTCGGTCCTGACAAACACACCGCAAAAGAAGATTACATCGAATAGATCTCCACGAGAATCATGGACAACTTTATATTGAGATCCAAAGAGAAGAAGAAGCCATCTAGCTAATAACTATGGACCCGAAGGTCTGAGGTAAACTACTCACACATCATCGGAGATGCTATGGTGTTGATGTAGAAGCCCTCCGTGATCAATGCCCCCTCCGGCAGGACGCCGGAAAAGGCCCCAAGATGGGATCTCACGGGTACAGAAGGTTGCGGCGGTGGAATTAGTGTTTCGTGGATGCCTCTGATGGTTTGGGGGTACGTAGGTATATATAGAAGGAAGAAGTACGTCGGTGGAGATCCGTGGGCCCCACGAGGGTGGAGGGCGCGCCTGGTGGGGGGGGGGGGGTAGGCGCGGCCCCCTGCCTCGTGCTCTCCTCGTAGCTTTCTTGACGTGGACTCCAAGTCCTCTGGATCACGTTTGTTCCGAAAATCACGTTCCCGAAGGTTCCGTTTGGACTCCGTTTGATATTCTTTTTCTGCGAAACACTAAAATAGGCAAAAAAAACAGCAATTTGGGCTGGGCCTCCGGTTAATAGGTTAGTGCCAAAAATAATTTAAAAGTGTATAATAAAGCCCATTAAACATCCATAACAGAATATAATATAGCATGGAACAATAAAAAATTATAGATACGTTGGGGACGTATCAAGCATCCCCAAGCTTAATTCCTGCTCGTCCTCGAGTCGGTAAATGATAAAAACAGAATTTTTGATGTGGAATGCTACTTGGCATAATTTTTAATGTAATTCTCTTAATTGTGGTATGAATGTTCAGATCCGAAAGATTCAAGACGAAAGTTTAATATTGACATAAAAATAATAATACTTCAAGCATACTAACTAAGCAATTATGTCTTCTCAAAATAACATGGCCAAAGAAAGTTATCCCTAGAAAATCATATAGTCTGGCTATGCTCTACCTTCATTACACAAAATATTTAAATCCTGCACAACCCCGATGACAAGCCAAGCAATTGTTTCATACTTTTAATGTTCTCAAACTTTTTCAATCTTCACGCAATACATGAGCGTGAGCCATGGACATAGCACTATATGTGAATAGAATGGTGGTTGTGGAGAAGACAAAAAGGGAGAAGATAGTCTCACATCACCTAGGCGTATCAACGGTCTATGGAGATGCCCATCAATAGATATCAATGTGAGTGAGTAGGGATTGCCATGCAACGGATGCACTAGAGCTATAAGTATATTGAAAGTGCAACTATCCCTAGGTGGTTTTGGTAATTCATAACAACATATAGCTCATTGAGCTAATACTATTCCAAGAAAAATATTTCAGGAAAGCTCAATGGATGGCATGGCATGGATGATGAAAGTGGATCCCTCAAAATATCAAGGACAAAGGATTGGCTCAAGCTCAAAAGCTCAAGACTCTACATTTTACATTTTAGTGATCCAAGATCACATTAAGTCCATAGGAAAAGCCAATACTATCAAGGAGGGATGAGGTGTTGCTTAATGAGCCTTTGCTTCATGTGCTTAGTGATATGCTCCAAAACCCTCCACTACTTTTTCACATCCACATATGACCTAAACCTAAAGTCAAACTCGGCCCTACCGATTCTTTCTATCCGGCGCCACCGAGTTCAGATGTCATAGCCACTGCCACAAACCCTAGGCAAATCGGTCTCACCGATAGGGATCTCGGTCTCACCGAGATGGGATTGTAATCTCTCTGTTTCCCTTCGTAACGTTTCGGTCTAACCGAAGTGAGCGGTCGGTCCCACCGAGATTACAATGTAAACTCTCTGTTTCCCTTTTGTAACTTTTCGGTCTCACCGAAAGAGCAAATCAGTCCCACCGAGTTTACCTGACCAACTCTCTGGTTAGCTAACCAATTTCGGTCTCACCGAGTTTGTGTAATCGGCCTCACCGAGATTACGTTATGCCCTAACCCTAAGCATATCGTTCCTACCGAGTTGCATGTCAGTCCCACCGAAAACCCTAACGGTCACTAGGTTTACTAAATCGGTCCAACCGAGTTTGATGATTCGGTCCCACCGAGTTTGGTAAATTGTGTGTAATGGTTAGATATTGTGTGGAGGCTATATATACCCCTCCACCTCCTCTTCATTCGTGGAGAGAGCCATCAGAACGAACCTACACTTCCAACTTACCAGTTCTGAGAGAGAACAACCTACTCATGTGTTCAGGCCAAGATATTCCATTCCAACCATACGAATCTTGATCTCTAGCCTTTCCCAAGTTGCTTTCCACTCAAATCTTCTTTCCACCAGATCCAAATCCTGTGAGAGAGAGTTGAGTGTTGGGGAGACTATCATTTGAAGCACAAGAGCAAGGAGTTCATCATCAACACACCATTTGTTACTTCTTGGAGAGTGGTGTCTCCTAGATTGGCTAGGTGTCACTTGGGAGCCTCCGACAAGATTGTGGAGTTGAACCAAGGAGTTTGTTAGGGCAAGGAGATCGCCTACTTCATGAAGATCTACCGCTAGTGAGGCAAGTCCTTCGTGGGCGACAGCCATGGTGGGATAGACAAGGTTGCTTCTTTGTGGACCCTTCGTGGGTGGAGCCCTCTGTGGACTCGCGCAATCGTTACCCTTCGTGGGTTGAAGTCTCCATCAACGTGGAGGTACGATAGCACCACCTATCGGAACCACGACAAAAACATCCGTGTCTCCAATTGCGTTTGAATTCTCCAAACCCTTCCCTTTCATTCTTGCAAGTTGCATGCTTTATTTTCCGTTTCCTATTTACTCTTTGCATGCTTGCTTGAATTGCGTGAAGATTGCTTGACTTGCTTAAAGATAGCTAAAATCTGCCGAAGTCTAAAATTGGGAAAAGGCATAGCTTTTAATTGGTCAAGTAGTCTAATCACCCCCCTCTAGACATACTTCAAGGTCCTACAAGTGGTATCAGAGCTTTGGTCTCCATTTGCTTTGATTTCCATAGCTTTTGGTGGTCATAGCCTTGGTTTCACAACCTAGGAGAGTATGGCGTCTAGCGAGGGAAATTATCACCGTAGAGGTCCTTACTTTGATGGCACAAATTTTGCTAGTTGGAAGCATAAGATGAAAATGCATATTCTCGGACATAACCCCGCCGTTTGGGCTATTGTGTGTATTGGCTTGCAAGGTGAATTCTTTGATGGGAGAGAACCAAATCGTGAAGCTAGTGCGGAAGAGTTGAAGATGTTGCAATACAACGCTCAAGCTTGTGATATCCTCTTCAATGGATTGTGCCCCGAAGAATTCAACAAAATCAGCCATCTTGAGAATGCAAAGGAAAATTGGGTTACTTTGATTGATATGCATGAAGGTACCGACTCCGTCAAGGAATCCAAGTTGGATGTGCTCCAAAGTCAGCTTGACAAGTTCAAAATGAAGGATGGTGAAGGTGTCGCTGAAATGTACTCTAGGCTTGCTCTTATCACAAATGAGATTGCCGGCTTAGGAAGTGAAGAGATGACCGACATATTTATCATCAAGAAGATCCTAAGAGCATTGGATGGAAAATATGATACCGTGTGCACATTGATCCAAATGATGCCAAATTACAAATATCTCAAGCCAACGGAAGTCATTGGAAGAATTGTTGCTCATGAGATGTCACTCAAGGATAAGGAGGAACTTCACAACAAGTCCAGTGGTGCTTACAAAGCCTCATGTGAAGCCCCCACATCATCAAGTGAGAAACAAACCTTCAATGAAGAATTGAGCTTAATGGTGAAGAACTTCAACAAATTATACAAGAGTAGAAGCAAAGAAAGAAGCTCCAAGTCAAGGTCCTACAATGACAAAAGATCTTCTAGTCGAGAGCGCAATTGCTACAATTGTGGGAGACCCGGACACTATTCCAATGAGTGTACGACACCCTACAAAAGAAGAAAAGATTCTCCCAAGAGAAGAAGTAGAAGAGAGGAATCACCACCAAGAGAGAGAAGGAGTAGAGATGATCGTTATGAACGAAGATCCTCATGGGGAAGCAAGGATTCGGAAAGGAAGGACAAGTCATCAAAGAGCTACACAAAACGAAGACATCAAGCTCATGTTGGTGAATGGGTATCCGGCTCCGACTCCGACAATCACTCCGACTCCGAACACACTCAAGATGAAGGTGTTGCCGATTTAGCACTTGTGTCAACCAACTCCTACGACATATTTGAATCACCAAATGAAGGAATTGGAAGATGCTTCATGGCCAAAGGTCCTAAGGTAAAACACCCCGAGTATGTTGATTTTTATAGTGATGAAGATGACTTGCTAGGTGATGATGATTTACTTGTTGACAACTCTAGTGATGAATACTATGATGAAACGTCAATTAATCATGCTAATCAAGATGAAACGAATGACAATGATAAGGAGAAAATTGAGCTTCTAACTAAAGAACTAAACACTCTTAAGTTAGCTCATGAAACTATCTTCGAAGATCATCGAGAACTTTTAAGGGCTCATGAGAAGTTACGCTTTGAAAAGCTCAATCTTGAGCAAGAGCATGAGTTCTTAAAGCCAATCAATGATGATCTTCGTAAGAAAAGTTCTTCTTACATTGCCAAGCGTTTACTCTCATCTACTTACATGCCTCAAGTCAAGTCTAGTAACAAGAACAAGAAAGATTCTTCTTCTAGTAGTAACAATAACAATGCTAAACCCAATATTGTTGCTTCTAGTAGCTCTCTTGATTCCACTAATGATTCTCTTAGCCAAGTTACTCTTCAGCAAGAAAACGGCTTATTGAAGGGAATTATAGAGAAAGGTGTATACAAGATCCTTGCCGGGAGTAAGCAATTTTAGGAAATTGTACGCAAGCAAGGAAGGCACCGGAAGAATCAAGGTGTTGGTTTTGAACGAAAGTTCAATGCCAATGGAGTTGAGTGGGAAGAAGATCAATACCCCAAGACGAAGTTTGTTCCTCAACAAGTGAAGTATGATCCTACTTCCTTCAAGGGAACACAAGCACAAGATGATCTTCCACCACAAGACCACAAGAACAAAGGCAAGGACAAGCTTCAAGAAGAGATTGATGCATTTGAAGAAGCACCTAAGGCCTTGGTCAAGTGGGTTCCCAAGACTACGTCAAGTTCTACTTCATCAAGCACAACTACTACACCAAGTATTCCCATCAAGGTGATGTGGATCCCGAAGAAGAAGAACTAGAGAGTTCTTGAGGGTGACTCCGCCAACAGTTTTCACTCATATCATTATGGCAAGGACAAGTGCAATCAACTTCCATATCTTGCACTAGTTCAAGGAGTCACAAACCCTCATGTTGGTAAGGCAAGGGACAAGGTAACCTAATGTTTTCATGGACATCTTTTTGTGTGTGTATCACTCTATGTCTATGGATATTCTTGTTTGTTCCTGTGGGACTAACCCGTGTAGGTATTGAAAGTGCAACTCACTCCAAAGGATTGCTCCAAAAGATCTACATCAACATTGAGCATCCACATCTTCAACACCTACATGAAGTCATCATCGACACAACCCAAGGTTAGTTTATCCCTCTAAGGGGAGATCTCACATCTAGGGGGAGCTTAACTCTAAGAATTGAGTCAAAGCAACTCTAATGATGTGAACATATAAATGCTTTATGTAAAAGTGGTAACCCCACTTGAGCTTAAACGATGAGTATGACCTATGATCAAATGTTCTCATTTGACTCCTAAGTCAATATACTCATATATAGATGACCTAGTCATCGCCAACTGTTTGATAGATGCTAGAATAGGTTGTGCATGCTTTGGCACATATTTCATTTGTCATTTTATAGTGTGAGCATGTAGGTTGCATATTTTACTCATTCGAGGACATCCACTTGTTGTTTTGATTGGTTGGTTTCTTTTTCTTTGGCCAAGTGGATGGACAAGAATGCCTAAGAACCTTCTCTAGCTATCTATGCTTTTCTCGTCTCAAACTCTATTCATGCTACATCACAAAATTTGATCAAGTCGATTCGAACCACTGTGTGAGGAGCACTGAGTTCCCGATTCGTCATAGACTTAAACTTCCAAAACTTCTTTGTGATTTTCGGTCTGACTGATTCCTCCATTTCGGTCATACCGAGATTACTAAATCGATCTAGGTTTTCAATCTCGGTGCAACCGATTTTAACGTTCGGTCACACCGAGTTGCAGAATCATATCAGTTATGCATCTCGGTGCCACCAAGTTGTTCAACTCGGTCACACCGACAGTGTCGGGCTATATATACACACGGGAATTTTTTTGGAAAACTTTCTCCGAAACTTCTCGCCCGCGCATAGCTCGCTCTGCCTACCAGGTCTACGGATCGTCGACTTCGTCGCCAACCGCCTCCTGTCGCTGGTCTCCGCCGCCGTCAATGGAATTCTCCTCCGCCATTGCCGCCGTAGCGAGTTCACCGCTGAACTAGGGTATGAACTCGATCACTGTGCTATCCTCGTCCGATTCTTAGCACATTGTGTTCGTAATGCATCTTGCCACAATTGAAACACTTCTATCCAGTCAAAACTATCCTTAGAATAGGTATGATTCGAAAATTTAGGGTTAGGTTTCTGCCGAAACCATCTTGGACCCACAGAGTTGAAAAACTCGGTCCCACCGATTTAGCTAACGCCATTGCACTTGTAAGTCTCGATCTGACCGAGAATTACAAATCGGTGTGACCGATTTTAGAACTTTGTGAAACCCTAGCAGTCTCGGTGCCACCGAACTGTGACTCGGTCTGACCGAGTTCACTAGTTTAGGTTCCAAAAACTGCTTCGGTATCACCGAGTTTAAAAATAGGTAGATCCGAAATGCTTTCTGTGGAAAACTAAAACTAAGTTTTTTTGAATAATTCTTTTGCAAAAATATCTGCATTTTGTGATGCTCATTCACTCTACCTCATCTATAACTATTCACAGGGTCAGCAGTCAGTGTGAGCAGCATGTCGCACCAAAGTGACAAATTTAACAGTCAAGAGCAGATTCACATGAGTGAGGGCACTAGTCCCTCTAGCAGCTCGGATGAGGGGGCGAAGCACTCCCAAAGAACTTGCCCAAGGCTGCCACAAGGACAAGGAATAAAAAGACCTCAGAGTCTGAGGATGAGGATTATGTGGCAGCTGAGGATGAGGCCAGTTCCAAGAAGAAAGTGCTCAAGAAGGAGTACAGCTCGACGGCAGTTAAGCCTGGTATGAAGATCAAAAGGCCAGCAGGTAGACAACCAATGTACAAAGCCAGAGTCTCCACTCAAGCTTCTTTGGAATCCCAACCCAAAGAACCTGATGTTGCTGTAGGAAAGAAGAGGAAGGAAAGGGTCAAGAAGACCATGGCCAGAGTGACTGGGAAGCCTTCTATGATGGAGGAAGAGGAAGAAGAAGAGGTTGCTGAGCCTGCACCCAAGGCACAAAAGCTGATGGGTGATGCCATAAAGTCAGGGGCTGCAACATCAAAGCCCAAAGCTGCCCCCAAGCCCAAGAGTGCACCAAAGAGGAATACCAGAAGTATACCAGCAACAGAGAAGAACAAGGCTCCAATGCCTGTGGTTGATGCTGAGGAAGATGAAGAAGGGCAGGTCCTAAGGAAGCTCAAACCCAAGATCCCAGACCACAATGATGCTCATCCTGTGGCTGAGAACATGAAGATCAGGAGAGATCAAGGGTTGAGGCTATGGAGAGAGTCTGGTCCATATGCCACCAGGAGAAGGACTGCTGTAGATTACAGGTTCCACACCAAGGAGCAGCAGGACTTCTATGAGACCATCTTATTGGATAAGAAGCCCATAGTTTGTGATATGAGGTGGGTCGACTGGACCTACATTCAGGAGAATGAAGAACACTATCCTGGAGTGTATGACAACTTTAGTGCTTATGGAGTTGCAGATTTTGTTGGGCAGAAGCTCACAAATTGGAATGACGAGCTCATTATGCAATTCTACTCCACAACACATTTCTATCCAGAGGGCAGGATAGTTTGGATGTCAGAAGGAACGAGATACCAGTCAACCAAAGAGGAATGGGCAAGTCTGATCAATGCCCCAAAGGAAGATGAAGATGACTTGGACATTTATGCCAAGAAGAAGATGGGACACAACTCAATGTCACACATGTACAAGGAGATACCTGATGATGCACTTGAGTCCTTCAAGTTTGGATCAGTTCATTTTCTTCCGTCGGGGCTGCCTACAATTAAGCTCGGATCCTAAGGCACACTCTTTTCCCAAATCAGGTGATCACAACATGATCAGAGGGCATGCAATCAATTTGCTTCACATTTTTGATGTGCCTCAGAAATTCAAAGTCATGAGCCTCATAGTTGAAACTATCAAGAGGACTGCAGCAGACCAGAAGAGGAGCTATGGATATGCCTCACAGATTCAGGAGTTGATTAACTCAAAGATGGGCACAGGAACGTATCTGTTCGATAAGGAACACATGGTTCTCTATCCTGACTTTGAGGACAATCAAGTTGTCATGACTGAGAATGAACCATCATATGTTCAAGCGCAAGAGAAGAAGGAGAAGACAAGGAAAGAGAAGGCTGCCAAGATGCCAACTCAAGCAGAGGCATCTGAATACTTTCTGAAGAACAAGCACGAGCAGCTTGGTTATTTGATAGCATCAACTTTGCGGATTGAGAAGGGGTTGGCCACCCTAACTCAAAACCAGGAGAGCCTGGAAAGAATCATGGAACAAAAATTCTATGATCTTGATGTCAAGGTAACTGAGATTCAGTCAGCTGTGGAGCAGCTACAGGATGACATGCAGGAGAGAAAGGGCAGGAAAACGACTGATGCATTTGCCAGAGTGCCACGAGCTCAGAGATCAGCTGCTGAGCCAGTTCAAGACACCAGAGTCACTTCATCAGCTCCAGCTACAGCTCCAGCACCACCAGCTCCAGCACCAACTCCTTCAGCTCCTACTACATCGACTGAAGCCTTCGTTCTTGGAGTTCTCCGGACACCACCTCCACCAGAAGACCAAGCCTGAGAGACGATATAGTCCTATGCATTTTCTAGGAACTTTTTGGTAACTTGTTGCCAAAGGGGGAGAAAAATGTATAGATCATAGGCTTTCGAGAGAGAGAGATTTGCTTTTGTCCTCTCTTGTCCTTTTGGTTGAACTTTATTTGCTTTTGATTGTTTGAGATACTATGCACTTACCTGTGAGACATTGCTGATCATGTGTTTGATCATAAGCTACAATTATGCTCGTTATGATATTATCTTACTTATCCTTATATGATCATTCACTTTGCTTGGTGATGAGTGCGTGTATTCAATCTCTGTTATTTTGAGCGCTCCACCAAGATGTATGTGACATGGAAGAGTAACCCATGAGCCTAATTCCTTGTGCATTTGCAGTCCAAAGCAAATCTTAATATGCACAAATTAAGGGGGAGCTCTTGCTTCTCACATACTTCTCAAAGCGACGATGTTTTTCAATTTTTTTATCATTTGTCGAAGCTTTGATCTATATGTTGTCATCAATTACCATAAAAGGGAGATTGAAAGTGCAACTATCCCTAGGTGGTTTTGGTAATTCATAACAACATATAGCTCATTGAGCTAATACTATTCCAAGACAAATATTTCAGGAAAGCTCAATGAATGGCATGGCATGGATGATGAAAGTGGATCCCTCAAAATATCAAGGACAAAGGATTGGCTCAAGCTCAAAAGCTCAAGACTCTACATTTTACATTTTAGTGATCCAAGATCACATTGAGTCTATAGGAAAAGCCAATACTATCAAGGAGGGATGAGGTGTTGCTTAATGCGCCTTTTGCTTCATGTGCTTAGTGATATGCTCCAAAACCCTCCACTACTTTCTCACATCCACATATGACCTAAACCTAAAGTCAAACTCGGCCCTACCGATTCTTTCTATCCGGCGCCACCGAGTTCAGATGTCATAGCCACTGCCACAAACCCTAGGCAAATCGGTCTCACCGATAGGGATCTCGGTCTCACCGAGATGGGATTGTAATCTCTTTGTTTCCCTTCGTAACGTTTCGGTCTAACCAAAGTGAGCGATCGGTCCCACCGAGATTACAATGTAAACTCTCTGTTTCCGTTTTGTAACTTTTCGGTCTCACCGAAAGAGCAAATCAGTCCCACCGAGTTTACCTGACCAACTCTCTGGTTAGCTAATTACCAATTTCGGTCTCACCGAGTTTGTGTAATCGGTCTCACCGAGATTACGTTATGCCCTAACCCTAAGCATATCGGTCCTACCGAGTTGCATGTCAGTCCCACCGAAAACCCTAACGGTCACTAGGTTTACTAAATCGGTCCAACCGAGTTTGATGATTCGGTCCCACCGAGTTTGATAAATTGTGTGTAACGGTTAGATTTTGTGTGGAGGCTATATATACCCCTCCATATCCTCTTCATTCGTGGAGAGAGCCATCAGAACAAACCTACACTTCCAACTTACCAATTCTGAGAGAGAACAACCTCTCATGTGTTGAGGCCAAGATATTCCATTCCAACCATACGAATCTTGATCTCTAGCCTTTCCCAAGTTTCTTTCCACTCAAATCTTCTTTCCACCAGATCCAAATCCTGTGAGAGAGAGTTGAGTGTTGGTTAAACTATCATTTGAAGCACAAGAGCAAGGAGTTCATCATCAACACACCATTTGTTACTTCTTGGAGAATGGTGTCTCCTAGATTGGCTAGGTGTCACTTGGGAGCCTCCGACAAGATTGTGGAGTTGAACCAAGGAGTTTGTAAGGGCAAGGAGATCGCCTACTTCATGAAGATCTACCGCTAGTGAGGCAAGTCCTTCGTGGGCGACGGCCATGGTGGGATAGACAAGGTTGTTTCTTCGTGGACCCTTCGTGGGTGGAGCCCTCCGTGGACTCGCGTAACCGTTACCCTTCGTGGTTTGAAGTCTCCATCAACGTGGAGGTACGATAGCACCACCTATCGGAACCACGACAAAAACATCCGTGTCTCCAATTGCGTTTGAATTCTCCAAACTCTTCCCTTTACATTCTTGCAAGTTGCATGCTTTATTTTCCGCTGCCTATTTACTCTTTGCATGCTTGCTTGAATTGCGTGAAGATTGCTTGACTTGCTTAAAGATAGCTAAAATCTGCCAAAGTCTAAAATTGGGAAAAGGCATAGCTTTTAATTGGTCAAGTAGTCTAATCACCCCCTCTAGACATACTTCAAGGTCCTACATATATGAAAGCTCAACAAAACAAACTAAGTGGGTGTGCATCCAACTCGCTTGCTCACGAAGACCTAGGGCATTTTGAGGAAGCCCATCATTGAAATATACAAGCCAAGTTCTATAATGGAAATTTCCCACTAGTATATGAAAGTGACAACATAAGAGACTCTCTATCATGAAGATCATGGTGCTACTTTGAAGCACAAGTGTGGTAAAAGGATAGTATCATTTGTCCCTTCTCTCTTTTTCTCTCATTTTTTTCTTTGGCCTTTTCTCCTTTTTTATGGCCTTTCTTTCTTTTTTTAGTCCGGACATCCCGACTTATGGGGGAATCATAGTCTCCATCATCCTTTCCTTACTTGGGACCATGCTCTAATAATGATGATCATCACACTTTTATTTTCTTACAACTCAAGAATTACAACTCAATACTTAGAACAACAATATGACTCTATGTGAATGCCTCTGGCGGAATACCGGGATATGCAAGACTGACATGTATGAAAGAATTATGAACGGTGTCTTTGCCACAAATACGAGGTCAACTACATGATCATGCAAAGCAATATGACTATGATGGAGCGTGTCATCATAAACGGAACGGTGGTAAGTTGCATGGCAATATATCTCGGAATGGCTATGGAAATGCCATGATAGGTAGGTATGGTGGCTGTTTTGAGGAAGGTATATGGTGGGTTTATGATACCGGCGAAAGGTGCGCGGTATTAGAGAGGCTAGCAATGGTGGAAGGATGAGAGTGCGTATAATCCATGGACTCAACATTAGTCATAAAGAACTCATATACTTGTTGCAAAAATCTATTAGTTATCGAAACAAAGTATTACGCGCATGCTCCTAGGGGGGGTAGATTGGTAGGAAAAGACCATCGCTCGTCCCCGACCGCCACTCATAAAGAAGACAATCAATAAATAAATCAAGCTCCCACTTCATCACATAACGTTTCACCATACGTGCATGCTACGGGAATCACAAACTTTAACACAAGTATTTCTCAAATTCACAACTGCTCAACTAGCATGACTCTAATATTACCATCTTCATATCTCAAAACAATTATCAAGCATCAAACTTCTCATAGTATTCGACACACTCATAAGATTTTCTTTTACTAATCTTGAATGCCTATCATAATTAAAGAAAATTACCATGCTGTTTTGTAGGACTCTCAAAATAATCTAAGTGAAGCATGAGAGAACAATAGTTTCTATAAAAAAAATCCACCACCGTGCTCTAAAAGATATAAGTGAAGCACTAGAGCAAAAACTATATAACTCAAAAGATATAAGTGAAGCACATAGAGTATTCTATCAAATTCCGAATCAAGTGTATCTCTCTCAAAAGGTGTGTACAGCAAGGATGATTGTGGCAAACTAACAAATACAGACTCAAATAATACAAGACGCTCCAAGCAAAACACATATCAGGTGGTGAATAAAAATATAGCTCCAAGTAAATTTACCGATGGATGAGGACGAAAGAGGGGATGCCTTCCGGGGCATCCCTATGATTTGGATTTTAGGTGTCCTTAGATTATCCTGGGGTGACATGGGCATGCCCAAGCTTAGGCTCTTGCCACTCCTTGTTCCATACTCCTCAAATCTTTACCCAAAATTTGAAAACTTCACAACGCAAAACTTAACAGAAAATCTCGTGAGCTCCGTTAGCGAAAGAAAACAAAACACCACTTCAAGGTACTGTAATGAACTCATTCTTTATTTATATTGGTGTTGAACATACTGTATTCCAACTTCTCTATGGTTTATAAACTATTTTACTAGCCATAGATTCATCAAAATAAGCAAACAACACACGAAAAACAGAATCTGTCAAAAACAGAACAGTCTGTAGTAATCTGTAACTATCGCAAACTTCTGGAACTCAAAAACTTCAGCCAAAATAGGACGACCTAAATAATTTGTTTGTTGATCTGCTGCAACTGGAATCAATATTTTATCACGTTCTGGTTATTTTTAACAATTTTTTCGTGAACAGAAAGTTTCTGGAATTTTCAGCAAGATCAAATAACTATCACCCAAGAATATCCTATAGGTTTAACTTGGCACAAATACTAACTAAAACATAAAAAATCTAACCAGAGGCTAGATCAAATATTTATTCCTAAACAGAAGCAAAAATCAAAAAAAAAATTGGGTTGACTCCCAACAAGCGCTATCGTTTAAAGCCCCTAGCTAGGCCTAAAAACACGGATAGATCTAGGTATTGCCATCTTTGGTTTTAGGGAAGAAAAGGGCAAACTTGTTATCTATGGAATTAATCTTTCTATTTTGACAAAGCACGTGGCTATTAATGGTTGAAGAAAGATTAAGCACGTTGCGGAAATTTGTATCTAAGCTAGCTTTTATCTCTTTAATAGATTCGTTTTGGTAGGAGAGCAAAAGAGATGTAGATTCAACTTTCTCATTCATGGGGTGCCCAAATATGGTTTTCATATTTTCATAAGTATCTACGGCATTCCCTTCAAGAAAGCCTTCTTCGAATATAGAATCTAATACATGCTTAAACGAAGAAGGTAGGGCAACGTAAAAGCTCTTCAAGTAAATTTCAATTTGGTACTGGGGCACATAGTTAGCCCGTATCCTTAACTGCCTATCCCAAGCATCTTTCAAAGATTTATCGAGTAAATAATGAAGAATTCCGGAATTATCTTCATCTTGAGCAACGCGTTGGTTTTTCCCTTGAAGAGGAAAGGGTGATGCAGTAAAGTAGCATAAGTATTTCCCTCAGTTTCTGAGAACCAAGGTATCAATCCAGTAGGAGACCACGCTCAAGTCCCTCGCACCTACACAAACAAATAAGAACCTCGCAACCAACGCAATAAAGGGGTTGTCAATCCCTTCACGGTCACTTACAAGAGTGAGATCTGATAGATATGATAAGATAATATTTTTGGTATTTTTATGATAAAGAGAAATAAAGATGCAAAGTAAAATAAAAGGCAATAGAAATAGCTAAGTGTTGGAAGATTAATATGATGGAAAATAGAACCGGGGGCCATAGGTTTCACTAGTGGCTTCTCTCAAGAGCATAAGTATTACGGCGGGTGAACAAATTACTGTCGAGCAATTGATAGAATTGAGCATAGTTATGAGAATATCTAGTAATGATCATGTATATAGGCATCACGTCCGTGACAAATAGACCGACTCCTGTCTGCATATACTACTATTACTCCACACATCGACCGCTATCCAGCATGCATCTAGAGTATTAAGTTCATAAGAACAGAGTAACGCTTTAAGCAAGATGACATGATGTAGAGAGATAAACTCATGCAATATGATATAAACCCCATCTTGTTATCCTTGATGGCAACAATACAATACGTGCCTTGCTGCCCCTGCTGTCACTGGGAAAGGACACCGCAAGATTGAACCCAAAGCTAAGCACTTCTCCCATTGCAAGAAAGATCAATCTAGTAGGCCAAACCAAACTGATAATTCAGAGAGACTTGCAAAGATAACCAATCATACATAAAAGAATTCAGATAAGATTCCAATATTGTTCATAGATAAACTTTATCATAAACCCACAATTCATCGGTCCCGACAAACACACCGCAAAAGAAGATTACATCGAATAGATCTCCACGAGAATCGTGGAGAAGTTTGTACTGAGATCCAAAGGGAGAGAAGAAGTCATGTAGCTAATAACTATGGACCCGAAGGTCTGAGGTAAACTACTCACACAACATCGGAGAGGCTATGGGGTTGATGTAGAAGGCCTCCGTGATCAATGCCCCCTCCGGCAGGACGATGGAAAAGGCCCCAAGATGGGATCTCACGGGTACAGAAGGTTGCACCGATGGAATTAGGTTTTCGTGGATGCCTCTGATGGTTTGGGGGTACGTAGGTATATATAGGAGGAAGAAGTATGTCGGTGGAGCAACATGGGCCCCACGAGGGTGGAGGGCGCGCCTGGGGGGGTAGGCGCGCCCCCTGCCTCGTGCTCCCCTCGTTGCTTTGTTGACGTGGACTCCAAGTCCTCTGGATCACGTTTGTTCTGAAAATCATGTTCCCGAAGGTTTCATTCCGTTTGGACTTCGTTTGATATTCTTTTTCTGCGGAACACAGAAATAAGTAAAAAAACAGCAATTCGGGCTGGGCCTCGGTTAATAGGTTAGTCCCAAAATAATATAAAAGTGTATAATAAAGCCCATTAAACATTCAAAACAGAATATAATATAGCATGGAACAATAAAAAAATTATAGATACGTTGGAGACGTATCAGTATGCTTGAAGTATTACTATTTTTATGTCAATATTAAACTTTTATCTTGAATATTTTGTATCTGAACATTCATGCCACAATAGAGAGAATTACATTGAAAATTATGCTAGGTAGCATTCCACATCAAAAATTCTGTTTTTATCATTTACCTACTCGAGGACGAGCATGAATTAAGCTTGGGGATGCTTGATACGTTTCCAACGTATCTATAATTTTTGATTGTTCCATGCTATTATATTATCGGTTTTGGATGTTTAATGGGCTTTAATATACCTTTTTATATTATTTTCGGGACTAACCTATTAACCGAAAGCCTAGTGCAAATTACTGTTTTTTTGCCTATTTCAGTGTTTCGCAGAAAAGGAATATCAAACGGAACCCAAACGGAATGAAACCTTCGCGAGGATTGTTTTTGGAACAAACGCAATCCAGGAGACTTGGAGTGGACGTCTAGGAAGCCATGAGGCAGCCACGAGGTAGGAGGGCGCGCCCAGGGGGTAGGCGCGCCCCCACCCTCGTGGGCCCCACGTAGATCCACCGACCTACTTCCTTCGCCTATATATACTCTTATACCCTGAAAACATCCAGGGGAGCCACGAAACACTATTTCCACCGCCGCAACCTTCTGTACCCGTGATATCCCATCTTGGGGCCTTTTCCGGTGCTCCGCCGGAGGCGGAATCGATCACGGAGGGCCTCTACATCAACACCATGGCCTCGCCAATGATGTGTGAGTAGTTTACCACAGACCTTCGGGTCCATAGTTATTAGCTAGATGGCTTCTTCTCTCTCTTTGGATCTCAATACAAAGTTCTCCTTGATTCTCTTGGAGATCTATTCGATGTAACTCTTTTTGCGGTGTGTTTATCGAGATCCGATGAATTGTGAGTTTATGATAAAGATTATCTATGAACAATATTTGATTCTTCTCTGAATTCTTATATGCATGATTTAATATCTTTGCAAGTCTCTTCGAAATATCGGTTTAGTTTGGCCTACTAGATTGATCTTTCTTGTAATGGGAGAAGTGCTTAGCTTTGGGTTCAGTCTTGCCGTGTCCTTTCCCAGTGACAGCAGGGGCAGCAAGGCACGTATTGTATAATTGACATCGAGGATAAAAAGATGGGGTTTATATCATATTGCTTGAGTTTATCCCTCTACATCATGTCATCTTGTCTAATGCGTTACTATGTTCTTATCAACTTAATACTCTAGATGCATGCTGGATAGCGGTTGATGTGTGGAGTACTAGTAGTAGATGCAGAATCGTTTCGGTCTACTTGTCACGGACGTGATGCCTATATACATGATCATGCCTAGATATTCTCATAACTATGCGCTTTTCTATCAATTGCTCGACAGTAATTTGTTCACCCACCGTAGAATTTACTATCTTGAGAGAAGGCACTAGTGAAACCTATGGCCCCCAGGTCTATTTTCCATCATATTAATCTCCCGCCAACGTGCTATTTCCGTCGCCGTTTATTTTTCAATCTTTACTTTTCAATCTATACAACAAAAATATCAAAAATATTTATCTTCTAACCTTTATCAGATCTCACTTTTGCAAGTGGTCGTGAAGGGATTGACAACCCCTTTATTGCGTTGGTTGCAAGGTTCTTATTTGTTTGTGTAGGTACTAGGGATTTGCATGTAGTCTCATACTCGATTGATACCTTGGTTCTCATCCTTATGGGGAAGTCTATAAATTATACGTCCCTTGCTTGAATCATAACGACTTACTTCAATTTTGACCCTATCCCCCATCAGTAAAAACTGAAGGAAATACTTACGCTACTTTGCTGCATCACCCTTTCCTCTTCAAGGGAAAACCAACACATGCTCAAGAGGTAGCAATACCTAACACAAACGACATGTACAAATAGTGTACCGTATACAACACATATATAGTGCCATTAGTAGTTCCCGACCGTTAGCTTATCTCCACAGTTTCCCATTTCCCTCAAATGCCTACATAGCCTCCTAATTCCCTCGTGTGGCGCTGACATTGGGGGAATGTTGATGAGTGGTGCTGATGGTTTCGGTGCGGCTGCTCCTGCTCGTATCGCTGCCACGACGGTGGTCGCCGCCGAGCACTTGCCTAAGGTCATCAGAAGGCAGGTGTACTACGGATCTGAATCGTCCTGTCAGGTTCCAATCTATCCGGATATTTTTTAGCATGTCCAAAGAATGGCTCCTTGATGAATCCGCCCCGAAGATCCTCCCCGAAAGCGATCTGCCGCCAGATCCGGAGCTTGATTCCAGACTCCCGCAACACGAGTTCGACTCCAAGTTTTGCGCCACCGAGAAGTACCAAAAGCTGAGTTGTGTGCACGGGCACACTCCCACTCGACGTGTATGCACGGAGGGATTCGACATTGGCAGGCGGTTTCTCAGTTGCCCCTTAGAGGTTAGTGCTAATTGAATTCATCGTTTTACTTCAGTTAATGCCACCGCTCATCGAGGATACTATTTAACATTGGCAGGGATATGAGGCTTGTGCCTTTGTTAACTTGCTGGATGAAGAATGGCATGGCAGGGCTCGGAGTGTTATCACCAAGCTCGCAGATGATAACGTAAAGCTGAAGAAGAAACTGGCTGATCCGGAATGTACAATAAGTACGATGAAGCAAGAAAGAATCAATCACAAACAACAGATGAAAGCAGGAGACAAGAAGGAACTAGCATGTGTAGTTGTGGTTGTCGCATTAGCCATGTTCTATGCTCTGTGTGCAATGATTGTTTGGGGTTTTGTTTGACAGTATTTCTGAAGAACATCTAGATGTGCTCTAAGTAATGCACATCTAGGTCCTACGCCATTGAAGTTACGCGAAGATTCGTGCAGATATTTTTCTTTGTCTTTTTCTTTTCCTTTCTAGTTTGATTATTACTGCTTTATCAATAAGAAGAGCTCAAAGTATTGCTTACCACCTATCCTACTCCGTTCGTACCGGTACCGGTGCACAATCCCAAAACTCGTTCCTTGTTTTTGACCTGAAAAAGAAAACCAGCCAAATAGCCAATAGGATTCCTGCGCAACCCCGGGAATTTGGAGCGACTGGGTACAAATAATTGCGGTTGATTATATCATCGGTTAGATAATACATCAACCCCCCACTTCAATTGGCAGTTCCTCTTCTCTGCATACCCCGCTTAAGTGTCCACCATCTTCATCGTCCCCGACAGGCCGCGCGACACACTGGCACACACTCTACAGCCATGTCGAGCGACGGCGAGGACAACAGTTCGGCCAGCAGTCTGGCGCCCGATGATAGGTCAACATCGGAATCATCCCGATTGTTTTCCATGAGTCCGGCGTCGAGCCCAGACCTCGATTATATCCGGTTCATGGAAGGGACGTGGCCTCCGGATTCGTCAGACGACAACCAGACGGACGAGGAGCCGTCAGAGGACGAAGAAGAGGACGACGATGATGATGGTGAGGAATGGTCGAACGAGGAGGAGGAGGACGACGACAGCAACGACGATGACGACGGCGGCGGCGATGAAAAGCCAACGGTCAGCGGAAAGAAGCGTCCTCGCCAAGACGATGTCGCGGGGCCATCCAACAAGAACAACAAGAAGAAGAAGGACTAAATTAAGCGATCAGATATATCTCGCTTATCCTGTCAATCACATCGCAGACGGTTAGTAATATGTATTTGACAGAGATCTTCTACATTATCGCCAACAGGTTGGTTTGTTGAACTGTGTGCCCTGACGAGCACACAATTCACAAAAAAAGACCGTATGGGTTGTCTATAATGATCTTACACAATTCTGATTACCGACCTGTTTGTCGGGTATCACACACATCTTGTTAAGCCAAATTGTTTGTATTCACCTAACTCATCGCAAACGGTTCATCGGAGTGAACTGTATGCCGTATATCGCACACGCCTTGATCTGGTTGCCCATTTCTGTTGCTCTGTCACATCGCAAACAGTTCGTACAGATCAACTGTATGCCCTTCATCGCACACGCAACTAAAACCTGAACCGTGTTTGATGCATACGTCATTGCAAACGTTTTATACATTTCTGACGGTTTTCATACAACACCGTTTGCTATTATTGCATCACACACAGTTTCTCGAAGGTCCTCTGATCATAGTGTCATGTTAGCATCATCCTGCAGTAGTGTGTGGCAGTTGTGCCTCTCCTTGTGCAAGCAGTACTACCATCTCCTTGTGCAAGCGATACTACCAGCTCCTGCACCGGCGCAACTACCGCATGAGGGGTGATTCCCTTGGGTTTGGCAGCAGTGCTCCATCGGTAGCCTCACAGTAGTTGCGGTTTATCTTCTATTAACTGGTACTACTGGGGTCCAAGGCGGTTGTACCGCCCCAGACTTAGTGGCAACAGGGGGATGCAATTTGGGCGGTTGGACCGTGCCATGTACCTCACAAACCACGACTGCTAGGGTGATTCCTTTCCAGTGATGAGTGGTACAAGGGCAGTTGTTAAACGGTTGTTTTGATAAATTCATGATTTACCAGTATTATCAGTGGCCCGACGGGTATACCGCTCTGGTGTTGCAAACGTGCACAACTGTTGGATTGGGAGAGCACTATCTAAGGAGGCGGTTCTTCCATCTCCCACCTACCTATTGCCTCTCTCTCTCCTCCATTAATGTCTGAAGCTCTTTCTTGCCCGATCTCCTTCTCTAGCCAACCAAATTGTTTGATAGGGATTGAGGGAATAGACCTAGATCTACACTTACACCAAAGATATTTGATTCGCCCATACATTGGATCTAGATGATTTTTCATATAGAAAACTTTTTAATCTGAGTTCGTATGCAAAAGTTATGCCCATTTTACTAAATTCCAGAGAGATTTTGCAAATAAATTCGAAATTCATATTTGTAAATTTTCCCAACAACTAGACCACATATCACGTGGGAAACTTATTTTCTATTATTTTTTGACATTTCCATCATTTTCTTTTATTTATTTTAAACTAAAAAGGCGGTCCACTTGGGGGTGCATTTGGTTAGCGTTAGGCGCACTGAGGATATTGCGCCATTACTAGTTGACATAGTAATGGCGCACCTTCACAAAGTGCGCCATTACTATGTGTATCACTTGGTCAAACCTTGGTCAAAGTTAGTAATGGCGCACTTTGTGTAGGTGCGCCATTACTAAGTTTGACATAGTAATGGCACACCTATGCAAAGTACACCATTACTAAGTTTGACCAAGGTTTGACCCAGTCATACACATAGTAATGGCGCACTTTGTACAGGCGCGCCATTACTATGTCAACTAGTAATGGCGCACTATGCCCTGGAGCGCCACTACTAACAATTTTTTTATTCAAAACTAGTAATGGCGCACCACACACCAGGTGCGCCATTAGTAATATGTCAAAAATGGCGCACCTGTATCTGGTGCGCCACTGCTATATAGCCCTTTTCCTAGTAGTGTCTCTTCTACAATGTAAGCGACGATGCTTTCATCTTACCTTCTGAAAGAACATGCGGTGCCCCCATGTTTGGTTTTGGTAATTGATGGCAATCTCGATGGACTAATGGTTGCCTTGAGTTATATTTGAAGGTTTTGTCCATGGCTTTTCTTGGAGTACATGTGTTGGTTTCAAGGAGAGTTTGTGTCGACCAAGGTGCTATTCAAGGAATTACCTAAAAGATTGGTCTTGTGAGAGATTGATCAAGATTGGGAATTACCTAAAAGATTGGTCTTGTGAGAGATTGATCAAGACTCAGTCAAAGAGTGAATCAAGTTGATCAACACACAAAGCGTAGAAGATGTACCGAGAGGGATAAAGCGATCCCGTGGTATGGTAAGCATTGTCACTTACGCTTTGTGTACTAACCCATGGTCTTCGTGAGAGTTCTTTCTGGGGTTAGGTTGCGGTGTGCAAGTTCAAGTGAAGCATCACGAAGAGATCAAATGCTTGAAGCTTGCCATCCATTGTGGTGACAATGGACTTGTGAAGATGCGCGGAAGGGTGGCTCACCCATAGTGGAGTATGGGGGAGCAATCAACTAGTCTTCATCGAGCCAACACAATCAAGAAAGGTGGTCCAACTTGAGGGAATCAAGATCGTCATCTTCTAGCTCAAGTGGACCATGTGCAAGGCAAAGGTTTTCCCTTGATAGATTTTCTATTTTACTGGCCTGATGGTGGTAGTTGGCAGACCGGGTTATAGGATCGTTTGCCCTACTATCAAGGGGGGCTCTCGATGAGTAGCTTGATCGTATTGTTCGTAGAGAGCTCAAACCATTGCATCCTTGCATCATCTTTCTTGGTTCTTGTTTGGTTCTCTTTGTGTGTCTTAGAGCTTATGGTCATCTTGATGACAAGCTCGAGTTCATCGAAAACGGAGTTCACATGCATCTTCTATGATGTTTCCGATGTTGGAGGTTATGCCCGTTCTTCTCTGTTGGAGGTTTCACTCCTCTATTTGTTAGGCTTACCTCCCCTGTCGCTATTTTGATGCTACTCGTCGTCTTTACCGCGTATCGCCACAAGCGGTAGTACCGCTGCCCCACAGTGGTAGTACCGCGTATGGCCGTGGTTTTCTCGTGTCGGGTTCAGCGACAGTAGTAGTGGCAGTAGGAGCGGTAGTACCGCTCATGTGCGGTAGTACCGCGGCTACCACCGCCCCTAGTGTTGCTCAAAGGCTCTCCTCCCTGTTCCTTCTCCTTGTGCTCGTGGTAGGCGTTGTGCGCGGTCCCAGCGGTAGTACCGCTGGGCCAAGCGGCAGTACCACTGCGGCCAAGGGTAGTACCGCTGGTTCCAGCGGTAGTGCCGCTCATACGGCTCTGCCTCGTCCTCTGTTTTTCTCCGCCCTCTGGGTTCTACCGCCCGGGCGGTAGTATCGCTCCCCTGAGCAGTAGTACCGCTCGTGCGCGGACTGAGCACATAACGGCTGGATTCGGGAGCCCCTATAAAAGGGGGTCTTCTTCCCCATTCAATCTTATCCTTTGAGCTCGTGTTCTTCCCCCATTGTTGACCTTCTTCGAGCTTGCTAACTCTCAATCCCTCAATGAATTCTTGCTAGTTTTGGGGGGAAAAGAGAGAGGAGATATAGATCCACATTTCCACCAATCACTTTCTCCTCTATGTGAGGGGAACCCTTTGGATCTAGATCTTAGAGTTCTTTGTGTTCTCTTCTTTGTTCTTCCTCTCATTTTCCTCCCTAGCATTAGTTGCTTCGGTGGGATTTGGGAGAGAAGGACTTGGGCACTCCGTGTGCCCTTGCCATTGCATTTGGTGCATCGGTTTGAGTTCTCCACGGTGGTACGTGGAAGTTACAAGTTGAGAAGCTTATTACTCTTGGGTGCTTGGTACCCTTGAGCTTGTTTCTCTTGGGTGCTTGGGCGCCCTAGACGGTTGGTGGTGTTCGGAGCTCAATCATTGTGGTGCAAAGATCCAGGCAAGCGTCGGGGTCTCCAATTAGGTTGTGGAGATCGCCCCGAGCAATTTGACGGCACCGTGACCGCCCCAAGAGTTGCCAAAGTGTACGGGTTCGTGACCGCCCCAAGGGTTGCCATTTGTACAGGTTCGGTGACCGCCCTCAAGGGTCCCTTAGTGGAATCACGGCATCTTGCATTGTGCGAGGGCGTGAGGAGATTACGGTGGCCCTAGTGGCTTCTTGGGGAGCATTATGCCTCCACACCGCTCCAAACGGAGATTAGCATCCGCAAGGGTGTGAACTTCGGGATACATCATCGTCTCCGCGTGCCTCGATTATCTCTTACCCGAGCCCTTTACTTTGTGATAGCCATATTGTTTCTTGTCATATATCTTGCTATCACCTAGTAGTTTATCTTGCTTAGCATAAGTTGTTGGTGCACACAGGTGAGCCTATTTGTTGTAGGTTTTGTGCTTGACAAATTAACCGCTAGGTTTATTCCGCATTTGTTCAAGCCTAAACCATAATTATTTTAAAGCGCCTATTCACCCCCCCCCCTCTAGGCGACATCCACTATCTTTCACCTTCTCTTTTGTCATTTGTCATTTTGTGTCTTATTTTTGTTCGTGTTTACCATGACGCTTGTATTTTTCTTATCAGCTACTGTACATTCATGTGATTGATCTTTTTGGGCTCGGCATCGTATTGCCTAACGGTCCTTTTCCCATCAATGTCTGGACGAAGAAGCTGATAACTCTTGTCCTCAACAAGGATGTTCAGGCTGACAAAGTTTCTTTCGGGACACTACCGGTAATCTATAACTATGTTTTTCAGTTCACACACTGCTTTGCCACTGCATTTTCTTTTCATTGTTTTTTGTTGTTACTTATCTGACTTGTCACTACATTTTTTTCAGTTGAAGCCTGAGTTTGGCATGAATTTCTGTCTGTTTTGTGGTCTGGAAGGTCTTGACAAGTTTATGCGTGTTCATACTGCCCCAAGCTGCAGTCAGGAGGTGAGCATGTAACCTCGTTTTTTTGCTATTCTACGTTTTTTCATAGGCTGATAACTTATTTGTTGCACTCAATGTGGTGACCCTCTTTTGATGTCAACTTGACACTCTTTACTAACTTGTTTGTTTCCAATGTGTCATATCCTCTATAAAGGATCATAATTATGTTGCAACCATGTGATAATTCTTATTGTAAAACTTTGTTGCATTCCTGTGATAACTTGACATCATGATAACTTTGGTTGCATTCGTGTGACGATTCTTTTTTTCTAAAGCCTTAGATTACCTAAGTTTTTTGCGGATATCTAACTATGCTATTTTAGTTCATTTTCATGGTGACTGAATGTTTGTTAAATCATGAATACATTCATGTGTTTACAGCAACGACACCACACATTTGTTTGGTATTGTTCATGTGTGTGGTTTTTGTGAACTCATGATAACTTTTGTTACATTTTGGTGATAACTTACAATTTATTTTTATTTTTTTGCATTTTTTATGTTGAACAGAAATTTGCCAAATCAACTCAGGTGGTTGCTCGGTTCACGTCTGCCATGGCTGGCATTCTAGGCAATCATGTGCAATCTTTACTGCTTTGGATGATGAGGGCCATTTAGATGCATCCCGTCAGCTAGACGCTGGATTGAATGTTCTTTCTTCTGCTGCCCGTACGACGGCAAGGACCACACGCTCATCGCAAGGCAGGCGGCCAGAAAGCCCTGGAACGAATATTGCTGAAGATTCTGACAGTGATGACGAGTACCACGGAGGCAATGATGCTGACTCCGATGATGATAACGATTTTGATAATATGGATTATCGAGTTGTTCGTCATCGCCGTAACGATCCTTTTGTTGCTTCAGGTAGTGGTACCACGAATCTAGATATGGGCAACGATCTAGCTGATGATGACACCACACATCTGGATGATGCAACGGTTAAAGCTCATGAGGACACGAGACCAGATGCTGAAAACACGCCTGTCCGCCCTGTCTATGAGAACCTCAATGAGTCTCAGATCTTGCTCACTGGCACCTCTCATGTAGGATCAGTCGGATCAAGTGATGGAGGGCTTAGCCAGCAAGGTCTGGCAAACACGCGAGCTGAGCAGCCACTGAATCTTCTGTCAAGCAGTGTAGTTCTCAGCTTCTGAAAAAATTGGCTTACTAGAGGCGCAAGAAACTGAGGCAACCATCACCCCCCCCCATTCAGCTTCACCAACTGTGCCGCTCCGTCCAACTTCACCAGTTGTGCCTCCCAGCCCATCGCAAAGGCCGTCTTCACCAATTGCACTGTCAGCTGCTGAAATTCATTTAGCTGTGAAGAAAGTTGTGGTCCAGAAGCTTGGTATAAGTGTGGCTGAAAAGGGAACCGGTGTCGCCGTCCCACTATCCACCATGCGGAAGGAGGTCCCACGCAGGTGAATGATTTTTTAGGGTCTTTTTTATTAATGTTGTGCCTGATACAACATGGTAAATCTAGTTTTTTGAGCATGGTAGTTTGGGTAATTTCATGCTTATAATTAACTTGCTCAAATTTCCCTTGCAGGGCACCTGGCAAACAATCTGCTGCTGCTAAGGATTCAGAGATTGCACCAGTAAAAATGTATTCACGCTCTTACTTTCGTTTATGTTCAGTAGTTCTTTTCTGTTTTTCTATAGTATTTTCATGTGCACTGAAACTATAGTTATGTTTTGCACCTACCAACACGCTGGTCATTTTTTTTGTCTGATAAGTTTTTTTGATGAACATTGATAACTCAAATATGCCCCCCCTGATAATTTAGAGTTACCAATCTTGATAACTTTTTGTGCTTGTAACATTTGGTTATTTGTTTTCATGCAGTGCACCTATGAAACAAGTTGCTGCTGCTAAGGGTTCACCAAGTGTATCAGGAAAAAGGTGTTTACATACCTTTCTTGTTTGCAGTATACAAAACAAATTGCTGGTTTATTTGTTCATATCATTTGATAACTTTATATTTCTAGTCCTTGATAACTTCGTAATTTTTTCCCTGGATGTTAGTTACACCTGAAGTATGTGACATCTTTTTTTGTTTGTAACATGTGGTAACTTAGGTTTAACAACATGTGTAATCTCACTACTACTCTTGTGTACCCATATTTCAGTCGTTCAAAAGATAAATCCGCTGTGAATAGGGTGAAATTCGCCAAGACCAGATCCTCTCCACGACTAAGGGCAACATCGTCGCAGGCAACATCATCAGAGACAACAGAAGTTATCCATCTTGATAAATCTCCCACGGCGACATCTCCGTGTGATAAAGCAGCAGCAGCTAGCAAGGGCGCATATGATGCTGTTGCGGCGACATCAGTTGGTCTTTCTGATGACCCTGTAGATCAGCTTGCTGCAGCGGCAACTGTTACTGCTATTGTTGAAGATATCTCTAGCGCGACTGAGGCTGTTGAATGTGAAAATGAAGTCATTGCCAATGTAGGTCATGATGAAGGTGAAGGTATTTCTGTCTCCCATCACCTTTTTTTTACTTGTATGTAATGATGATTTATGTTGACGATGTGTTAAATCTTTTTCCGCTGTAGCCGTTCGTGTTATTGAAGAAGTTGTGGGAGGTACCCTAGTCAATATGCCTATTGATACGGCTATAGCTGGAGGTCAAGAGAATGATGCCCAGAATCCTGCGGCCACAGGTTGGTAACTTCACTTTCTTCTGTTGATAAGTTGTCTATTTAAGCCATGATAACTCAAGTTAATGTTCTGACATAGCAAATACAGTGTCCACTTCATGTTTACCTGAAGCATTTTTTCCATTTTTGTGTGTTACTTTTGGTGTTTGTTGCAGTAGCTGACCCTGTGTTGGAGTCGAGCACCCCTAGAGCTGGAGAATACAATGGTAATTTTACGCCACCCAGCTGCTCTCTTGGGCTTGATGCCATCTTTGGTGCGAGTCCACAAGTGCCACCATCTACTGAAGCAACTCCAATGGCTCAAGCTGCACCAGCATTGGCTAAAGTACCCCCTGCAGCACTAGAAGCATCGGCGGCGGCGCCATCGGCTCAAGCTCCACCTGCAACACCAGAAGCATCGGCGGCGGCGCCATCTGCTCAAGTACCCCCTGCGGCACCAGAAGCATCGGCGGCGGTGCCATCGGCACAAGTTCCACCTGCAGCACCAGAAGCATCGGCGGCGGCGCCATCTGCTCAAGTACCACCTGCAGCACCAGATGCATTGGCGGCAGCGGGACTGGATCAAGTTCCACCTGGAGCACCAGAAGCACCTGCGGCAGCGCCATCGGCTCAAGTACCACCTGCAGCACCAGCTACTGGCCCTGTTTCTGTTCTAGGGCTTGCATCTCCTGTTGCTGCTGGCTCCAAGGGCAAGACAGTGCTGAAAGTTACCAATGCGCAGCCGGTTGCTTGGGCTCCGCCACCCAACTCTGGTAAGTGAAGACCTTGTGTCTTCGCTTTCCGCAGCGAGAGTGATGGATTGACATATGTCAGTGTACATCCTTTTGTTTGTGGTTTGGTGTGCTCTTTTTATTTATGTGTTTGGAATTTGCTATCCTTTCGTGTGTATGGATGAATGTAATACTAGTTCTATGCTTTGTGTCATGTAAATGAACATGTGTGGTTTCAGTACCCGGAATATATATTTCTGTTGTGTTCCCTACAATTTTTTGTACGACGCTAGCATAGATGATAACTCCAACCTCTTTCCCCTGGTAACTTTGTCAGTTTTGAAAGCTGATGTTATTCGTTACTAACTTTTATCCATTACTAACTCTAGTAAGCGCGTGATACATACATCTCCTATCATTGCCTATTTATTTTCCTTAATTTGTTGTCATACTTACAAAACATTACTGCACTGGTAGTAGCAGGTGTGTACTCTTATTCATCTGAAATTTGTTATTACTCCCTTGTTTTTTAATTATCCTGATAAGTCTATTTGACACTATCTTGTTAACTCAAATGTTCAAATCCTGATAATTTACGAACCATTGACATGATAACTCCAGCCACATATGCATTCTTTACCATTCTGGGCTATACAATTCTTTTTGCTCTTCTTTTTTAATACATGTTTTGATGATATCACACCTGTTCCTCGTTATGCACCAGTGCTATCTAATTTGTTCTTTAAAAAGCCCATACCAGTGTGCTGGTAATCCACATTCAGATCACCTGGTATTTTCTATATTGTGGGCCTAATAACTTATTGTATATTGTCTTAATTTTTAATACTTGTTTCTTTTCAATATATGATCTTGTTTATCACTACTGTTCATGTCCTCATCACTCTTTTTTTATTTATGTAACACCGGAAGGTGGTCGTGTGCAAGTGTATGATGTCGAGATTGACGATGATGAGGTTCTCATGTGGTGGGAAGAATTTGAACATGACAATCCATCATTAAAAGGGAAATCCAATGTTCAAATAGGTGATTTTTTCTGCTCCATGAACATTGCAACCCTTGCACAAACCCCTTTCTTTGTTTTTCAACTCTAGACCACCACTTGATAATTAAAACATGTGGCAGTTGATAAGTTATGACCCACCACTTGATAATTCTTTCACCCATCTGCTGATAACTCATGTTTTCAATGTTTTTTTTGACTTTTTTTCTTTACTCATGTCCTTGTTACATTATACATCTTAGTTATGTTTTTCTGTTTTTACCAGACAACCCTCAAAGTTCAACATTTCTTACACCAGAGTTACCACCTCGCACAGAGCATTTAGTACGCAGTTCAACCCCTAAATCCTTTATTCGGAAAGTTAGGGTCACCCACTCGTCCAAATACCTGCTCCCGCCTTTTGCCACCCTAACACCGAGCAAGGAGGAAGAGTTTGTTTACAAGGAAGTTATCAAGCATACTACTGATTCTAACTCTAAGATTAAAGAGTATGTTTCCATCCTTTTCTCATTTTTTTAACATAAATCATTATTTGTGTGCCATTTTTTGAAATGTATTTTTAAATATATTTTTTGTATTTGTAGTGTTAGGGTCATCGACATTGATGGTAGGTGGGTCACCCTCGGTGAGCTTGCCAATTGTGTGAAGGGAGTTAGGCAACTATCAACCAGCATTACCGAGTTACATGTTCGCATTCTCTAGTTAAGGAAACGCCAAACAGGCTCATCTTCCCTTGGCTGCTATCTGTGTATCTGTTGATAGGAGACTTCAATTCCAAGTGTGTATGGAAGTATTTCTGACGGGACAATTTTTAAATTCTTAGTCACCAGGATCAGGTATGTTACGTTTGCTGGATCTGGTATGTTATGTTTGCTTGCCCTGGTAATTCTGCAGTTAGAGTCTTGGTAACATCATGTTAATATTAGTACTTTTATCTTTTTTACCCTGACATTGTTTGTTATTCATGTCATGATAATCTCTATCCTGCACACTGGCAACTTTGACCTTTATGCCCTGATAATTTTTTTCTAGTTGCCTCCCATGTGAATTTCATGACCATTTGTTATCTTGGTAATTTTGTTTCTTTCTCTCCTTCCATGCTTACTGCCATTTAATTTTTTGCAGCTACTATTCCCTGCTTTGCAAAAGTTGGGCCTCGGTCCAGATGACGGGCATTGGTATGTGTTGTCACTAAATCTCAGGGTGAAGCGGTTCTAAGTTCTAGATTCATTGCGTGAACAAGATAGTCCTTCTCTTCTCGAGCATGCAACAAGATACATGAACGCTATAAAGAAGGCTTGGTTGATAAATTACAAGGACTCGCCTAAGCAGATTCAGGACTATGAACTTGTGTACACTGATGTGTTGAAACAGGATAATGGGTTAGTTGTGGATTATTCACTCTCTTTTTAACACCCCATTATATGTTCTTATCCCTATTTATTGACCCGGTAGCAAACTCCAATTAAACTGATTGTGTGTTGTTTTTTTCATCAGAAATGTTTCAGCATTGATTGCGGATTTTTTGCCTGCACGTACCTTGAGGTCTGGGATGACAAAAATATTCCGGCCTTAAATAAAGATCAAATTCCAGCTCTCTGGAAAATTTTGACATTGAGGTGGTTAGATCATGATCAAAACAAATGCAAGCAGTGCCTTTATCATCTGTTCGGCAGTGAGTGATGAGGCGATTTTTTTACGACAGTTTGATAACTTCCACCAAAATGTGCTGATAACTTTTTTACATGAATCTATCATGACAATGTCATGGAGCAAAGTGTTGACATGTTGTTTTACTATAGTATACACAGTCCAAAGTCACTGACTACATGCAAAATTCACTGTTTTGATTATATTTTGTATCACATTTGATTTGATAACTGCAATCATCTTCTAGTTGAAGAGCGAGATTACTTTATTCTATTTTTTAGAAGTGCAAGAAGGCCTAATTTTTTGTTCATAAGTAATACAACGCAGTGCTGGTAGCCTTCAAAAAAGGTAGATATAAAATTTTCGGATTTACAAATCCATGTCAATTCCATCATACATTGCTGGTAACTGGCATAATAGGGTACTGATAGCTTGCATAAAATATAGATATACAATTTGTTGCATTACAAAGCCATGATAAATCCATGATACAATGCTGATAACTGGACTGTTATGGCTTGCCGCATTTCCCACAAACCAAGAGGACTCTGCTTACAGTATCGTCTTTAATTGTTTTTCTGTATTCCAGTCTCATTCCAAACCCATGTCTGAGTGCATATTGCTTATAGTGATCATAACTTCCTCAAAAGTATCCAACTTCATCGTTTCATCAGGAGGCTTCAGTGTGGAGTATGCCTCGGTGTTTTTGTCTCCCTGTTCAGCATTCTCTCCTCCTGTTTCTAGACTCGCTGGCTCGCTGACTAAATGATCAAAGAAGCTTTCTCTCCCCCCTATGCTGCTAGTAGTCGGTCATTTGCTTGTCTCTCGGACCATCGGTTTGCTTCTAGATGTAGCACCTGTAATATTTTTGAAGTTGTTAATTTGTGTTATTGTGACGCCCCCGATTCAATCGTACACTAATCATGCACGCAAATGTGTACGATCAAGATCAGGGACTCACGGGAAGATATCACAACACAACTCTAAAACATAAATAAGTCATACAAGCATCATAATACAAGCCAGGGGCCTCGAGGGCTCGAATACAAGTGCTCGATCATAGACGAAGTCAGTGGAAGCAACAATATCTGAGTACGACATAAGTTAAACAAGTTTGCCTTAAGAAGGCTAGCACAAACCGGGATACAGATCGAAGAGGCGCAGGCCTCCCGCCTAGGATCCTCCTAAACTACTCCTGTGTCGTCGCTGCCGGGCTGCACGTAGTAGTAGGCACCTCCGTGTAGTAGTCGCCATCGAAGGTGGCGTCTCGCTCTGGCTCCACCGTCTGGTTGCAGCAATCGGGTAAAGAAAGGGGAAAAGGGGGAACAAGGCAACCGTGAGTACTCGTCCAAAGTACTCGCAAGCAAGGAGCTACACTACATATGCATGGATATATGTGTAAAGGGCCATATCGATGGACTGAATCAAGAATGCCGTAATAAGAGGGGATATCTAATCACGTCAAGACTACGCTCGCAGCCTCCGCCTTGCAACATGTAGAAGAGAGCAGTGAAGTCCTCCAAGTAGCATCACATAGCATAATCCTACCCGCGATCCCTCCTCGTAACCCCGAGAGAGAGCGACCACCGGGTTATATCCGCACTTGGAAGGGTGTGTTTTATTAAGTATCCGGTTCTAGTTGTCATAAGGTCAAGGTACAACTCCAAGTCGCCCTGCTATCAAGATCACGGCTATTCAATAGATTAACTTCCTGCAGGGTGCACCACATAACCCAAAGACGCTTGATCCCATTTGGGCGGACACACTTTTTCGGGTCATGCCCGCCGCTGAAGATCAACACGCCGCAGCCCCACCTAGGCACAACAGAGAGGCCAGCACGCCGGTCTAAACCTAAGCGCCGCGGGTGCGGGCCCATCGCCCATAGCACACCCAAGACGCTTGCGACGCGCCGAAAGCGTAACTAGCCCCTTAATACAAGAGCAGGCTTACGTTCCAATCCGGCGCGCGCCACTCAGTCGCTGGCGTCACGAAGGCTTCGGCTAATACCACGACGCCGGGATACCATAACTACTCCCACGTAGATGGTTAGTGCGTATAGACCAAATGGCCAGACTCGGATCAAATACCCAGATCTCGTTAAACGTGTTAAGTATCCGCGAACGCCGAACAGGGCCAGGCCCACCTCTCTCCTAGGCGGTCTGAACCTGCCCTGTCGCTCCGCCTCAAAGATCCACTCGCGGGTGCTCCACAAGCCGACCTGACTTTAGTCACCACATGTATCATGTATAAATATATAGTATATACCCGTGATCACCTCCCGAGTGATCACGGCCCGATAGTATAGCACAGCAGACGGACAAGAATGTAGGGCCACAGATGGAAATACTAGCATCCTATACTAAGCAAGAGGATAGCGGTAAAGGTAACAACGAGAGTAGCAAGGGAAAGGCTATGCAGCAGATAGGAATAATCGAAAGCAGTAACATGCTACACTATTCTAATGCAAGCAGATAGAGAAGAGTAGGCGATATCTGGTGATCAAAGGGGGCTTGCTGGTTGCTCGGCAAGAGAGAGGGGTGGTCAACACCGTAGTCGTACTGGGTAGCAGCGGCGTCGGTCTCGGTGTCTAGCGGAAGAAGAGGGGGAAGAAACAATAAATACATAGCAAGCAAGTGCATAATAGGACAACAAGCAGAGCTAGACGTGTTCCAACGCAGTATGAGGTGATACCGGTGAAGGGGGAAAACATCCGGGAAGCATCCCCGGTGTTCCGTGTTTTCGGGCAGATGAACCGGAGGTGAAATGTTGCAGGTTCACTACGCTAGGGACGCGTGGCGGATGAACGGGCTGCGTATCCGGATTCGTCTCGTCGTTCTGAGCAACTTTCACGTAGAAAGTTTTCCATCTGAGCTACGGTTTATTTTATATTAATTCTTAAAGTTTTAAATCATTTTAGGATTAATTTAAATATTTTAATTCAACATTATCGAGCGAACTGCTCGCCGACGTCATCATGACGTCAGCATGACTCAGCAGTCAACAGAGGTGTTGACTGGTCAACTGACGTGTGGGTCCCGTTCGTCATTGACGGTTTAGTCTAATTAGGGTTTAAGTAATCTAATTACTGTTTAATTAGACTAACTAGTTAATTAGGTTAACTAAACAGGATTAATTTAGTTAATTAATTTAATTAATTAAATTTATTATTATTATTATTTTAATTCTTTTTTTTATAAAACCGTTCTGGGGCTGGAGGCCCCACTGTTCATAGGCCCATAGGGGGCACTGGCCCATTGGTCATTGGCCCATAGGCCAAAGTGGATCGGGCGCTACGGGCGCAACGGGCGCTGTATCGCGCGGGCGCCCGCCCAACGGGACTAGCGAGGGGCGCGGGCGACGAAGCCGCCGCTGGCGCGGGCGAGGCTCCGCCAAGGGGAGTGGAGGTGGCCGAGTGGCGCGGCACAGACGCGCCTCAGGGGTTCGCGGGCGCCTGTGTGGCGGCGCGATGTATACTGCAGCAGCAGACGCGGGCGAAAAGTGCTCATGGGCACGGGAGGAGGAGGACCGGGCGTCGGGCGACGACGGAGGGGTGGGAGGCGCAAGACGCGTAAGCGCGAATGCTGTGGGGGTGGGAGGGAAGGAACGTGCATGGGAGGGGAAGCTCACATCGCGGAGCAGGGAACGGGGCAGTGTGCTCGGGGAGGTCGGGGACGACCGGGCGACGAGGAGGAGGCGCGTGGACCTCCGGGCGGCGGCGGATCGGTCCAATGAGTCGGGAGGGATGAGGAGGCCACGGCGAGGTCGAGGTCGGCAGGCCAGCTCCGGCGATGTGCGGCAGTGGAGTCGGGGCGGATCCCCTCGATCCAGATCGAGAGGAGGCAGAGGGAGTCCGGCGGGGAGGGCGGCGAGGTGGTGACGGTGTGCGGCGGCGGCCTGCGTTGACGGCGTCCGGCGAGGACGAGCGACGAAGAAGGGAAGGCGGCACCGACGACGGCGGGTGGTGGGGCGGCTCCAGCGGGGGTGAAGCAGGATCGAACGGAGGGAGGAGAGGCTGCGAGGGTGGGTCGGGTATGAGGCGCCTCGCCTCTGGTCTTGATGTGCGGCGGCGCGAGTGGGGAGGTGAGGGATCGAGCGAGAGGAGTGGGGGGAATCAGGGGGGGAGTGGGTGCGGTTACGGACTTAGGGTTTCGGGGTGGCTCAGGCTACTGGGCCGGCCTGGTTGGCCCGATGGCTAGCTGGGCCGAGGCCCAGCGAGGGAGGGGGGTTTCTCTTTTTTTCTGTTTTTGTTTTGACTCCTTTTCTTATTTTCTTTTCTGTTTTATTTATTTTAAAAGTATTTAGGCATTTTATAAAAATGTGTTTACTTCACCATAATTACTGATGCAATAATTGACATAGCCCGAACATTTTTATTTTAATATTTGAAAACTTATGTCGTTTGACTTATCTTGGATTTAAATTTGAATCATTTTTGAACTAACTCGAGTTTATCAACAGTAACCGAGGTGACGTGGCATCCTTAGTAGAGGGTTACTGTATTTAATTACCCGGGCGTCACAAATCTCCTCCACTACAAGAAATCTCGTCCCGAGATTTAAGAGGTAGTGAAAGGGGGGAAGGTTTGGTTACGAATCTAGCGGGTCTTCTCATTCTGGCTTGCTCTTCTCGAAGAGAACCGGTCCAATACATTGATGTCTTCATTTCTCTGCTTCAGGCCCTTATGATGAAGTCGGCATCCTTTCTTCGGGATCTTCATCGTATTTACGAATAGGTAACGGGGTAGATCGGAAACGACAGAATGCTATAAGGGTAAAAACCTGGGATTAACCCATGAATGAGCATATGAGTACCTCTCGATTTGAACAAATAGAACACATCGAGAGTAAAGTTGGAAGTCCAACAAGAAGTTTCAGGCAGCCAGGCAATCGTTCAATGCCTAGTCAGAAGGTGAAAGGGGTTTCAAGCAACGGAATAATTATTGTTTCCAATGCCAGAATTGATGATCTCATCGGAAGGTGGCTCATGAATTACATACGAGTCCACGTGGGAGGAATAACTTTGGGAACAGGGGGGTGTACAGGAGAGTCAGGTTCCGATCCTGGGACCTGTGGGTTATGGGCCCACCATGTGGGGTAAGAGTAGGAAGGGCGTTGACGTCTTGCACGATCACATAAGAAAGACATGTCAGAGCATAGCCTGTCAGTTATGTTGGCAACAATGTCGGTACCAAGGGCGAGGGACTAAGAGAACTATTTTCCGCCGTTGAACGAGGCGGACCAATAGGCAAAGTTCTCGCCCATCGATGGTTCTTTGGAATGTCATCAACAATAGTAACAGGGTCTTACTAACAGATTTGTACACCGAGGTGTTTACATAAGCAGGGGAATATTACTGCTTAGATCATATAGATCACAAGAAAGGTTAAACCAAACAATGGGAAGGAAAATATGACTATCAGATTAAACAGAACAATGGAAAGGAAAATGTGTTGAAACACATATTCCAGGGGTATATCCTTCCCAAGGACAAGCAGAGCATGATATCCATGACAGGATATAACGTAGAAAACCCTTTTAGGTAAGTGGAGAGGAATTTCATGACATTACGCAAACAACGGTGTTTGGATAATCGAGCGAGAAACATTTAGCATTGGGTTTCAAATGTTCTTGTTGAAAATCGGGTTACCACAGACATGCTTCGAGATAGCATTGACATGGTCTTCAAGCAAAGGTCGGACTTTGGGTATACAAAGGGTCCATCAGGATAACTTATAAAACAAGGCATTCAATTTCCTCATTGAAAAATGGTTAACCTAGCTAAAAAGGAAACTATAACAATAGGTCCTCCGGTCAGGAGTGCTAGACATGACATCACCTTACCGGGTCATATAAAGACCAATGTTATAACTCTTGTAAATAGGTTCCAACCATCATATCTGACTGAGATTCAGATTTGATTGGTGTCAGGATGCCTCAGACTCAGGATGTCTGAGAATAAAAGGTGCAACACAATTTGACGAGATGACATTGTGAGATTCTCAGAAATGATCTATGGAAGCGAGTTCTGAAACAAGAGTTCATCAGTAAACCAGGGAGAGGATGAGGAGGTGGCTGATAGGCTCAGCAACAAATCATCGAGATTTCCAAAGGATTGATTTCCACAATTATGTGAACAAAGATATATCATTTGTCGGATCAAATGATATAATGATGTATGCTCGAGGGAAACATACACAACTGAAAAATGATAGAAGGGTGCACCCAGGAATCTAGACTAGGTAGCACGATCAATGTTCGAATGATGATTCAATAAGCAATAGACTTAGAAAGAAACTATAGACCAACAACTTCAAAGCAATAGGGTTGCTAGAAGTTTAGAATTTACACATCACAGACCATTTGTTGGTATTCCGGTTAGAAACAACACGGAGACCAGGAACGAACGCAAAAGGCGAGAGATATTACTATATCAAGAATTCTCAAGAGGTGGTAAAATTTGTAGGGGAACGTAGCAGAAATTCAAAATTTTCCTACGTGTCACCAAGATCTATCTATGGAGAAACTAGCAACGAGGGAAGGGGAGTGCATCTACATACCCTTGTAGATCGCTAAACGGAAGCGTTCAAGTGAACGGGGTTGATGGAGTCGTACTCGTCGTGATTCAAATCACCGGAGATCCTAGTGCCGAACGGACGGCACCTCCGCGCTCAACACACGACAGCCGGTGACGCCTCCCATGCCTTGATCCAGCAAGGAGAGAGGGAGAGGTTGAGGAAGACTCCATCCAGCAGCAACACAATGGCGTGGTGGTGGTGGAGGAGCGTGGCAATCCCGCAGGGCTTCACCAAGCACCAAGGGAGAGGAGGAGGAGGAGAGGCAGGGCTGCACCAAGAGGAGAGGTTCTCATGTGTATGGCAGCCCCAAACCTCAACTATATATAGGGGGAAGGGGGGGCTGCGCCCCCTTTAGGGTTTCCCCACCCCAAGGGGTGCGGCCAGCCCTAGATCCCATCTAGGGGGGGCGGCCAAGGGGGGAGGAGTGCCTCCCAAGTCAAGTGGAGGCCTCCCCCTTTAGGGTTTTACCCTTCCCATGCGCATGGGCCTTGGGGGGGCTGGTGCCCCTGGCCCATTAAGGCTAGGGCGCCCCCCTACAGCCCATGCTACTGTATTGGACGTGGTGGAACAATTTCCGGACCTCCGACCCCTCCGAATCCTCCGAACCTTCTCGAAACTTCCCGTACAATACCAAAAACCCGAACTTTTTCGGAACCCGAACAACAACTTTCCATATATAAATCTTTACCTCCCGACCATTCCGAACTCCTCGTGACGTCCGGGATCTCATCCGGACTCAACAACATTCGTAACCACATACAAACTTCCTTTATAACCCTAGCGCCATCGAACCTTATGTGTAGACCCTACGGGTTCGGGAGACATGTAGACATGACCGAGACGTTCTCCGTCAATAACCAACAGCGGATCTGGATACCCATGTTGGCTCCTACATGTTCCACGATGATCTCATCGGATGAACCACGATGTCAAGGACTCAATCGATCCCGTATACAATTCCCTTTGTCTAGCGGTATTGTACTTGCCCGAGGATTCGATCGTCGGTATCCCGATACCTTGTTCAATCTCGTTACCGGCAAGTCTCTTTACTCGTTCCGTAACACATCATCCCACGATCAACTCCTTGATCACATTGTGCACATTATGATGATGTCCTACCGAGTGGGCCCAGAGATACCTCTCCGCTTACACGGAGTGACAAATCGATCTCGGTTCGTGCCAACCCAATGACACTTTCGGAGATACCTGTAATGCACCTTTATAGTCACCCGATTACGCCAGGACGTTTGGTACACCCAAAGCATTCCTACGGTATCCGGAGTTGCACAATCTCATGGTCTAAGGAAATGATACTTGACATTAGAAAAGCTTTAGCATACGAACTACGATCTTTGTGCTAGGCTTAGGATTGGGTCTTGTCCATCACATCATTCTCCTAATGATGTGATCCCGTTATCAATGACATCCAATGTCCATGGTTAGGAAACCGTAACCATCTATTGATCAACGAGCTAGCCAATAGAGACTTGCTAGGGACATGGTGTTGTCTATGTATCCACACATGTATTTGAGTTTCCTATCAATACAATTATAGCATGGATAATAAACGATTATCATGAACAAGGAAATATAATAATAACTAATTTATTATTGCCTCTAGGGCATATTTCCAACAGTCTCCCACTTGCACTAGAGTCAATAATCTAGTTCACATCGTCATGTGATTAACACTGATAGGTCACATCGCCATGTGACCAACACCCAAAGAGTTTACTAGTGTCTGTAAACTAGTTCACATCATCATGTGATTTAGACTCAATGAGTTCTGAGGTTTGATCATGTTTTGCTTGTGAGAGAGGTTTCAGTCAACGGGTTTTAGTCAACGGGTCTGAACCTTTCAGATCCGTGTGTGCTTTGCAAATTTCTAGGTCATATTATAAATGCTGCTTCCACGCTCCACTTGGATCTATTCCAAATGGTTGCTCCACTATACGTATCCGGTTTGCTACTCAGAGTCATTTGGATAGGTGTTAAAGCTTGCATCGACGTAACCCTATACGTCGAACTCTTTATCACCTCCATAATTGAGAAACACGTCCTTATTTACTCCAAGGACAATTTTGACCGTTGTCCAATGATCTATTCCTGGATCATTCTTGTACCCCTTGACTGACTCATGGCAAGGCACACTTCCGGTGCGGTACACAGCATAGCATACTATAGAGCCTATGTCTAAAGCATAGGGGACGACCTTCGTCCTTTCTCTCTTTTCTGCCGTAGTCAAGCTTTTAACTCTTAACTTCATACCTTACATCTCAGGCAAGAACTCCTTCTTTGACTGATCCATCTTGAACACCTTCAAGATCATGTCAAGGTATGTGCTCATTTGAAAGTATTATTAAGCATTTTGATCTATCCTCATAGATTTTGATGCTCAATTGTTCAAGTAGCTTGATCCAGGTTTTCCATTGAAAAAAACTTTTCAAACATCCCTATATGCTTTCTAGAAATTCTACATCATTTCTGATCATCAATATGTCAACAACATATTGTTATCAGAAATTCCATTGTGCTCCCACTCACTTCTTTGGAAATACAAGTTTCTCATAAACTTTGTATAAACCCAAAATCTTTGATCATCTCATCAAAGCGCACATTCCAACTCCGAGATGCTTACTCCAGTCCTTAGAAAGGATTGCTGGAGCCAGCATACCTTTTAGCATCCTTAGGATCGACAAAACTTTCTGATTGTATCACATACAACCTTTCCTTACGAAAACTGGTAAGGAAACTCATTTTGACATCCATCTGCCAGATTTCATAAATCCATCTTATGCTTAACATTATTCTGACGAACTTAAGCATCGCTACGGATGAGAAAATCTCATCGTAGTCAACTCCTTGAACTTGTGAAAAACTCTTCGCCACAAGTCGAGCTTCATAGACGGTGACATTACCATCCACGTCCGTTTTCTTCTTAAAGATCCATTTATCTGAATGGCTTGCCGATCATCGGGCAAGTCCACCGAAGTCATGGATCCTTTCTCGGATTTTATGGCTTCTAACCATTTGTCGGAATTTGGGCCCACCATCGCTTCTCCATAGCTCGTAGGTTCATTGTTGTCTAGCAACATGACCTTCAAGACAGGATTGCTGTACCACTCAGAAGTAGTACGCATCCTTGTCACCCTACGAGGTATGTTAGTGACTTGATCCGAAACTTCATGATCACTATCATAAGCTTCTACTTCAATTGGTGTATGTGCCGCGGGAACAACTTCCTGTGCCCTGCTACACACTAGTTGAAGTGACGGTTCAATAACCTCATCAAGTCTCCACCATCCTCCCACTCAACTTTCCAAGACAAACTTTTCCTCGAGAAAGGACCCGGTTAAAGAAACAATCCCAATTGCTTTCGGATATGAATTAGGAGGTATACCCAACTGTTTTGGGTGTCCTATGAAGATGCATTTTATCCACTTTGGGTTCGAGCTTATCAACCTGAAACTTTTCACATAAGCGTCGCAACCCCAAACTTTTAAGAAACGACAACTTAGGTTTCTTTAAACCATAGTTCATACGGTGTCATCTCAACGGAATTACGTGGTGCCCTATTAAAGTGAATGTGGTTGTCTCTAATGCCTAACCCATGAACGATAGTGGTAATTTGATAAGAGACATCATGGTACGCACCATATCTAATAGGGTGCGACAATGATGTTCGGACACACCATCACACTATGGTGTTCCAGGCGGTATTAGTTGTGAAACAATTTCCACAATGTCTCAATTGTGTACCAAACTCGCAACTCAGATATTCATCTCTATGATCACATCACAGACATTTTATCCTCTTGTCACGAAGATCCTCAACTTCACTCTGAAATTACTTGAACCTTTCAATAATTCAGACTTGTGTTTCATCAAGTAAATATACTCAACATCTACTCAAATCATCTGTGAAGTAAGAACATAATGATATTCACTGCATGCCTCAGCACTCATTGGACTGCACACATCAAAATGTGTTACTTCCAACAAGTTGCTATCTTGTTCCATCTTACTGAAACCGAGGCTTTTCTGTCATCTTGCCCATGTGGTATGATTTGCATATCTCAAGTGATTCAAAATCAAGCGAGCCCAAACGATCCATCTGCATGGAGTTTCTTCATGCGTATACACCAATAGACATGGTTCGCATGTCTCAAACTTTTCAAAAACGAGTGAGTCCAAAGATCCATCAACATGGAGCTTCTTCATGCGTTTTATGACTTACATGGCAGTGCCACAAGTAAGTGGTACTATCATTACTATCTTGTATCTTTTGGCATGAAAATGTGTATCACTACGATCGAGATTCAATAAACCATTCCTTTTGGTGCATGACCATTGAAGGTATTATTCAAATAAATAGAGTAACCATTATTCTCCTTAAATGAATAACCGTATTGCGATAGACATAATCCAATCATGTCTATGCTCAACGCAAACACCAAATAACAATTATTTAGGTTTAACATCAATCTCGATGGTAGAGGGAGCGTGCGATGCTTGATCAACCTTGGAAACACTTCCAACACATATCGTCAGCTCACCTTTAGCTAGTCTCCGTTTATTCCGTAGCCTTTTATTTCGAGTTGCTAACACTTAGCAACTGAACCGGTATCTAATACCCTGGTGCTACTAGGAGTAGTAAAGTACACATTAACATAATGTATATCCAATATACTTCTATCGACCTTGCGAGCCTTCTCATCTACCAAGTATCTAGGGTGGTTCTGATCCAGTGTCTGTTCCCCTTATTACAGAAACACTTAGTCTCGGGTTTGGGTTCAACCTTGGGTTTCTTCACTAGAGCAACAACTGTTTTGCCGTTTCATGAAGTATCCCTTGTTGCCCTTGCCCTTCTTGAAACTAGTGGTTTTACCAACCATCAACAACTGATGCTCCTACTTGACTTCTACTTTCGCGGTGTCAAACATCGCGAACACTTCAAGGATCATCATATCTATCCCTGATATGTTATAGTTCATCACGAAGCTCTAGCAGCTTGGTGGCAATGACTTTGGAGAAACATCACTATCTCATCAGGAAGATTAACTCCCACTCGATTCAAGTGATCATTGCACTCAGACAATCTGAGCACAAACTCAACGATTGAGCTTTTCTCTCTTAGTTTGCAGGCTAAGAAAATCGTCGGAGGTCTTATACCTCATGACGTGGGCACGAGCTTGAAATCCCAATTTCAGCCCTCAAACATCTCATATGTTCATGACGTTTGAAAACATCTTTGGTGCCTCTACTCTAAACCGCTCAAGCGAACTATCACGTAGTTATCAAAACGTGTATGTCCGATGTTGAAACATCCACAAACGACGTTTGAGGTTCAGCACACCGAGCGGTGCATTAAGGACATAAGCTTTCTCTCGTCCGCATAATCGCTACTTTCAACTTTCAACTATATTTTCTCTAGGAACATATCTAAACAGTGGAACTAAAGCGCGAGCTTCGACATAATTTGCAAAAGGTCTTTTGACTATGTTCAAGATAATTAAGTTCATCTTATGAACTCCCACTCGAGATAGACATCCTCTGGTCATCTAAGTGATTACACGATCCGAGTCAACTAGGCCGTGTCCGATCATCACGTGAGACGGACTAGTCATCATCGGTGAACATCTTCATGTTGATCGTATCTACTATACGACTCATGCTCGACCTTTCGGTCTCTGTGTTCCGAGGCCATGTCTGTACATGCTAGGCTCGTCAAGTTAACCCTAAGTGTATTGCGTGTGTTCCGAGGCCATATCTGTACATGCTAGGCTCGTCAACACCCGTTGTATGTGAACGTAAGAATCCATCACACCCGATCATCACGTGGTGCTTAGAAGCGACGAACTTTTGGCAACGGTGCACAGTTAGGGGGAACACTTCTTGAAATTGTTGTAAGGGATCATCTTATTTACTACCATCGTTCTAAGTAAACAAGATGCATAAACATAATAAACATCACATGCAATTATATATTAGTGACATGATATGGCCAATATCATATAGCTCCATTGATCTCCATCTTCGGGGCTCCATGATCATCATTGTCACCGGCATGACACCATGATCTCCATCATCGTGTCTTCATGAAGTTGTCTCGCCAACTATTACTTCTACTATTATGGCTACCGGTTAGCAATAAAGTAAAGTAATTACATGGCGTCGTTTAATGACACGCAGGTCATACAATAAATAAAGACAACTCCTATGGCTCCTACCGGTTGTCATACTCATCGACATGCAAGTCGTGAATCCTATTACAAGAACATGATCAATCTCATACATCACATATCATTCATCACATTCTTCTTGGCCATATCACATCACATAGCATACCCTGCAAAAACAAGTTAGACGTCCTCTAATTGTTGTTTGCATGTTTTACGTGGCTGCTATGGGTTTCTAGCAAGAACGTTTCTTACCTACATAAAAACCACAACGTGATATGCCAATTGCTATTTACCCTTCATAAGGACCCTTTTCATCAAATCCGTTCCGACTAAAGTGGAGAGGCGGCACCCGCTAGCCACCTTATGCACCAAGTGCATGTTAGTCGGTGGAACCTGTCTCACGAAATGCGTACGTAAGGTCGGTCCGGCCGCTTCATCCCACAATACCGTCGAAACAAGATTGGACTAGTAACGGTAAGCATATTGAACAAAATCAACGCCCACAACTACTTTGTGTTCTACTCGTGCAAAGAATCTATGCAATAGACCTAGCTCATGATGCCTTTGTAGGGAACGAGCAGAAATTCAAAATTTTCCACGTGTCACCAAGATCTATCTATGGAGAAACTAGCAACGAGGGAAGGAGAGTGCATCTACATACCCTTGTAGATCGCTAAACGGAAGCGTTCAAGTGAACGGGGTTGATGGAGTCGTACACGTCGTGATTCAAATCACCGGAGATCCTAGTGCCGAACGGACGGCACCTCCGCGTTCAACACACGTACAGCCCGGTGGACGCCTCCCATGCCTTGATCCAGCAAGGAGAGAGGAGAGGTTGAGGAAGACTCCATCCAGCAGCAACACAACGGCGTGGTGGTGGTGGAGGAGCGTGGCAATCCCAGCAGGCTTCACCAAGCACCAAGGGAGAGGAGGAGGAGGAGAGGCAGGCTGCACCAAGAGGAGAGGTTCTCATGTGTATGGCAGCCCCAAACCTCAACTATATATAGGGGAAGGGGCTGCGCCCCTTTAGGGTTTCCCCACCCCAGGGGGCGGCCAGCCCTAGATCCCATCTAGGGGCGGCCAAGGGGAGGAGTGCCTCCCAAGTCAAGTGGAGGCCTCCCCTTTAGGGTTTACCCTTCCCATGCGCATGGGCCTTGGGGGCTGGTGCCCCTGGCCCATTAAGGCTAGGGCGCCCCCTACAGCCCATGCTACTGTATTGGACGTGGTGGAACAATTTCCGGACCTCCGGACCCTCCGAATCCTCCGAACCTTCCGAAGCTTCCGGTACAATACCGAAAAACCCGAACTTTTTCGGAACCCAACAACAACTTTCCATATATAAATCTTTACCTCCGGACCATTCCGGAACTCCTCGTGACGTCCGGGATCTCATCGGGACTCGAACAACATTCGGTAACCACATACAAACTTCCTTTATAACCCTAGCGCCATCGAACCTTATGTGTAGACCCTACGGGTTCGGAGACATGTAGACATGACCTAGACGTTCTCCGGTCAATAACCAACAGCGGATCTGGATACCCATGTTGGCTCCCACATGTTCCACGATGATCTCATCGGATGAACCACGATGTCAAGGACTCAATCGATCCCGTATACAATTCCCTTTGTCCAGCGGTATTGTACTTGCTCGAGGTTCGATCGTCGGTATCCCGATACCTTGTTCAATCTCGTTACGGCAAGTCTCTTTACTCGTTCCGTAACACATCATCCCGCCGATCAACTCCTTGATCACATTGTGCACATTATGATGATGTCCTACCGAGTGGGCCCAGAGATACCTCTCCGTTACACGGAGTGACAAATCCCATCTCGATTCGTACCAACCCAATGAGACACTTTCGGAGATACCGTAATGCACCTTTATAGTCACCCGCCACGTTGTGACGTTTGGTACACCCAAAGCATTCCTACAGTATCCGGAGTTGCACAATCTCATGGTCTAAGGAAATGATACTTGACATTAGAAAAGCTTTAGCATACTGAACCACGATCTTTGTGCTAGGCTTAGGATTGTCTTGTCCATCACATCATTCTCCTAATGATGTGATCCCGTTATCAATGACATCCAATGTCCATGGTTAGGAAACCGTAACCATCTATTGATCAACGAGCTAGCCAATAGAGGCTTGCTAGGGACATGGTGTTGTCTATGTATCCACACATGTATTTGAGTTTCCTATCAATACAATTATAGCATGGATAATAAACGATTATCATGAACAAGGAAATATAATAATAACTAATTTATTATTGCCTCTAGGGCATATTTCCAACAAAATTACCACGACATTCTTGACATAAAAGGTGGTAATATTCCAAGGTAAAGAAGAACAAATGCTGGATAGCAAGGATCTCAAGGTATAACGCAGAACACGAATAAGTTTGTGTTGAACGGAAGGCAATAAAGTGGCCAGTGATATCACAAACCATTTAGGGGCGAGGATGGTATTTCTCATCAAGAATTCGATATATATCTTGGAAGAGCTCAGGATGTTGATGATGACCACGACACCTTGGTCGAGAGATTTCATGAAGATGTAATCGATCGGCGATGACATCAAGTCAAAGGAATGATGACGCGAAAGGTTATTGGAACCACGAGTACGATGCAACTCAAAATCAAGCTTGCTGTTCAAGGCGAAATGATATGGTGAGCAATGTCGACGTAAGCTTAGCTCATCGTCGAAAAGTTGTGCTCCGGGAAGAAGGACCAGGTAGCACAGTCAAAATCGGCATGACAAGGATATAGCCAAACAGGCTAGGAATGACGTGATTGAGTTCAAACTCGTAAGTAATGAAGGTTACCAAGAGTTGCTTAATCGCGATGCGGACTCGAGTCAGTTATCGGTGTCTTTGAGTGTTTAATAACTCAGAGCCCGTGAAATATTGGAATCAACGAGAATGTAGCACTTGATGAAGAACTCATAAGAAGTTATGCAGTTCCGTGATAATCTTGAGATACCAGGGGGTAATACTCGACGACAGATCAAAGTAGAGGTTGGACTAGGGTAATGCTCTGCAGAAGACAAGTACTCTAACTTGTCCGAGAAATGCAATCAAGAAGAAAATATGGTCGGAACCACGGTTGCAAAAGACCAATTACCATATATAAGATGAACTTATACCGAATAGGGTTTAAGAGAAGCATCCATGATAAGATCAGCATCGTGTCCATGGGCATGAACGCAAGGCTCAAGGTCGACTCCCACTTCTCGTATACACAACTTTTCATTTACTGCTCTCAGTTGAGAATGTTTAGAGCTTGAAAGTTTAACTGGCGGAATACCAGAAGGCTATGACCCATGAAGACTTTTGGGTTCACAAAAATTAAGGAAGGTATATGTTCAACCCATCGGGGCATCTTAGAAACATATACCACAATCTTTAGGAGTAATTAACTCAAACTCGAAGGCAGAGCATGGTTGAGAAAGCAGAGGATACAATTTACCAAAGGCATTATGTATCCGAGGAAAGGCCCACAAGGTTATTGAATATGAAGGGCGTTGTCAGATAAATCCAACAAAGGATCTGGTGGTCCATAAGGGATCTGATGTGAGCATCGGTACTCAACCAGAAGAAGAAAGAATGCAAGGATATCATATGATTGAACAATTGACTAATTCAATTGTCAAATGCAAAGGAATTATGATTTCCAATCTAGGGATCAGAAGCAATGCTCTGATTAGGGATGGATAAGTTGAATAGCCTTAGGGTACAATCAACGACAATTGGATTGGTCGAGAACCAATTCCAGTTAAAAAAATTGCAGCTCAGCCGGAAAGTTAATTTATAAGGATCAATGATGATTGCGTGTATTCACAAACATATTGAGTCAACAGACTCAAAATGATACTGACAAGGAATGTCAATAAGACTACGAGGCTTATGGGATTAACCATAATGCAAGCAAGCAAGAATTTTCAAGAGCAATAGGCTGCTCAGGATTTTCGGAAGACCGGGTAGTATTTGAATGTATTTTAGTGAAACACATGAACAACTTTGGACGAACGGATACTCGGCAAGCGCGAGTAATTATCCGTAGGGGTATTCATGCAGCAAGGAACTGCAGGGCAGTAAGCGTAAAGAATTATCGGAATATCGAAGAGTATTTCAGGACATCTTGTAATAACAAGGGCAACTGGGGATGACAATATGAACGGTAGGTGTAAGTAGTTATCCAGAGGGATTTATCGATGGAAGTGAATTGCAAAAGCGATGGCACATAGTCTCGAGAGCACATCGTAGAGTATCTTCGGAATCTTCGGGTGTAGCAGGCGGTCATCGGTAACAAGTGGCTCTCCGGGAGAAAGTACTTGCGAGAACCTAAAGTTACTTTTGTTTTTAGCAAAATCATTTAACCCGAATAGAAGAGAGCTCAGAGTCCCAGAGTATAGACGAGGAATAAAAGATCCTACTACCACCCAATGGCGACGTGTGCCCGTAAGACACACAACCATGTTAGTAAAAGTTTTGCAATGTCTAGACTCGACTTCGGCCATGGAGTTGGAAAGGGGGATTCCTACAGGCAGTCGGCTCTGATACCAACTTGTGACGCCCCCGATTCAATCATACACTAATCATGCACGCAAATGTGTACGATCAAGATCAGGGACTCACGGGAAGATATCACAACACAACTCTAAAACATAAATAAGTCATACAAGCATCATAATACAAGTCGGGGCCTCAAGGGCTCGAATACAAGTGCTCGATCATAGGCGAAGTCAGCGGAAGCAACAATATATGAGTACGACATAAGTTAAACAAGTTTGCCTTAAGAAGGCTAGCACAAACCGGGATCAGATCGAAGAGGCGCAGGCCTCCCGCTCGGGATCCTCCTAAACTACTCCAGTCGTCGTCGGGCTGCTGCGTAGTAGTAGGCACCTCCGTGTAGTAGTCGCCATCGACGGTGGCGTCGCCTCTGGGCTCCACCGTCAGTTGCAGCAATCGGGTAAAGAAAGGGGGAAAAGGGGGGAACAAGGCAACCGTGAGTACTCGTCCAAAGTACTCGCAAGCAAGGAGCTACACTACATATGCATGGATATATGTGTAAAGGGCCATATCAGTGGACTGAACTGCAGAATGCCAGAATAAGAGGGGGATATCTAATCCTGTCGAAGACTACGCTTCTGGCAGCCTCCGTCTTTCAACATGTAGAAGAGAGCAGGCTGAAGTCCTCCAAGTAGCATCACATAGCATAATCCTACCCGGCGATACCCTCCTCGTAACCCTGAGAGAGAGCGACCACCGGGTTGTATCTGGCACTTGGAAGGGTGTGTTTTATTGAGTATCCGGTTCTAGTTGTCATAAGGTCAAGGTACAACTCCAAGTCGTCACATTATCAAGATCACGGCTATTCGAATAGATTAACTTCCCTGCAGGGTGCACCACATAACCCAACACGCTTGATCCCATTTGGCGGACACACTTTTACGGGTCATGCCCGGCCGCTGAAGATCAACACGCCGCAGCCCCACCTAGGCACAACAGAGAGGCCAGCACGCCGGTCTAAACCTAAGCGCCACAGGTGCGGGCCCATCGCCCATAGCACACCACACGCTTGCGACTGTGATCGAAAGCGAACTAGCCCCTTAATACAAGAGCAGGCTTACGTTCCAATCCGGTAGCGCGCCACTCGATCGGTGGCGCCACGAAGGCTTCGGTGATACCACGACGCCGGGATACCATAACTACTCCCACGTAGATGGTTAGTGCGTATAGACCAAATGGCGGACTCGGATCAAATACCGGATCTCGTTAAGCGTGTTAAGTATCCGCATGAACGCCGAACAGGCCAGGCCCACCTCTCCTAGGCGGTCTCAACCTGCCTGTCGCTCCGCCTCAAAGATTCACTCATGGTGCTCCACAAGCCGACCCGACTTTAGTCACCACATGTATCATGTATAAATATATAGTATATACCGTGATCACCTCCCGAGTGATCACGGCCCGATAGTATAGCACAATGACGGACAAGAATGTAGGGCCACAGATGGAAATACTAGCATCCTATACTAAGCGAGAGGATAGCGGTAAAGGTAACAACGAAGAGTAGCAAGGACGGGCTATGCAGAAGATAGGAATAAGCGAAAGCGATAACATGCTACACTACTCTAATGCAAGCAGTATAGAGAAGAGTAGGCGATATCCGTGATCAAAGGGGGCTTGCCTGGTTGCTCGGCAAGAGAGAGGGGTGGTCAACACCGTAGTCGTCTTGGAGTAGCATGGCGTCGGTCTCGGTGTCTAGCGGAAGAAGAGGGGAAGAAACAATAAATACATAGCAAGCAAGTGCATAATAGGACAACAAGCGAGCTAGGCGTGTTCTAACGCGGTATGAGGTGATACCGGTGAAGGGGAAAACATCCGGGAAGCATCCCCGGTGTTCCGTGTTTTGAGCGAGATGAACCGGAGGTGAAATGTTGCAGGTTCACTACGCTAGGGACGCGTGGCGGATGAACGGGCTGCGTATCCGGATTCGTCTCGTCGTTCTGAGCAACTTTCACGTAGAAAGTTTTTCCATCTGAGCTAAGGTTTATTTTATATTAATTCTTAAAGTTTTAAATCATTTTTAGGATTAATTTAAATATTTTAATTCAACATTATCGAACGATTGCTGCCGACGTCATCATGACGTCAAGATGACATCGGCGATCAACAGAGGTGTTGGTGGTCAACTGACGATGTGGGTCCGTTAAGTCATTGACGGTTTAGTCTAATTAGGGTTTAAGTAATCTAATTACTGTTTAATTAGACTAACTAGTTAATTAGGTTAACTAAACATGATTAATTTAGTTAATTAATTTAATTAATTTAATTTATTATTATTATTATTTTAATTCTTTTTTTTATAAAACCGTTAAATTTGGAGGCCCCACTGCTCATAGGCCCATAGGGGCTTGGCCCATGGTCATTGGCCCATAGGCCAAAGTGGATCGGGCGCTTCTGGCGCAATGGGCGTCGTCGCAAGGCCCGCTTGAACGGGACTGGCGAGGCCTTGGCGGACGAAGGCCGGCGCGGGAGAGGCTCCGCCAAGGGGAGTGGAGGTGGCTGTAGTGGCGCGGCAGAGGACGCGCTTCGAAGGTTCGAGTCTTTGTGGACGGGCGGCGCATGGCATTGCAGCAGAGACGCAGGCGAGTGTGGCTCATGGGCGGGAGGAGGAGGACCAGGCGTCAAGGCGGCACAGGAGGGTGTGGGAGGCCTTGAGCGCCTGCAAGCGCGAAAGTCTTGCAGGGGAGGAACATGGGAGGGAAGCTCACATCGGGGAGCGAGGAACGAGGCGGTGTGCTCGGGAGGTCGGGACGACCGGGGCGGGGAGGAGGCGCGTGGAGCTCCGGCAGCGGCGGATCGGTCCGCGAGTCGGGAGGGACGAGGAGGCCCTGGCGAGGTCGAGGTCGGCAGCCAGCTCCGCGATGTCTGGCGGTGGAGTCAGGCGGATCCTCGATCCAGATCGAGAGGAGGAGGGAGTCCGCGGGAGGGCGGCGAGGTGGTGGCGGTGTCTTGGCGGCGGCTGCGTTGTGGCGTCCGGTGAGGACAAGCGACGAACAAGGGAAGGTGGCACCGACGACGGCGGGTGGTGGGGCGGCTCCAGCTGGGGTGAAGCAGGATCGAACGGAGGGAGGAGAGGCTGCGAGGGGTCGGGTATGAGGCGCCTCGCCTCTGGTCTCGATGTCTGTGGCGCGAGTGGGGAGGTGAGGATCGGCGAGAGGTGGGGGGAATCGGGAGTGGGTGCGGTTAGGGACTTAGGGTTTCGGGGTGGCTCAGGCTACTGGGCCGGCTTGGTTGGCCCGATGGCTAGCTGGGCCGAGGCCCAGCAAGGGAGGGGGGTTTCTCTTTTTTTTCTGTTTTTGTTTTGACTCCTTTTCTTATTTTCTTTTCTGTTTTATTTCTTTTAAAACTATTTAGGCATTTTTATAAAAATGTGTTTACTTCACCATAATTACTGATGCAATAATTGACATAGCCCGAACATTTTTATTTTAATATTTGAAAACTTATGTCGTTTGACTTATCTTGGATTTAAATTTGAATTATTTTTGAACTAACTCGAGTTTATCAACAGTAACCGATGTGACGTGGCATCCTTAGTAGAGGGTTACTGTAGTTTAATTACCCGGGCGTCACAGTTATATTTCTGCACACCAAAACTAGTGGTAACTTGTACTCCCATTGCTTGGTAAAGTTTGCATGCATTAAGATGTTTTCGTAGCTGTAAAGTGAAAGCATGTAATCATAATACAGATTGCATGATAATTCGTATGCAGCAAGTGTGGTAATTGTACCTAATTTCATGGTAACTTGTGTGCATTAAGCTTTGTGATTGTGAACTGATTCATGGTGGATGTGGTAGTTGTAAATAACATAGGTGGTAGTTGCAATTCAATTATGATGGTAACTAGTCTGTGTATAAAAATGTGGTAGCATGGTAAATGTTTTTCCTTCATCTGTTTTGTTGATGTTGGCAGAACCAAAGCTTGTCGTGTATGCATATTCACACTGCTGGTTTGTCCCCACACCACTCATCATGATATCCACATTACCCCCGTTGTCATGCGCCATTTTCTTGTCTTGCAGCACCTGCTAGCACATATGATTGCATCCATCAATTTTCCACACTTACAAGCAATTTTGATTATTTTTTCACAATAACTATATTTTTTTCTTTTTCTGCACTGATTACTTCTTTTCTATAACAAATATCATTTTGGGAGTAACCAGCGTATGGGAGTATGACAACGATAGTTCCTATCAACCTCATTTCACGAACATCATTTCTTATCAAAAAATCTGGTGGCAACAATGTAAATCAATACATGATATTCTTGTAGTGTTTTAGCACCTTTGGTTCTGAGTTTTCCTGGTAAATTGTAATGAATTAGCATGATAACTTGTTCTTGCATGGGTTTGTTCAATAAAAATGATATTTTTCTTATGTTGAATAAGTGTTAAAGGATGCTGATTACTCAATGCACTCACTTTGATAATCTATATTGACTCGAAATGGTAACTCAGTAATTAATGAGAAATTTCATACATGTAGTTCTAACATGCTTCAAAAAAGATAGCTTTAATAGAATGATGATGGGATTTATGATGGTAACTCAATGATGAGGTAACCCAATGATGTAATCTGTAGGTAGGAAAATGGACCAATTTTACCAAATTTTTGGCTTTAAAAGAGGCAAATTTATTCAATCTTTTGTTTCTAACCTGACTGAATTTGAATGGTAACTCAATTACAACGGAGGAATTACACACATGCAGTAAAACGGCTACCTTTTTATGCATATTATTGGCTTTGTTCTTTAGTTCTTGTTGTTCTTTTCCCTTGTTTTTTTGCCTTGATTTTATTGGTATGAAATGTAAATGCAGCATGCGTATAGAGGTTGAATCACTTACCTCCTTGATTTTTGCCTGATTATGGGGAAATTCAGACGAACTGGTGTATTTGTCCCAGTAGCAAGTGGTAACCCTTGTGATGTTGATGTGGTAAACCAGACCCCCTCTCTCAAATCATTGTGTTTGGTAGTGTTTTTCGTGGGTTTTTTTTTGGTGGATCAGATCTAGGGCGGAGGTCGCCGGTAATGGAGGCGCGTCGGGGAGAGAGGAGATAACAGATCGGGGCAGGTGGCTGTTTCTTGCGATGGAGGTAAGAAACTAGGTTTTGGGGTGGTAAGTCACGTGCGGAGGGGAAGGTGGGCCAAAGGGGATGTGTTCTCTGTCTTGGGCCTCATGCGTTGCGCGTGGTGGGCCTCGCGAAAGAAGGCTGGGTCATGGATGGCTCTGCTGAAGTGGGTCGCGCGCGGGAGGGACGCGGTTGTACGATCGTGCGGATCTGATGTTTATCGTCCAGTCGACTGGTGGTTAGTCGCTTTTAATGCAAAAACCCACATGGAGCTCTCTTCATCATAGATAAATAAAAATGTACTTTTGTTGCCAATTTCTAAGAAGATTTTCAACATTTTTGCCACTTTTGCTTGGGTTGTCAAATATTGACATGAAACCAACCTCGAAGAAAGTAGTTCACTAGTGTTTCGTTCAAGCAAAATCGCATCGATCATCCCAAATTCAAATTAAAACCTGTCCCAGAAAGAAGAGACCAGCGTACCACTCCAGCTCGGGGCGTTCGGGGACCCGGGCAATGTCAGCTGGCGTGGGCGAAAGCCGTAACGGGCGGCGCTGCCGAAAAGATCGATGTATCTGGCCCTTCGGGTCGCTTGCGAGCTGTTCTTGACAGAGATGTGATGGCACCGACCTCGTTTACAAATTGCATCGCCGTCCATCATCTAACTATATTAATTAGCTACTCCCCGGTTAAGACCCTAGCTCCCCTGTGTTAATTTGTTCTTACTCTAGTAGTACGTATCTTAGAGATTTTGCTCCTCCCCTCCATGTCGTGTCACGCCGCTTAATCTGGCTTTCTTTAGGACGAAAGAGACGGGGAACGAACGAACGCCATGCGTTAGCACATGGCGGCACAATACACAAACTGATCGCGGATTAACCAAACGATTTGACATAAAGTCCTGCCATTCGGATCTTTGTAGGGCGCCCGTAAGCTGTTGAGGGACAGTGCACTAACGTAACAACAGTAGGGATGATCCAATGTTTCAGTAGGAGCATATAAGGGATCTTTTTGGGTGGGGGTCAACGGCACAAAAGCGTAACGGAGGAGCAGTCCCCTAACAAACATCTCATCGACGTGACCGTTACTAAGATCCCATGATTACCATAGCCAGGCAGGTCCATCCAACAATAATTAAGGCTGAACAATTATTAAAGCTGAAGTTTTGCTACTACTACTGTGAAACTAGTAGTAGTAGTACGTGTTAATTCCTCGGGCGTGCTGTGTGGCGGGCTATCAACTGAAACTGTTTAACATTACTTATCTCCCAAATCAAGCTGGTCATCAGTGCTACTCTTGAGTCTGGGACTCTGATGACCATAGGAAAAGCAAAGCAGTTGGACCAGGGACAGAGATGAGAGGGCTTCTGTGCCCGTACTACGTTCTAGTGTATTTTATTGCGCGCCGTACACCCTTATCTATAGCTGCGCAGAGACCTGTTAGGCTACCCATAGTGGGAGTAACATAGCTAGTAACATAACACATCCCAAGAAAAAATTACTTCTGTGGCATGGAGTTAATGAGGAAAGAGATGCTTGTGGTAACATAATATGTTACTGTAACATAACACACCCCGAGGTAAAATGAGTCTATATCTCAATTAATGAAGGCTTGCATGTTACCATCCACATGTTACTACCCACTATGAAGGTAGTAACATGGACTAGTAACATATGTATGTTACTAGTCTAAGTTACTCTCCACTATGACCAGCCTTATGTGTAGTGTAGCGCATGTGCCGTGTCACTGCTGGCCCACCGGTGAGTGTTTTTCTTTTCAGTTTTAGAAAGAAAAATAATGAGACCCTAGGGCATCGGAGCCCGGATTTAAGTATAGGGACCAAACAGACCTACTCCTTTCGTTTATATAAATATAAGTCCGTTTAGACATTTTAATACCGACTACATACAAGCAAAATAAGTGAATTTATACTTTAAATATGTCTATATACATCTGAATGTAGTTCGTATTGAAATCTCTAAAAAGGACTTATATTTAGAAACAGAGAAAGTAGTATATAAAAACTAGTGCAAAAATAACTATCATAATATTAAACATCATTAAATTTTGAAATGCATCTACTTTACTCTATATGTCATCAAATTAAATGAAATGTTTAAGTGCTGTTTTGAATTCGCTTCATGTGAAGAAAACACCATTAAATTTGTATTAGCTTGTTCCAAAAGTTAATACACTTTTGGAACAAGCTAATACAAATTAGTGGTATTTTTATTTTATCAAAAGAGATCTTAGCTGCTAATTATCTTACATCATGCATTATCATGCAGCAATAATGGAGTCGTTTACCATTTTACATTTAGAACTCAAAGCAACATGCTTAAAATTTGAATTCATCTTTATGTCGTTTCGTGGCGCTTTTCTGTTCATAGCTGCTAAACTCCAAGTCTCCCAGTTAGCATCACTTGTCAAAAAAAATGAAAGAATTAAAATATGAAATTAATATTTTGACACGCAAGATAAAAGGTGAGAGATGTTTAGTAGTAGTAGACATATATAGATAGGGCAAACCTTGGCAAGTTGCCTAACTAATGGTTGTAGACATATATAGATAGGGCTAACCTTGGCTAGTTGCCTAACTAATGACCGAATGGACCAAAACATGACCTTGTTAGATGATAAAACACGTCCGGACCACACGATCCAGATGTATGCGGACGGTTTGAGGGTCGACGTTGAAGATGCCGAATACCAATTTGGCAGTAATTTTATAAAAACGTGCAGTATCCTAAACCTACCGAGTAGGGGCCAAATTTCGTGTTTTGACCCTTTTGTCAAACAAATCGGGATTTGACCCCCCTTTGAAAAAAATTTGACATTTGACCCTTTTTGCTACCGCCAGGAGGCCGGGCGGTAGGATTACCTAGGCTACCGCCGGACCCTGCGGCGGTAGGAAACTTATCCACGTCAGCAGCATTAACGGCCTCCGTCCCCCCTCCGTCCCACCCTACCGCCGCCGGTCATGGCGTAGCTTTGTCAATCCTACCGCCGGGGTACTGGCGGTAGGGTGCTGGCGATTATAAGCCGCCGCCGCCCCACCCTCCCTTCTCCCCAACCACCGCCCCAAGACAGAGGAGTTCTTCCTCCGCCCCTCTCTCTCCTCCTCCCCCCCTCGGATCTTCGTCGTTTCTTCACCATTTTTGCGGATCGAGATGGCCTCGAAGAAAGAAAAGTAAGCTCCTTCGATCCCTCCAATTAGTTTTAGTCAAATAGCTTCCGAATCGTTGCATTATTTGATTCAAATCACCCCCCTTCTTGAACTAGATTTAAATATTTTGAACCCTAGGATTGATTTAGGTTGATTATAGATGCTATATTGTGTTAGATATGAACTCTAGTCACTAGTTGGTATGATTATGTGAAGATGAACCCTAGTTCATATTATTTTTGGAGGAATTTTTTTTGATATATGATGCATGTTGGAGGAATATATTATGATATTATGATGCATGTTGATATGCTATGATGCAAGTAGTGGATATAGTTGGAGAACAAATGTTGAACCCTCAAGATGAACCTAGTTCATAATTTTTTGTGTTAATTTTTTATATATGATGAATATTGGAAATATTTGTTTTGATATAGGATGCATGTGGATCTTATATGATGCAAGTAGTGGATTTTGTTGGAGTAAACATGGTTAATCCCTCAAGATGAACCATAGTTCATGGTTTTTGTTTTTGATATATGTATTGTATTTTGTTCATGTTCATGATAATCTAGATATATGATTATTCAAAGATTGAACTCATAGGTTTTTTTTGGATGTGATGAACCTTTGTTATGCATCGATATCTTTTGATGTGCTTATGCAATTCTTTTTAGGAGGCCACCTCTTGCGGACGACATCGACACGAAGTACACCATGCTTGACCCTAGGTTCGACAAGCGTCATTGTGCCCGTTTCATTGATAATGGAGTGGTAATTACCATTTCAAACCAAATCTTTCAAATTGATGAAAACAAGTTGCTAACTATTATGTCCATGCTAATTATGCTTTGGTTATTGATTTTCACAGATGCTGCCACCACTGCGGATGAGGGCTCACAAGACGATGGTTAAGATGGAGTACGACGAGCGGTACGCACCGTTCTTCAGGAGAGCCCGACTATTGGGTTTCGTCCTGCAGTTCAAGCGTAAGTCGCCGACGCTCGTCCACTCAGCTCTCACGGCTTTGATCGACCGGTCGCGGCCAGAGACGCACAACTTTCATCTTCCATGTGGGGAGATGACCGTGACCCTCGAGGATTGGGCGATGATTACGGCACTACCGCTCGAGGGTCGTGCTCTCACAGGAAGAGTGGAGAGGGTGAACTGGCACGAGAGGGTTGTCAGCCTCATCGGCGACTGCCCCCCCCCCCACCCCCCCACCCCCCGCGCTAAGAGCAACCGGACTTCCGGCATACCGCTTTCATGGTTCCTCAAGCACCGGAGCAAGTGCCCAGAAGATGCCGAGCCCCAAGTGGTGGAGCAGTACGTCAGGGCCTACCTGTGGTACATTCTCACGGAGGTAGTGTTTGCGGACTGCTCCGGGAACTCTGTCCTATGGATGTATCTCGACTTCCTAAAGGACTGGGATGCGGGGTACAGCTGGGGGGCCGCCGGACTCGCCTGTCTATACAGTTTGGTAAGTGAATATCACTTTCTTTCAAATATCAGACATGTGCTGCTTTACATTTTGACATCTTATCATCTGAACATGGTTTGTAGCTTGACGACGCGACCCAAAGAGCGGAAGTCACGTCCGGTATGTGTGGATGTGTATGGGGCCTCTCCACTTGGATGTGGGAGCGAATCCCGGTGGGCCGTCCGGAGAAGCTGCGCTCGCGTGCATGGACGGACTATGGCGGAGATGACGAAGATGATTGGAACCCGACCGTCGCATACGCTTGGGACGTGGTGCGTGTCTACACGGGCGAATCGAAGGCCTTGTACAAGGTCTTCAACAACGAGCTTGATGCTCTCACGCCTTTCCAGGTATAAGAACTACATTTTCACTTGAGCTTACCATTGTTTCGATAACACTTTCACTTGATCCTAACATTGTTTGGTTATAGGTTACTTGGCGGCCGTATAGTGATGATCGAGAGTGGGGGTTCGAGCTGAACAACATGTGCAAGCAGGACCGGCTTCTCTTCCGGTGCATCGTGCCCATGATTTGTGTCTATGCCGTGGAGTACCACTTGCCACAGCGCGTTGCCGCACAATTTGGTAAGGAGCAACACACACCACCAGCCGGCCACGATACTGGTGGCTACGACCTACACCAGTGAGTACCACAAGCCGTCTTCATCGATTCTAAGTTCTTGTTTTGATGTTTTACATTCATACAAGAAGGATGTTTTACATTTTTTCTTATGCATTACAGGATGAGCAGGCAGAAGAATCAATCAATCACGGATTGGAAAGCCGAACATGCGAAATACGTGCAGGAATGGAAAGAGTGGAAAGGACGCAAAGACACGGAGAGGAGAGTGATTGGCTGGGACGACTACGAGGATCACATGCTGTGGTACGATGATGGCATCAAGCATCATCTGCATCTGAGGCCCCAATGGACGATAGCAGATGCCGAAGACCTGTTCAATGACGCCTCAGAGAATGAAGCCTACAACGAGAGCATCAGACAGCTTCAAGGCGGGTTTAGGGAGTACGGACCCCTCATGAACAGAGTGGTATGTTGTTTTTACCTCTTTCGAACCGACGGTTGGATGAAAACAACTTTTCGTGCTATTGACTCATTTTATTACTTTGCAGTCTTCGGAGCTGAACAAAAGCATTTTTCATGCCTCTGATGCGCTTAGTGCTGTCCCTGGGACTCGAGCTAGTGAGAACAAGTTGAGGGAAACGGTGAAGGTAATACGGAGTTCATTTTTGTTATCATTGGACATTCGAGAAGTTCATATTTTTTCGTTATCATTGCAGAAATATGTCAACAAAGCACGCCGGCTTGTGGGCCTGCTTGGGTGCGCTACAAACACCGAGGATGTTTTTCCTCCTGCACCGATGCGTAGCTTCGCTTCATCGAGCCATGCAGCCTCGTCGTCTAGGGCGGTTCAAGATGACGAGGAGGAGATCGACGCCGATGATGATGCAGAGGAAGATGAAGAAGAGGGCGCAGAACAAGAACATGGTGATGAAGAGGAAGAGGACGATGGGGAGGAGGAGGAGTACCATGATGACGACGGACCTCCAGCAACTCAGCCAACCCAGCGTGAGAAGAGGAATGTGCCGAAGAAGGATTGGAAGAGTCCATCCCCCTTTCAGAAAGCACGTCTTGCGGCATGCAAGAAGACGGCGGCCGAGAAGCGAACCAAGGATAACAAGGACCGAAAGTCGAAGAGGGGAAGGAAGGACTGAAGTTGCTGCCGTGTGGTTGAACCAAAACTTGCATATTTGCTTCGTGAACCATATGAATTTGCTCGTGAAACTGTTTCGTTAATTTGCTATGCATAACTTGGTGAAAACATTTATGGATGTCTACTTGCTATGTATCGAACCTACCTTATTTATAGATTTGTGTTGTGTGCATAATATATCATACATTGTGTGCTTCTTATGTCATACATATGCTGTCTAAATGTTGTCCGCCAAAAACTTGAAGACAAAAGAAGTTAGAAAGTGCAAAAAATGCACACTGGACCACCCTACCGCCCCAGACTAAGGCGCTAGGATACCACAACCTACCGCCATTAGACCCGGCGGTAGGGTGCCTCCTCCCCCACGCCCCTCTCCTGTGACCAGAGAATCGAGCAGCTCAGCGGTAGGGTTGGATGTACAACCCTACCGCTGAGCTGTTCGATTTTTTGGTCACAGAACTTAACACATGTCTCCCACCCTACCGCCGGGGCTCGACGTGTAGGTTTGTCTTCAACTACCGCCGTGGCTTATGGCGGTATGTCCGTAAGCAGCCGTTAACGGTTTAACGCCCGTCAGCCACACCTACCGCCAGACCCTGCGGCGGTAGACTACTGTGCAACCCTACCGCCTGAACGACTGTCGGTAGCAAAAAGGTTAGATCTCAAAAAGGTTTCAAACTGGGGTCAGATCCCAATTTTGTTTTAAAAAAGGGTCAAAATACGAAATTTTACCCCGAGTGGATCACGATTCATGCATGCTCCCAAGCTATCGTGCAGTAGCAGGCAGGGAGGAGTGGCACAGATCTGAACTTCCCATCTAGAGACTGTTGCTTCCACCGCATCCATCCATAACCTGACCAGCTGCCTGCGCGCGACCGATCTCACCGCAACTCTAACGAACGAACTGGCACCAGCCGATGAGTCGGAACTGCATGGCGCCGCTCAGACCTTTCCCCGATGGGGCTGCCCGAACCTGACATGTCCGGCCGCAGTAGCTAGCTAGGCATAGCCGTTCGACCTGGCGATCGGCCAGGACGGGGCATGGCGTGGCATGGACGGACAGGGTAAAGTAAGCCGCCGTCATGGATCGTGGTACTGCCATGTTTTGTTTGTCCGAGAGAGAAAAGAAACACGAGGAGAGAGAGAGAGAGAGAGAGAGCAGCTGAGTGTGGGTGGGCGCAGATGCATGCAATAACGGGGTTCTGTTACGGTATGGGGATAACTGAACTGGACAGGGCCCTCCATTATGCTCTTTGTCATGCCGCCTTGTCCGTCACCATGAAATCTCAGCCATGCACTGCAAATCCTACTCCTGTTTGTGCATGCATGAGTATATAACAGTAAGGTACTGCCTTGTAGCTGTAGCCTGTAGGATGTTCGGCCAGATTGCACTACGTACGTTTCAGTACGGCATGCAACTAAATCTCAAGAGCATGCCTGCATGCATGCATGCAAAAATCTGCCAGCATACATGCTCAGTGTGCTCCTTTCATTGTGGAACTACTTACATTTTTTGGTGTGCCTGGCTGGAAACGAGCAAGCAAACAAATTTATCGATGAAGTTGCGAATGCGGTGAAGAGGAGACGGGATTAAAGCTAGTGAATGGTAACTCTCAAGAATCCCCGCAAAAGTAGTAAAATAGATCAAGAAACAACCAGTCAAGGATAGGCTAGACGGACGGATTGACGAGACTCGACCATGGCGCCATCTCTGAAACCCTCTCCTTGCTTCATCATTTCATCACCCGGTCACATGTCGTAGACCATGCATGCCTGGCTGTAAGTTCTATCCCATGTGCCCCGTCAGCCGGCGCCGCAGCTGATAGGCGGACGAAGAAAAGACGTGTACTACTCGTACTGCTACCGCCGTAGTGTAGCGTAGCGGCCATGCATGCCCCTGCAGGCCACCCTAGCCGGTAGCTGAGCTACATGGGATACAGGGATAGCATGGCAACTAGTCACCATGGACATGGCCTCTGCCCCTGTATCTATCAAGCTAGCCAGCCACTGTTGGGGTCACACACTGTTCCGGACACGGCAAGTCATGTCACGGCAGCAACCGGCCCCACACGTTAGTTATTGACATGCATGGTGGGCTGCTGCCACGTGCCCTACTCTACTCTATTCCGTTTCCAGCGTAGAAACCTGGGGTTTCTAAGGCCAACTCCACCGCGCGACCCCATCCTGTCCGGCCCTGTTTGTTTAGCGCAAAAGCGACAAAGGAGGCAGCCCAGCGCGCGACGACCCGGACCCATCCTGTTCGTTTTATGTCCTGGCCGATCCATTTCAAGCGCAAACTTGCGCCGGGTTTGGGTCGCGGCGGACACAAACGGACACGCGCCTCGTCCGCTTCGGGGCCGCGTGGCAGGCGGCCACCTACCTCCCACCCGCCCACATAATTGCGCACGAGCGGGCGGCCCCACCTATCATCCGCGCGTAGAGTGGTCGCCGTCCTTTTTTAAGTGGGAAGCGTGGGCGGTCGTCGCCCACACCGCCCCACGCCACCCGCCGCCTCCTCGAACCCCGACAAGCAGAAACCCTAGCCCGCCTCCTCCTCGAGCTCGCCGCCGCCCCCCGCCATGGGCTTCGAACGGCAAGCAAGGCAAGCACCGCGAGGCCGGCTCCTCCTCGGCGCCGCCGCGCTCTGTGAAGGAGGAGCCAGCGTCTCGCCGCGCTCCTCCGCCGAGCCCCGCGCGCGCCCCTTCACCATGCCCCTCGGCCCCTCGGCGAAGCGCCCGGCAAGACATCGCGCGGACGTGCCGAGGTATCTGGGAGACGAGGACGCCGGTCCCGTGGAGCGACGCCCACCTCCCCAACGGGTGGCACCTCTCCGCGGACCGGGTCCCCATCCCACCAGTGCCGGCGACCGGCCGTGCACGGCGCGATGAGATCAACCGCCGCTGCCGCCTCCTCCCCGACGACCTGTACTACGACCACAGGTACGACCCCGACTCGCCGCTCTGGGACACATGGCTCCAGGACGAGCACGACGTGCGGCGCGCGTCCTACTTCGCCGGCACCGTGTCGGGGCCACGGAGGCCACGTCTGAGCAGCAGGCGCGACGCTGGTGCGTGCTCGACGCCCACGCTGCCGTCGCCTTCCCCGTCTCCGTCGCCCCCTCCCCCTCCTCGCATGACAGCGGAGGAGGAGGCCCGTCTCCTCCAGCGTGTCATGGACGACTCCATGAACACGCACGACGAGCGGAAGTGGGACGGCCTGGAGGAGGCCATGGCCCTCTCTGCCGCCGGGGACGTCGCCTTCCCGGAGCTGCAGCTGGCGGCCGCCACGGAGGAGCCGATGGAGAGGACCCGCCCGCGTTCGAGAAGCTCCTGGGCCAGGGGTAGGGCTGGTCGTGCACTGCGCCGTAGATGGCCACCGACCTGGGCGTGAACTGGTGCCCCACTCCGGAGCGGGAGGCGTCGCCGCGTGAGGAGGTGGTGCAGGCACCTCCGGCCGTCCAGCCCGCCCCCGTCCACCACGCACCGCCGGCCCACCTCTGGACGCCGCCGGACTACGCCGACCTCGTCGCCGACAGCAGCGACACCGGCGGGCAGCTGAAGACGGCGACGCCACGGCACCGACAGGCGCGGCAGAGCGCTGGAGGAGTTTTTTTATTTTCTTATTATGTTAATTATGAATCTGGGCCTTTTAAGTGGGCATTGAAACTGGGCCGTTTTGTGGCCAACCCATATATATGTTTTATGTTTTTCTTATGTGTTTATTTGCTTTTTTAGTTATTTAATTATTATTTTTAATCCCGTCCACCCCGTACACGATTTGGGGTGCGGCCGCGCGGTGGGCGCACGCACGACCCAATGAACACAGCCGGACACGGGCGTACCAATCGGCGCCCCAAAGGGACAGATTCGGCCCAATCCGGACGTCCGTTTGGGGTCGCGCGGTGGAGTTGGCCCCGTCCGTTTGGGGTAAAAGGGAGGCCAACTCCACGCGCGACCCTATCCCGTCTGCCCCCGTCCGTTTGGGGTAAAAGGGACAAACGAGACGGCCCAGTGCGCGGGCGCAAACGGACTTTTGTCCGCTTTGTATCCGCTTTGGACTCATCCCCGGCCCAAGTTTGCGCCGGTTTTGGGGTAAACGGACTGCGCGCGGACGGGCGGGACGCGCGCGCTTGTCCTCCCCTGGCCCGCCTGTCGGTGGGAGAAACCAAAACCCCCCCACGCCCATTTGGCGCCATTTGCCCCAAACCCTCCCACGTCCCTCCCGCGGCCCCCTCTCTCCCCCGTCCATGGCCGACGCCCCGCCGAGTTCCGGCGGACTGGTCGTCGACCCGCCCGCAAAGGTGAAGAAGAAGGCGCCAAGGAAGCCGCGGTCGGAGTGCATGCCGGAGGAGATCGCCAAGTTGGATGCGGAATCGGCGAAGAGGAGGGAACACAGAGCGGTCGTCAAGGTCAATGCCGCCGCGGCCAAGTTCGCCGCCCAGCGCGAGGAGCTGGAGGCCGCGCGGCGCAAGGCCGCTGCCGACGAGAAGGAGGACCTCGTCAACAAAGCGCACGCCATCCTCATGCTTGGTATGGGCCGTCCTGCCGAGTTTCCTGCAGCGGCCGTCGGCCTGGCGAGCACATGCTCGTCGGTAGCCCGGCCTATGCACTGCCAGTCACCGACGTCGCGCACCGCGCCCATGTCGCCCGGCTTTCCTCCGCCAAGGCACGACGGCCAGACCCGTTTCTCAGGGTCGCCGGACGTGGGCTTGTTCGCGCCGTTCACACCGCGCCCCTCGTCCGTCATCGACCTCAACGTCACGCCTGGGTCCAGCAGCGGCGGGCGGCCGTCCGTCGAGATGCTAAGAAAGCAGGCACGGGGACCGTTCACGGGCACCACGTCGGCACCCCGCGTCTTGTTTGACGGAATGCCAACCCCAACGCCAGCGGTTGACGACCCTTTCTACAACCGCTACATGGAGGACGTGATCTTCGAGGGTGGGCATGGCCGTACCTACGACCCCGAGGAGACCCAAAGTCAGGATGGCCGCACCGAGTACGTCCCCGATGAAGAGGCCGACGACCATGCTGACTACGACCATGGTGACTCGTGGCATGAAGACGATGACATCTATGCCGAAGGTGATGAAGAAGAAGAAGAAGGAAATGACGTTGATATTAGTGGTGCGCCATTTTTCATCGACGAGCTCACCCAAAGAGCGGAGGCACAAAAGAAGAGGAAGAGCATTCTCACGGGTTCATATACACAAGATGAGGACAAGTTGATTTGCCAAGCTTGGATAGAGATTAGCCAAGATCCGAGGACCGGCGTGCAACAAAAGGGCATTGTTTTTTGGACGAAAGTCCACAAAACATTCCATGAAAGGAAGATGTTTGAGCCCTACCAAATTACAAGCAACCATGGCATCGGCTCGATTCAAAAAAGATGGTTGTTCATCCAACAAGAGTGCAACAAGTATTGCGCCGCATTTGAGAGCGTTGAAGCACGGCCCGTGAGTGGTCTCAGCATTGGGGACATGGTATGCTCTCCTCTTTCTAGCCATTTCCTTCCTACGGCCATGAGACTTCGGCCGTGTATATGGTTGCATGTTCACTTGTTGTTGATCATGTGGTGTAGGCATTTCAATCTTTGGAGGCATTTAAGGCACGACACAATGACAAGCCATTCACTCTTACGCATAATTGGACGATCATCAACAACTGCCCTAAGTTTAAGGATCAATACCGTGAACTTCAAAGAAAGAGAGGCAAGAAGACGGCCAAGTTCGCCGGAGGTGGGGATGGCGAGGCGTTGAAGAGGCCGAGGGGCAAGACCAACTCCAAGGTGGACGACATACGTGACGCCTCATCCATGGCCTTGCATGAGACTTTGCATAGCATGATGTCCCAAAAGGATGTGAGGGACGAGAAGAAGCGGCAAAGCAAGGACGAGCAAATGAAGCAATACCTAGACCTTCAAAGACGGAAGTTTGAGATGGAGGAGGCGGCCAAGAGGAGGAAGATCGACATGGAGGAGGCGGCCCGGCAAAGGCAGCTCGACATCGAGGCCGACAATGTCAAGGCCAGGCAGAGGCAGCTCGACATCGAGGCCACCAATGCCGCCACCAAAGCGAAGCAGGTGGCCCTTGCGATCATGAGCGTGGACTTGTCGAAGATGAGCGACAAGACGAGGGCCTGGTTCGAGGCCAGGCAGAAGGAGATGCTCGGCGCCGAAGGCCTGAACTAGGTCGTCCGATCGGCGTGGCTGTTCTTTTTGAGACTGGCATGGGTGTCGCCCGCCTGTCGGGCCGCTGGCAGTGTGCCGGCGAGAAAACCTTCATTTTGGAGGCCGGCTGTGTTGCCGGCCGCTGGCTGTGTTGCCGGCGAGGACAACTATTCATTTTGAAGGCTGGTTGTGTTGCCGGCCGCTGGTTGATGCCGGCGATGGACGTGTAGGCCGCTGACTCTGTTGCCGGCCACTGGCTCTGTTGCCGACGTGATGAACCGGGGCCGCTGGCCTGAACTAGGGCTTGGCATTTGAAACGTTGCTTTTAGTCTTTTAAGTAGACGCGGACATGATGGGGCAAAAATGAATGCGGTCGCGCACTGGGCGCACGGCCACCGCATCCCAGGACACGCCCGGACACGACCTCAAATCTTTACCCAAACAAACAGAATCCGGACAAAACGGACGTCCGTTTGGGGTCGCGCGGTGGAGTTGGCCTGACAGGTGTACTGTACTGCGTGGTGGCCGGCCAGGGATCGACGGCCGGACCATGCATGCATGTGTGCGGGAACGGCGCAGCGGCCATCTTCTTGTAACGTGCCTCTGGTCTGGTGCCCTATGATTTGTCACGTCGGAGGTAGTAGGTTTTCATAGCATGCAGACGCAGGACAGGAGGGATCCCGCCTTGATCCGCTCAATCTTTTCGCTCCACGTGATCGCCCACACCGTCTCATTCCGGGTGAGAAAGGCTAGACCCACCGAGCAGAAATCTATCACGTTGTGGTAAATAAAAGTAGCCAGAGCACTGGTACTGGTAGTAGTAATAATTAAGAAGAAAATACCCGCCTTTGTGCCGGAGCTCACGTGTTGGTCAGGTCGAGTCGCTGTGCAAAATGAGAAATCTGAGGAATCTACTTCTAGTCACGGCATGTTTACCCCGTTCGTACCACCGGCCGCCGCCCGAACAGATCGAGAAACGTCTACTGTACTGTGTCACACCTCGCTCGCTGTTACGGGCATCATACAGTAGGGCTCGTCAAACGACTGTTCCGCAATCGATCAATCTACTAAGCTGCAGTGCCGGTCGATGATGGTTAGTTAGCGGGCCAACAATCAACAACGTTGGGCAACAGGACGAGGTTGGCGGCCGTGCCTATGCACCAAGACCGACCTCACCCAGCAGCCACGCAGGGCGTTCCAATTATTCCCTACCTACGTCGCTGAATTATCATCTCTGTGTTGTGCGGCGCAAGCCCTTTGGTCGTCAGCAGTGGCAGGGCAGTCGTGATGATGAGGGTAAGAATCACTTGCCGCCGAGCACGCCATTTTGTTCTCCTTGTGGAGGGGAACCAAGGGAGCGGCCGGGCGTGGTGACCACGGGCATGCACGGGGGGTGGGCGCGGGCGAGCAGAGCGCGTGCGCGGCGCGAGTGGGCGGCGTTGGGAGCTATCGCCCGTTTGTTTGGCCGTGGTCGCGCCGATGGTGCAGGGTCATGCACGCACGGGTGACTGATGGACCACGGACCAGGATGCTACCTGGAGCCATGGCCAGGGCGCCGTCGGGCCGCCGAACCGAACCGTACATGGTCCCGTGGACGCCGTGGAGGCGGAGCACGTCGTGAAGCAACGCATGCAACGAAATGATGGCGACACAAACTTTTTTTTATGTCTTGAAGAGAAGACACCCAACTTTACTACTACTAGTAGTATCTTAGAGCATCTTGAGCCACATATTTTTAATTGGACCCCTCAAACGCCTGAGGACGTGCATGGTCAGTGACCGGACGTGTCCGTTATGAGACCCTATTTGTCCATCCGCACAATCAAAATCTTTATTTTCTTCCTCATATGTCCGGTCACTTGCACGTAATTGATGGAGATGAAGAGAGAGAAAGAAAATAATGAATAAAGAAAGAGAAAAGGTGGTCCAGGATGGGGCCGCGTCCTATGTGGCGGATTGACCTGACGCGCCCGGGCGTCTCCACGAGCCTCATATCCTCCTCATATTTGAGATGGATATGACTTTTCGCGAACAGTCTAGACATATAGAGAAGATACGAGGGATCCAGTTGAGTCAAATTTTTGCTACTTTTTTTTTCTCGTGTCCGGTCAGTGGTCTCCGTACCCGCCTGGTCAATTTAAGGAGTCCAACTGTTGAAAAGGGGGCGATGAACGACGATACACTAACGTTGTGGCCCAACAACATTTGCGCGCGGAGGCTGAGCCCACGTTCCACATTGCACCACGTTTCATTCTTTCTCTGATGAAACCACCGTGCCTTCTGGGCCGTCCGTTACCATCACACACATACACCGACACACGTGCTGGCAGGGCGCACACATGGCTGTCAGATTGATTGGGGGCGAACCCACGCAGCAACACCATGACCCAAAAAGCAGTCTAGTAGTACTACTATAGTACAGTACATGTATAGTTTAAGAAAAGTTGCAAACCGTGTCCACGGTGGATTACCTGCAGGGCCTAGCTGAGAAGCGATGCACACTTGGCCGGACTGCTGGCTTTGGATCCCCTCGCATGTCGTGCTTCTTGCCGATCTTGGACGGGCAGCTGCAACGAACAACAACAAGGAGGAGTGGCTGTGGCATGCGCCGTTCTTCGTTCGTTCCTCCAATGATGATTCACGTGTTGCGGAATCTATCACGAGCAGTAACATACAGACAGATACACGGTTCCAAGCCTGCATGATGGTGCTTAACATGGACGGTGGTACCACCTAGAGTATAACCAGAAGGATGATCTTAATTACCGCAACTTGGCCTGAAAACCCAGAGCTCCATAGCTGTTGGCTGTCTCAGCTGCAAGTTTTTTACTGGAGGATAGAATAGAACACTGCTCTTGTTTTTGTCGTCTCTCTCTCTCTCTCTCTCTGACCAGGCTTTCTCACCCCACTAGTAGTACGTCGTGAGAAGAGGACCACGGCTCGCTGCAGGCCGACGGTGAGTGCGGTGTGGCGACGAAATAATGGAGTCATGGCGGGAGAGAGTGATGAGTGATTGACGAGCGAATCCCTGACCGGACCAGTCTTAGTCTTGGGCCATGGGTGTGGATCGCGGCCGTGTCTCCCCTGCCATGCACACGTACCCGCCCATGCCGAACCTCGTGGTCTTGGAACGGAATTCCGCCGCCCAAATCGATCGCGCCCTCGGCCGTGCGATGCATGATTCATTGATTCACCCAGGAGCAGGCAGCCTGGGGGGGCAAGGACGAGGACACGCCAGTGCTCCATCTGGCCGTCTCCGCATGTTTTCGATCATGCAAGAAAGGGGAAGCATACTGCTCACGTCCTTCTCAACATCACGTGTACGTGCGTGAGTATAAATGAATCCGGGTCGTGGACATGGAGGGAGACGAGGCGATGCTGGACTGCCATGCCGTGGCTCAAGAGAGGCCCGGTGACGATGGTCAGGCCGAGGAGGAGGAGACGCAAGGAAGTGGTTCAATGGGCTTGCAATGGCGGTTAGATATTGTACAGGGAGTTAGTTAGTACTCCCTCCATCCGGAAATACTTGTCATCAAAATAAATAAAAAGGGATGTATCTAGATGTATTTTAGTTCTAGATACAACCCTTTTTGTCCATTTTGATGACAAGTATTTTCGGACGGAGGGAGTATCTCTTATCCCTTCGCATTATCTCGTGTAACAACTTGTATCTATCTGATGTATCCCGGTGCGCGAGTTGTGCCCTAGTGGCCAAGTATAAATATACGTCATGCGGCCACCCTTGGGGTTGTGGCGATCCAATTCTCTTTCTCTCTAGTTTCATATGGTATAAGGCCATCTCGCGTAATTGCTCGATTTGTTCCCTTCCGCCGGCACCATGACCTCCTCTGCTATGACCTCGCTGTCCCTGCCGGCCTCCCTCTCGGCGCCCGCTACCTCTTCTGTCCCTCCTCCTTCCGCTAGCCTCATTACGACAAAGCTCACCACGTCCAACTACCTCCTCTGGAAAGCCCAGATCCTTCCTCGCCTTCGCATCGCCAATGCCACCGGCTACGTTGATGGCACCTCACCTACACCTCCTCGGCTCCTTCCCCCCGATGACAAGGGGGAACGAGCGGTCAATCCTGAATATGCAACTTGGTACCGGCAGGACCAGATCGTTCTTAGCTACCTACTTGCATCTCTCACCGATGACGTGCTCATGCAGGTCATCCGTTTTGACACCTCTCGTGCTATCTAGGCACACCTTGAGGAGATGTACTCCGCTCATTGTCGCGCTAGTGTTGTCCATATCAAACTTGATATGGCCAATTTTCGCAAGGGCAATCTCTCTATGATGGATTACTTCGCCAAGATTCGCTCCTTCGCTGATCAACTCGCGGCGGCCGGTCGCCCCATGCGGGACGACGACATCATCACCGCCGTCATCAACGGGCTCAAGAGCGACTATGAGCCTCTGATCACCGCTATCACAACTCGGATTGATGAGATGACTCTTGGGGAGCTCCACTCGCACGCACTCTCCTTTGAGCGTCGTCGCGAGTACCATGCTGTGCGCCTCCATCTCCACGCTAGCGGCTCCTCCGTCAACTACATCGCCCGCGACAAGCCCGACAACACCAACAACACTCGCGGCGGCAAGGGCAACTACCGTGGCAAGGGCCGCGGTAATCAAGGCGATCGCGGCGACTACAACAACAAAAACTGCGGGGGTAACCGCGGTGATCGCGGCGGCCATCGCCAGCAGGGGGACTACGGCGGCTACCGCGGCATTGGTGACCGCGGTGACTACGGGGGTGGCAATGACACCCGCGTCCAATGCCAACTCTGCCGCCGCCCTGGGCACTATTCCTGGGAGTGTGGCCAACGCTTCAACCACGCGTTTCAACCTCAAAACACCAAGATGGCTGGGCTTGCTGCTGCGTCACCTCCTTCCATCCTTGGTGATCCTGCGTGGTTTACAGACACGGGGGCCACCAACCACATCACCTCTGATCTGGACCGGCTCACCGTAAGGGAGAAATACCCTGGGAGAGACCGCATCCACATGGCTGATGGCTCAGGTTTGCACATAGCTCATCGTGGTCATGCGATCCTTCCCACCCCTTTTGCCAATCTTCAACTTTGCAATATCCTTCATGTTCATAATGCTGATAAAAAACTTCTTTCTGTTAATCGTCTTGCTGTTGATAATCATGCTTATCTAAAATACTATCCTACTCATTTTCTCATGAAGGATTTGACCACCAAGAGGGTTCTTCTTCAAGGCAGTTGTGAAAACGGCTCTATCCTGGCCAATGAAGTCCCATGCCCTGTCCTCCGTTCGGCTCTCTACTGAAGATTGGCATGCCCGGTTTGGCCATCCGGCGTCTCAAGTCGTTCAACATATCTTGGCGTCCAATAAAATAGCGTCCTCGAGTTGGTCTCTGCCAATGTTTGCCATGCATGTCAGCAAGGCAAAGCACATCAGCTTCCCTTACCTAGATCGTCGAGTGTTTCTTCTTTCCCTTAGGAATTAGTATTCTCTGATGTGTGGGGGCCTGTTAAGACTTCATCTAGCGGGTTCCAGTACTATGTTTCGTTCATTTATGATTATAACAAATTTGTTTGGATTTACCTTCTCAAACGAAAATGTGATGTGTTTGACGTTTTTCGTGATTTTCAAGCTCATGTTGAACGCCTCCTCTCTCGTAAAATTTTATGTGTCCAGTCAGACTGGGGCGGAGAATACGAAAAGCTTAGCAACACATTTTCCCGTCAACTTGGTATTACTCATCATGTTTCTTGTCCACATACACATCAACAGAACGGTTCCGCTGAAAGAAAACACCGCCACATTGTAGACATGGGGTTTTCTCTCTTATCTCATGCGTCTATGCCTCTACGCTTCTAGGATGAGGCATATCTCTCTTCATGCTATCTCATCAATAGACTACCTAGTCGTGTCATGGATAATCTTAGTCCCATGAAAAATTGTTCCAACAAAAACCTGACTATCTCTCTCTTCGGACGTTTGGGTGTGCGTGTTGGCCTAACTTGCATCCCTACAATAATCACACACTCGCTTTTCGTTCTCAACAATGTGTTTTTGTAGGGTATAGTATCCGGCACAAAGGATACAAATGCCTTCATGTGCCCACCTCTCGCATCTACATATCACGTGATGTTGTGTTTGACGAAAAAGTCTTTCCCTTTGCCCAAGCCCAAACCTCACCTGCACCTCCCCGTGTCTCCGAACATGCCATTCTTCTTTTTCCGCATGATCACATGAATTATGGCACGTCTGGTTTGGATGCTAATCTGGATGCAGGTACTCCTCAGGCGCAGAAAATCCCTCCCGCAGCGGCTCCGGGATCCCATGCAGATTCTGGCGTGGATCCTGGTGTGGATTCTCCCTCGGATCACGCAGAGGCCCATGATTGCGCGTCGCCCATGCCAGCGGGATTCGACAGCGACGGGCCTGCCTCCTCACATGGCCACCTGTCAGGCGCGGATGGGCCTATTCCCTTGATACATCCATTTTGCATCATGCTTTTATAACGATATTTATTGCATTATGGGTTGTTATTACACATTATGTCACAATACTTATGCCTATTCTCTCTTATTTACAAGGTTTACATAAGGAGGGAGTATGCCGGCAGCTGGAATTCTGGGCTGGAAAAGGAGCAAATATTAGAGACCTATTATGCACAACTCCAAAAGTCCTGAAACTCCACAAAAGTTATTTTTGGAAACAATAAAAAATACTGAGCGGAAGAAATACCAGAGGGGGCCCACACCCTGGCCACGAGGGTGGGGGGCGCGCCCTACCCCCCTGGGCGCGTCCCCCTGCATCGTGGGCCCCCAGTTGGCCCTCCTGTGCCCATCTTCTGCTATATGAAGACTTTCGTACGAAGAAAAATCATAAGCAAGCTTTCGGGACGAGACTCCGCCGCCACGAGGTGGAACCTTGGCGGAACCAATCTAGGGCTCCAGCAGAGCTGCTCATTGGGACACTTCCCCGGAGGGGGAAATCATCGCCATCATCATCACCAACGCTCCTCTCATCGGGAGAGGGCAATCTCCATCAACATCTTCACCAGCACCATCTCCTCTCAAACCCTAGTTCATCTCTTGTATCCAATTCTTGTCTCCAAGTCTGGGTTTGGTACCTGTAGGTTGCTAGTAGTGTTGATTACTCCTTGTATTTGATGCTAGTTGGTTTATTTGGTGGAAGATCATATGTTCAGATCCTTTTTGCATATTAATACTCCTCTGATTATGAACATGAATATGCTTTGTGAGTAGTTACGTTTGTTCCTGAGGACATGGGAGAAGTCTTGCTATTAGTAGTCATGTGAATTTGGTATTCGTTCGATATTTTGATGAGATGTATGTTGTCTCTCCTCTAGTGGTGTTATGTGAACGTCGACTACATGACACTTCACCATTATTTGGGCCTAGAGGAAGGCATTGGGAAGTAATAAGTAGATGATGGGTTGCTAGAGTGACAGAAGCTTAAACCCTAGTTTATGCGTTGCTTCGTAAGGGGCTGATTTGGATCCACATGTTTCATGCTATGGTTAGGTTTACCTTACACTAGACCACGACACTGCAAAGACGACATGCGTCTGTTGGTAGAAGTGAGAATCGCCGACACTTTTTTTGTCACAAACTATGCCGACACATAGTGTGTTGCTATTATATAGCCTCATGACACATTATCTGTCGCCAAATCACCACCAGATCACCGATTCATTTTCCGTCGGAATATACGGACTTCAGTGATACTTTGTCTGTCGCTGATTCGTGGGGACAGAGAAAGTGTCGACGTTGTTTGCTTCGCCCCGCACCAAAAAATATGGCACGAAAAGGGAGCCATGCACGCGCCATGTAAAACATCTGAGCCAGACTAGAGAAGAAAAAAAAAGACATAACCAAATATCCCCTCGATCCCCAATCCTACCCTTTCTCTCGCATCCTGCCCCGACCTAAACCTAGCGCCGCCGCCGCCTCCCCAACCTGGACGCCACCGCCCGTCCCCAACCTACACGCCGCCGCCCGTCCCCAACCTGCACGACGCCGCCCGTCCCCTAACCCCCCCCCCCCGCCCCCCTCGCGCCACATCCACCCGTCCCTTGACCACCCCGGCCGTCCTCTGACCCCCCGCCCAACATCCGCCCAGGAACTGCAGCTCCGTCTCCGGCGCCGACGAGAAGCAGCGTCGTCCACCGCGGCAGCACCGTCCGCTGCGCCGAGGAGCAGCTGCGCCGTCCCCCACATCCGCCCAGGAGTTGCAGCTCCGTCCGCCACGCCGAGGAGCAGTAGCGCCGTCCCCCACATCCGGCCAGGAGCTGCAGCGCCGTCCGCTGCGTCGAGGAGAAGCAGCACCTACCACCAGCAAGGAGAAGCAGAAGGTTCAGACGCGAGGATCCACCATTGTTCTTCCTCAACGGGTGACCTCTGTTCCGGCTGATTACTTTCCTCCGCCCCGCCTACAGATTAAAGAGGTACTTTCTGTAGTTCACATTGTCACTAATGGCCCGATTGAAGAATGCTTGTGTGATAGACCTGATTGGATGAATTGCTTCATATTCTTTCAGTTTTAGTTTTTTGTTGTTCATTTTGTATTTCAAGTAGATGCAGATTTGGTTGTGTGAACCCTACTTAGTGTGATCTGTTTTTATCAAGTAGTTGCAGATACATCTCTCTTGCATTAACCTGATTATGTGCATATCTAGCCTGTTTTAGAAGCTCAGTGCCCCTATTTTAAGTTTATGTCTATTTGATATGTATATTCATACTGAATGCCAATTTTTGCAGCAACATCGATACTCTGAGTGTATATTTCACTTAGTAGTTTGTGAATTACTTGTGAAGGTGCGGCCACCATGGACAAAAGGTGGATGGATGAGCCTAGGTACAACACAAAATTTTTAGTGGTTATAGGGTACTAAGGAATTATTTAGCTACATCTGAACTGATGCATATGCATATTTATATAACATGTAGGCACACAAAGGTGTATTTGGAAGGGGTGGAAAAATTCTTAAGCTTTGCATTTAGTAATTCATCCGGAAACAAAATATTATGTCCTTGTAAGAACTGTTCAAACTCATTTTGGAATGAAGAAAGAGAGGTGCGTGAGCATCTGGTATGTGATGGGTTTCTCCGTGGGTATAAAACTTGGATTTTTCATGGAGAATCTAGTTCTTCTTTCTTGAATGTTCCTGACGCTCATGAGAATGAGGTTGAGGAGGAGTCACCTGAAGAGAATGACATTTTTGATTTGCTTCGAGACTTAGGGGGCAGTTTAGATAAGGAGGGGGATTTCGAAGATGACGCGGTTTCTGAGCAGACTGATGCATATTTAGAAGCTCTTCAAAAGTTGAAAAATGACTCTAGTCAAGAGCTATATCCTGGGTGTAAGAAGTTATCAAAACTACGTTTCATAATTAGACTACTTCATGTCAAATTGCTTGGTGGATGGTCAGATAAAAGTTTTAACCTACTGCTAGATCTACTTAATGATGCTTTTCCTGAAGGGTCCTCACTAGCCAAGAACTATAATGAAGCTAAGAAATTGGTGAAATGCCTAGGACTTGGATATGTTAGTATTCATGCATGTGAACATGATTGCATCCTCTTCTGGAAAAACTATGCTAAGGCTGATGTTTGTCCAATATGCAACACATCACGATGGAAATCTGAAAGGAAGAGTCTAGATGGAAAACGTGTCCACAAGGTACCTAGGAAGGTTCTCCATTATTTTCCAATAAACAAAAGGCTGCAAAGGTTGTTTATGTGTTCCAAAACAACAGCTCTCACTAGATGGCATGATGAAGAGCGTACAAAAGATGGTTTGAGCAGGCATCCAGCTAATTCTGCTCAATGGAAGTATTTTGATGAGTTGCATGAGGACTTTGCTAAGGACATCCGACATTTTAGGCTTGGATATGGAGCAGATGGTTTTAATCCTTTTAGATCCAATAATGTGAATTATAGTGTTTGGCCTGTTATCTTGATTCCTTATAACTTCCCTCCTTGGATGTGCATGAAGCAATCAAAATTTTTTCTCACATTGTTGATTCCTGGTAAACATGCTCCTGGTAGTGATATGGATGTTTATCTAGAGCCTTAATTGATGATATAGTAGATATGTTTCTTGATGGTGCCAGAACGTACGATGCTTCAAAAGAAGAGTTCTTTAATTTGAAGGCTGCCATATTATGGACCATTCATGATTTCCCGGGCCTAGTGTATACAGCTGGTTGTACCACCTCTGGTGAAGGAGCTTGTCCTGAATGTCATTCTGACACATGTTCTCTTAGGCTGAATAATGGTAGCAAGACACGCTACATGGGGCATCGCAGGTTCTTACATGAAGACCACCCCTTTAGGTCCAATACCCATTCTTTTGATGGCATTGCTGAGCATAGGCCAGCGCCAATTCCTCTCTCCGGATTAGAAATTGTTGCACAGACGGAAGATATGCATACAGTTTTTGGGAAGGATCCTTCCGGGAAGAAGAAAACCAAGAGGAAGCGCAAGGATGATGAGCCGTTAATAGTTTGGAAAAGGAAGTCTATTTTTTTTTCAGGCTGCCATATTGGGAGAGCTTGTTGCTGCGTCACAACTTAGACGTCATGCACATAGAACAAAATGTATGTGAGAAAATAATCAACACATTGTTGTGCATTGATGGGAAATCTAAGGATAATTTGAACTCTCGCTTGGACCTTCAAGCTCTAAACATTAGAAGTGACCTTCATCCTGTTGAACTTAAAGTAGAAGATAAATTTTACTTACCTCCAGCACCTTATGAAATGAAAGTTGCCCAACAGAGGTTATTTTGTGGAGTATTTAAAGGAGCTAGGTTCCCTTACGGGTTAGCAGTTGATATACGTGGTAATGTGCATGTCAAGGAAAGGAAAATAATCGGGATAAAGAGCCATGACAACCACATCTTGATGCAACATTTGCTACCACTTGCTGTGAGAAGGCTATTGCCCGAAAAAGTTAGTGCAACACTGATTCGTGTTAGCAATTTTTTCAAGCAGATTTACTCACATGTTATTTCTGTTAGTGATATGGAAAAACTAGAAGCTGAAATAGCTGAGACCTTGAGCATTCTTGAGACTATATTCCCCCCATCCTTTTTTGATATCATGGTACACTTGATGGTGCATCTTCTAGCCCAAGCAAAAATAGCTGGTCCAGTGCATTTTCGCAACATGTTTCCCATAGAAAGGTAATGGTCACTGACCACTTTTGTAGCAGCAATAGTATGCTTATGCAAAGAGACATTGTCATTTGATGTGTTTATCTCGTTGTAGGTATTTGTGCCGGTGTAAGGGCTTTGTTCATACTAGAAGTCATCCAGAGGGATCTATTGCCGAGAGCTATTTATTTGATGAGACTCTTATGTACTGTTCTCGGTATATAAAAGGTGAAACTCAGTTTACTCGACAAATTAGAAATGACCAAGGTTTGGGTATGGAAACTAGTAGTACCACACCTTTGTTCAACAACCTTGGTCGAGGATTAGTTGGCAAGCATTCTGTGTTATTGGACAATAAGACTTGGATTCAAGCTCATAGACATGTCTTGTTCAACTATGACCACATAGAACCTTATTTGAAGTAAGCTGTCCATTTTTTTTGTTTTGCAGTTTGCATTTTATTTATGCTTGTTGTTGAAGTGATGAATACTTTGCAGCAAGCATAAGGAATATCTTTCCTCAATTGGTCTTAAAAATAATCAACAAATTAGTCATGTCCAGCATGAGTCCTTCCATGAGTGGTTTAAGAAGCATGTAAGTGGTCACATGTCTCTCTTTTCTTGTGATGTATATATATGTAGTGAGTTCCATCCAATTTTAAAAACACTACATTCACAGGGGGAAGAAATGGGTGACAAAGTGCCAGAGGAGCTAAGTATTTTAGCTCAGGGGCCATTCAAAGTTGCACAACAGTTTGGTAGCTATACTAGAAATGGGTTACATTTTCATACACGGTCCTATGATGATAGTAGGCCAGTGCAAAATAGTGGTGTAGCTCTAGTTGCGCAGACTACACGTTACGAAAAAGGAAACGCTGATAATATGATAATAGGAAACCAAACATTTTACGGCATCATAAAGGAAATTCTTGAGTTGAACTATGAAAATAAAGGGAAAATAGTTCTCTTCAAATGTGATTGGGTTGACAACCGCAGGAAAGACAAGTGGGTAAAACTTGATCGCCTTGGGTAACTTCTATGAATTTCAAGCATTTTTTCAATACTGGTGAAAATATATCGGATGAGCCTTTCGTTTTAGCATCGCAAGCAACTCAAGTTTTCTATGTTGAAGACCCAATTGATGATGAATGGGTTACTGCTAGCCACTACAATCCACGGGGCTCATATGCCATGCATGAAGCTGAAGATGAGGATGTAGAGCCCGCTATGCCAATGGTTGATCCACATATCTATTCATGTTTCCATGATGATCTTCAAAGTATTGATTGTGCTAGAACAGACATAGATGGGAGAATTGCGTATGGTAAAAAATCTAGAAAGTAAGGGGCATTTGCATTTTTTTTGTTGCCTTGTGTTTTAATCTCCTTGCTATGCATATTTATCCAATATTGTCTGTTAAGCATCTTGTTCTAACATTTGTCACTTGCAGGTAAAAAGATGGTAGGAACAAGAGGAGGAAGCGAGGTCCCTCTACTTGATGAAACTACGAGGCTTGCAAATATTGCAGGAAATGAGAGAAAGGTGAGAGATCTTATAGAACTTAAAAGGAATGAAGCATTGGGAGGAAACAAGAATCCCACTGAGAAAGGTTCATCACAATCACCCAGGAAAAGGAAAAAGGTTGTGTACTTATCATTGTTTACATTCAATGTACTTCTCATTGTTCGAAAGCATTGGATGAAGCATTGTGTACCATATCTTTCAAACATATTTATGCTTTTTTCCTAGGAAAATAACTGCACAAGTGAAGTTGCAAATGGAGGGCGTAATCTGCGTTCCCAGTCAAGGTTAAACCATGATGCTGAAGATCCAAATAATGAACCCATAGGACATGGCTTAGATGACATTCAAGATATTCTGGTGCTTCTCCATCATTCTCATTTCTCACTAAACTTGTTCATTTTCTGCACTAAACTTGTTCATTTCCTGCACACATCAGAGTTATGAGGGCCGATTTGCACTTCAGATTTATGTATTTATATTTGCATTACAATTTTTTTGAGTGTGACCATGTATTTAGATTTATGACTTCAGATTCTCACTCATTCCTTTTGCATTGTAAAGTAAATGCTTCAGTTGTGACTATACACCAAAAAAAGAAGAGAGGAAGGGGTCCCACCGAATTAAGGAAGATATATGATAGATACCAACCAAAACAAAAGGTTGAAGTAAATGAGTTTGCCCAGCCTGTTGGTAGCAATGGTAAAACATTTGCTAATTTCATTGGAACATTGGTAAGGAAGCAATTGTCGGTGCTAATTGAGGACTGGAGATATGTTGATCCCGAGTTAAAGTTGAAGCTATGGGATGACATAAAGGTAGTTCAGATTGTCAAAATATTTTTTCTATAGTCTCTATTTTTGCTAGCTGGCTTTCACTAAATGGCTTCTTTTTCATGTGTGTCCAGTCATATTTTGAGGTGGATGAAGTTGCTTTCGATTACTTTATGACCGCAGCTGCAAAGAAATGGAGAGAATTTAAGTCAGACCTGAAGGAGAAGTTTGATGCCACATTGACAGATGAGGAACTTATGGAAAGACGTGATGAAAGAATTCAAAAGGACGATTGGATACAACTTATCGATCAGTGGAGAAAACCAGAATCTGAGGTAAGGCACAAACTGTTTTACTTCGGGTAGGAATTGAACTAATGTTTTCATGTTATTTCCTAGCTTAACTCACTGTTTGCATCTCTTTTAGGCTAGCAGTGCTAGAAACAAATAAAACCGTTCCAATTTGAAATTGCTACATGTAGCTGGCAGTAAGAGTTTTGCTCGTGTTGGTCATGATATGGTAAACTCAACTGCTCAAGCACTTCTTTTTGAAAGTGATGTATCAGATCAGTTTTTGTTGTTTTAGTTACTAGTGAAACAAATTGGTTGCAGGCTCAGAAACTTGGGTACTATCCAGAAAGAGACCAAATATTTGTTGAAGTACATACAAGTAAGATAACTGGAGTTCCCACCCCACTAGCAGTGCCACTAATTGTAAGTCACATGTCCCATTCATCATCTCTTCTCTGTAATAATATCGTGCATGTGGATTCATCATCATGGAAATAACTTGAGGTGCCTCATTTTGTTTTATTCTTGTAGAAGAAACTTCAAACTGAAGCTAACACTACAAAACACTTCCGTGATGATACGTGTTTGTCACAGTAGGTCGCGTTTTTTGTCATGCATGTACATCCATGACGATTTTATGACAGAATCAAGATAGTCATACCGTCTTTGTCAGAGAAGTGTTCCATGAAATTACCAAAATTTTCATCGCGGAAGTGTCCACTTCCATGACAATAAATCGCGCGTCACAGAAGTGCTTTCGTCAAGGGTGACCGACACGTGGCATCCACCGTAATGGAACGCCGTTAAGCTATCGGGTCCGGTTTTGGATCCGATAACCCGTTAACAGCCCGGACCAATGGGGATTTTCCACGTGTAAAATCATCATTGGCCGCAGGAAACACGTGTTGCCTCACCGTTGGGACATATGTCATCCACTCATTGGACAGGAGGCACCTATCATAGGTCGACACGTGGCACGGCCCAATAGTGGCCCATTCCGGTGAAAAAGGCCGGGCCAGTAAAAATTAGCAGGCCGGCCCATATAAGGCCTACTTGTGTCAGGTCCATTTAAGCCCACGGCCCATACGAGATGTACCAATTCGGCCCGTCAACGGCCCGTTAAAGATTTGACACCATTGCAGCCCATCGTCAGTTCGAGCCCGTTAACAGCCCGCTACATATTTGGGCTCAATATCGGCCCGATGAGATTTCGGCATGTTAACGGCCCATTTAATGGATGGGCCAATTTTCAGGATGTACATCTTTCGGCCTTTTAGCGTCCCATTCAAATGTTGGGCTAATTTCTGGCCCGGTGTGTCTTTCAGCCTGTTGACGGCCCATAAATCTGATGGGCCAATTGTATTCGGACCTGAGTTTCGGCCTTTAAGTGGCCCATTTAAGTGTTGGGCCAATTTCTGGCCCGGTGTCACTTTCAGCCTGTTGACGGCCCATAAATCAGTTGGGCCATTTGTAGTCGGACCTGAGTTTTGGCCTTTTAGCGACCCATTTAAGTGTTGGGCCAATTCCCGGCCCTGTGTGCCTTTTGGCCTGCTAACGGACCATAAATGAGTTGGTCCATTTGTAGTCGAACCTTAGTTTTGTCCTGTTAACGGCCCATGCCCTTCATGGTCCAATACCAGCCCGGTTTCTCTTTCGTCCTGCTAAAGGACCACAACACAGTTGGGCCATTTACAATACGACCGACTTTCGCCTCTTAGCGCCCATGCTCTTCGTGGTCCAAAGATAAGCTCATTGTCTCTTTCGCCTACTAAAGGCTCTAAAGTATAGTTGGGCCATATGTAGCCCAAACTTAGTAACGGCCTGTTAACGGCCCGTGAAATAAATTGGGGCCACCTGTTGCCCGCTTCGATGTCGGCCTGTTGACGATCCGAGAGGTAAGAGGGTCGACCATTAACTTTCGGCCTAGTAACGGCCCATTAACTTAATGGGCCCACTAAAGTTTGTACATGTCTTTAGGCCAAATTAGATAATTTGAGCCCATTACGACGAGCAATTATGCACAGGACCTAAACTGATCAAGCAAAGGTAAGGCATATAGGGAATAACGTTGCACATCCAGCATATATTACAGGAAATTACATCCACTGGGCAATCAAAGATTGATGGCGGTGCAAATAAATGAGCAGAACCTAACCATCTACAATGTCACAATCTGCAACCTCAGCACAGATGACGCCCATAAGCATGTGGGCAAGTTCTTGCTTCTTTGCTACACTGTCTCTGAAAACATTGATCAGTTGTTGTGTCGCACGACTCTGCAGCTCTGATTCATCCACCATTTCCATCATTGCTTCAGCCATAAATTGGTTCACAAACATACATTTATTCCATTGCATTCGAGACAGAGGATACTGAACAGATTCAGATGGCGATTTTGGCAGGCTTGTATTATTGATAGTGGAGAGTGTCTCGACCACTGCATAATAACATAAATTAGGACGGGAACCAAACCGAATAATCATGAGTTATTGCCATATTACCTGGCCTAGATTTACTGGAAAGAAACAATGGGGTTGCTTTGCTGTTTTCAGAGTTTGTCTTCTTATCTTCAGCAGCCTGCACAAAATTAACATACTAGCATTGCTATCAATGGCCAAGTCAAATAATAGGAAAGCAACATTGACACAACGAACGTTTGGGTAACTAGCCTACAACAAATTAACACAATATGCCACAGCTATGATCAGCCAGGTAAGGTAGTACGAAAGCAACATTGACAATGAATGAATGGGAAACCAGTGAAGCACTACAATTCAGTAATGTGCGTGATATGAGATAGTACATTCATGCAGCTCAGTATGCAAAACTACCAGGCAGTTTTCCTTACAAAAATCAACATTGGCGCCTTTAACATAAAGGTTAGATTCACGCCAATTAACAAAATACATGTTGATGTAAAAATATAGTGATATACAACAGGTACTTACATCAACATTGGAGCACAGAGAATTCCCGCAAGATATTTCCTCGAATACGATCCCAATGGAGGAAGTCTTCTATCGTTTAACCTTATTTTCTAAAAGAGAGATGGGTAAGAAACATGTAGAAAATATGATCAGAATGCTATAAAATTTCATGATGCGAGGATACGCACACGCTTTTTAGAATGGAGTTGACATTCTTTTGCTGGACTGGAGCGGACTAGTTCGTTGGCCACTGGAATCTGCTTATTATCAGTGGGAGTTGGGTTTCTTTGTGCTGGAGCAGTATCTATGAAAAATGGAGTTGGTTTATTATCTCCTGGTGTTTGGATCTTTTGCAAAGACCTGGTTTGTAACCCTTCAGATTCTAACATAGCCATCTTCCCCTTGCATGCCTTATATAGAAGAATGGTGATTCAGTTATAAAACATGCTACAACAGAGATGGAATAGCTACTGAAGAATAGAAAGGCATGACATATTGACATGTATTCCCTCCATCCGGAAATAAATGGATGGGTCTAGGCGTATTTCAGTTCTAGATACATCCAGTTTTATCCATTTCTGCGACACTTAATCCGGACGGAGGGAGTATGATGTAAGAGCTAGGATACGATCGACAACACAAGTAAAAAACACTGAAAACCCATTGCAGAACCAAGGTATTCAAACCCACCGATATGAGATAGTACACTCATGCAGCTCAGATGCAAAACTACTGTGCAGTTTTCCTTACAAATATTAACATTGTGGCCTTTAATCATACATTTTGCTACAGCTAAATTTAGATCAGATAAAGGTTGGATTCACACCGATTAACAAATACATGCTGATGTAAAAATATAGTGATATACAACAGGTACTTACATCTACATTGGAGCACAGAGAATTCCTGCAAGAATCTTTCCTCATAAACGATACCATTGCAGAAATTCTTCTATCTGATAAGCTTATTTTCTAAAGAGAGATGGGTAAGAAACATGTAGAAAATATGATTAGCATGCTATAAAATTTCATGATGCAAGGATACACACGCTTCTTAGAATTGAGTTGACATACTTTTGCTCGATCGAGCGGACTAGTTCTTTGGCCACCGGAATCTGCTTATTATCAAGAGGAGTTGGGTTTCTCTCGCTTTGGAGCAGTATCTATAAAACTGGAGTTCGTTTATTATCTCCTGGCGCTTGGATCTTGTGCAAAGGCCTTGTTTGTAACCCTTCAGATTCTAACATAGTCGCCTTCCCTTGCATGCCTTGTATAGAAGAATGGTGCTTTAATTATAAAACATGCATACAGAGAGATGGAATAGGTAATCAAGAATAGGAAGGCATGACATATTGACATGTATTCCTCCATCCGGAAAAAATGGATGGGTCTAGGCGTATTTTCAGTTCTAGATACATCCTTTTTTATCCATTTCGGCAACATGTAATCCGGACGGAGGGAGTGTGGTGTAAGAGCTAGGGATACGACAGGACAACACAACAACATAAACACTAGTTGAATGTGAAACTATATGCTAGCGGAATACGTACAGAAATAACTAAGGCAACATACACGTGTATAATTGGGAAAATAAGATGGCATTGCAACAGAGCACTAGAACATCACTTCAATGTAAAAAACATGGTATGCCGAGATGATGAAGTACATCGATGAATAACAATGCATAAGATATTCAGAAGCATGATGTCCAAATTAAGCAGATGGCATTGCGATAGAGTAGAATGACAAGATTTGAATTTGAAAAAATGTTATCATGAATGGAATAGGTACTGAAAAACAGGAAGGCATGACATATTTACATGCATGATCAGCATGCTAAGCACATGGCATTGCGACAGAGTAGATACACTCCAGGACATTATATGCATGTTGTACCCATATCACAGGCCAAGTTAGAGCAAGGACCTTGTGGGGTGAAGAGGATTCATCATCTTTCTGCAAGTTTTCTGTAGAACTGCCTTTACATGTTCCATCATATTGGGTATCATTGACATCAAGTTTATTGGCCTTGACATTGCTCCGTGAGGTTCTTGTGGATATATAAGTGTGTGCAATTATATCTGACATTCATGGAAGACAACTAGTAGTTAGATTTATGTAATGAGTGGCTGTAGGAGATGACATAAATAGTAGGACTGGGGTTAACTAGCAGCAACAGGTCTCATAAACTAAAGGGAGAACACAGATGAAAGCTACAGAATATGTATCGTTTGTACTCGAGATTAACTAGATGGCACACAAAAGTATTAAAGAACAACATAGGTAATACTAGAAGTGGTATAATACTATAATCACCAGCCTGTGGGATAGCATTTGCTAATGGATGATAACTATGGAACAGCGTTACCTAAAAACAAGTATCTTAGCTGAATTATGGAACAGCGTGAACTCCTGAACAAGACCGTAAGAGATCAACATGAATATACAATGAAATGTGATGATCTATTTTCCATGCTTAGATGAATAACAAAGCCATAAATGTTGCACACAAGTAAGATGAGGGTACAACCTATCTGGCTGCCATCCATAGGAGTGAGCATCATGTGCTGACTTTTCGATGGCCCTGCAGTTGTTGTGGCTGTCCTTGTCGGGCACGCGCATTCGATGCAGGGAACTGTTGAGTGGGGACTATAGCTCCCTTCGTGTATGCTTCCCTTGTTGGAGCAGCTGCGGTGAGTCGGAAGACGGTGTGTCCAAGATGCGATAACGATAATGTTAAGAACGATATATCTCTTTGATCGATGAAATACACTAAGAGATCAACAGCAAGGTACGAGAGTGGTCACACGTCTGTTGATCAAGACTAAATTGGGGTCACACGATTTTATTTTATTTTGGTATTTGTCTCGATCACGCTGATGGCTTGATGGCCGCCTTGTGCCTCTCGGCTGACACTGTTCGGAATCTTCCCCGAAGAGCCAGCAACCAACGGCAGAGCAGCCTGCCTCTGCCATCCGTGGCCCCGGCCAAAACCCCACTCCCCGCCCCACCGCACTGCCGTGGTTGCGCCGCCCCCGGGCCAATCCACAAAGACTCCCCGTCATCCAGATCCGGCGGCGGCAGTACCTTCAACCCACGCAACTCTAAAAGATAGCCATCTAAGCGCTTCTTCCACGGTGAACTTGCGGCCCCGCACCCAGGCGATGTTTCTACTTTTACCTTCCCCCTATAAGTACTGTATCCCGGCCTTCTCCGGTGCCACCGTGACCCAACTCGCCATATCCTCATAAGCCCCCACCGGCCCGACTTCGCTCGCCACATCCGCCATGCCCCCGCCCGTCCGCGGTAGGCGACGCCAGAGGCGGTCACCGCCGGAACCACTGTTTGGTTTTTCACCGGAAGGCAGACGGAGGGAGGAGGCATTCTATCTGTCTTTAGATGGCAATGCTGAGATCGAGGAATTGTTGGAGCGCGACCGCATGGCGGAGGAGCAGGAGTTGTTGGAGCGCGACCGCCTGGTGGAGGAGCAGGAGTTATTGGAGGGCGACCGCCTGGCGGAGGAGCAGCGTATCACTGATTTGCGCCGCCAGCGGGACATGGAGCAGCAGCGCACCGACAGACCGAGTCGCGAGTAGAGCGCCCGCAACTGGGCTGACTATGTGGAGGCCGACGCCCGGCAAATAACCCTGGAGGCTGTCGGGCACGCATGCGTTCGCGGCGCCGATTTTTACTACCAGCTCGTCAAGTGGGTTTCCCGCTTGGAAGCCGAAGCTTCGGTGGACCACGTCGGCATGGAAAGGGCCAACGTGCGCGAGCAACGCGCCCTATCGCACCTCTTGCAAGTCCGAGGCGAGGCGCAGGACGCCGGTGCCGGCGTTTAGTGTGTACCACAGATGGCCTATCTAGACAGCCTTTTAAATGGGTTGTATTTGCCATCCACGGGTTTAGAGGCTGACTTGTGGGCCTAGCAAGTTGACGCGTACACAATCAGGAGATGATTTTACGTGGAGAGGATGACAGCAGGGACCCACCAAGGTCATGGCAGTACGCAAGAAAGTGCCTCCTTATTTCAAGCCAATAAAAAAATGGCTCCTCCTAGTAGATTTCTGACATCTAGGTCCCATGCCATTGTCAACGTAGTCAGTAAACGAGAGAATTGCACAACGAGCGGCTGACACCAGGGACCCTGCAGCTCGCCCAATTATTTTTGTTTTGGGTTAATTTGATAAATGCCACTCCAAATCTGGTGTATCCGAGAAATGCCACTGCAATTTCCAAACTTTGAAAAATGCCATTTCATGACATTTCTAGTGGCATTATTTGAAGTCTGGAGTGGCGTTTTTCAAAGTTTGCAAACTGCAGTGGCGTTTATCAAAGTTTGCAAACTGCAGTGGCGTTTTTCAAAGTTTGCAAAAGTTGCAGTGGCATTTTTCAAAGTTTGGAAATTGAAGTGGCATTTATATGAATCACCATAATTGGAGTGGCATTTATCTAATTTGTTTTTAAGATGGAAGCAGGGTGTCAACTGGGCTGTGCGGGACACTTTGGCCTGTCTAGACAACCTTTTCTTTTATGTTTACCACAGACCAGCCCTGTAGTTTTTTTTCTTTCTGAAAATGGCTAGCCCAGTTTTTTTGTGATTTGTCAAGTAAGTCGGTTTATCAGGCCTGTTGGGCTGCAAATCTTTCAAGACGAGGAGAGCTTCATTTGGGCTGGCCGAGAAAATGGCCTATCAGTAATGAGAAATGGGTTGTATATTTTTAAAACACGTCAAACCGGTAATTAGTTTCAAATATATTATTTTCATTTCGAGATTTTAAATTGCATTGATTTTTATGCGTGGACAATTTATTGGATTTTATATTAGCATACATTTATTTTTAAAATCAGTCTGAATGTGACTCGAAATTTCGGGATCAAAAACAGTTCAGACCGCACCGTCATATGCAAAATTTCGTATAATTTTTTAACCGTGGCCACAATATGGGCTGTAATGCTAACAAAAAGAATATGGGCCCCAAAAAAACCCGTAAGAATTAGCAAATGGGCTGTAAATTATTTGAAATAATGGCAGATGGGTTGTATGCTGTTTTCCACAGATTAGAAGCTTTCCACAGATGGCATGTATACTTTTGGATGTCCATCCAACGGCCATCGTGCTTCTTCAATCTCTGCTCTTCCTGCTCCAGCCGCTCAAACAAGCGCCCGGGGACTGCTGCTCTCCCTGCTCCCCATGATGGCTGTAGCGCTGCAGCCTCACCGACCCACCCAGACCAGATCGCTGGCCTAGCCATCCTCTACTCACCCACAGTCCCACACCTGCTGTTATTCTCCGCGACGGCAGACGAACCATAAACCTCGTGACAACAGATCCCCTCCGCATGGGAAACAACTGCGGGTCTTCCCTACTGCGTGTCGCTCCTTCCTAGGCCTCACCGTCGTCCGCCGCCTGGTGCTCTCGGCGTGGCGTGGTCAACGTGGTCAACGATCGACATGCATCTGAAGTGGACTGACGTGGAGAGGTCGACAGCTGGGTCCACGGCCGCACGAAGGAAATGCCTCCTTATTAGGCGCAAAATAATGATTCCTCCACCGACATCTGGGACCCACCGAAAGGGCCTCTGTATTTCGCGAAAAAATCGTTACCGCCACTGACAGCTCGGACCCACCAGCTATATCTTCGCACGCAAGGAAGTGCCTCCTTATTACGCACAAAAAGATGAATACTCCCCCTGCTAGCTAGGACCCAGTATAGTGGGCCTACTAAGTTGACGGGGGCGAAGGGCTTTGTCAACTTAGTCAATATACACGATTCTAGCTCGACTGACCGTACGATGTCCATCCAACGGCCGTAGTACTTCTTCAACCTCTGGTGTTCTTGCTCCAGCCGCCCAAAGCAGCGCCGGTCATGCCACCTGCTCCTGCCTCCCGAGGACGGCTGTGCTGCCGCGGAGGCCTCACCGCCCCCATACTACTCCCACCGCTGGCCAGGCCATCCCTTCATTCCACTCACCCACACCCCCTGTTATTCTACGGCGACGGCAGCGCAACCGAACTAGTGAACCCTCGTACTCCTCTCTGTGTGGGCATCCACTGCCGCGTCTTCCCTGGCTCCGCATCGTCCCCTTCCTAGGCCTCGCCGTCGTCCACCGCCGTGGTGCTCTTGGCGCGGCATGGTCAATGTGGTCAACGACCGAATTCCATCGGAAGAATACTGTACGTGGAGAGGCTGATAGCTGGGTCCACGGCAGCCGCAAGGAAGTGCCTCCTTATTACGCGGAAAATAATTATTCCTCCACCTGACAGCAGGGACCCACCGGACAGGCCACCAGTATTTCGCGAAAAAAACGTTCCCCCTTGTCGGTGTCAAAAGCGGCGGATCTCGGGTAGGGGGTCCCGAACTGTGCGTCTAGGCGGATGGTAACAGGAGACAAGGGACACGATGTTTTACCCACGTTTGGGCCCTCTTGATGGAGGTAAAACCCTACGTCCTGCTAGATTAATATTGATGATGTGTGTTACAAGAGTGGATCTACCACGAGATCAAAGAGGCTAAACCCTAGAAGCTAGCCTATGGTATGATTGTTGTTTGTCCTACGGACTAAAACCATCCGGTTTATATAGACACCGGATAGGGTTAGTGTTACACAGAGTCGGTTACAACAGTAGGAGATCTACATATCCGTATCGCCAAGCTTGCCTTCCACGCCAAGGAAAGTCCCATCCGGACATGGGACGAAGTCTTCAATCTTGTATCTTCATAGTCTTGGAGTCCGCCGATGATGATAGTTCGCTATCCGGACACCCTTAGTCCGAACTCCTCAAGAGCTCCCCAAACCGGGCTTCAGCGATGACGAGTCCGCGCCAGATATTGTCTTCGGCGTTGCAAGGCGGGTTCTCCTTCAATCTTCATGTTCCCGCCGAATAGTGTCCGCTTTTACTTAATGTTGCGCCTTGGCTCCTACGCCCAATAATGGCCTTCTTCCATGTGTCGATGAATGCGAAGGGCTGGGATATTTTACATTTTACCCCTAGCGCGAATGAGCCGCCTATAAGAGAGGCGAGGATCTAGATCCAGCTCACACCATCCTCCATCCGCAAGTTCTCATCAAGCGCCTCGACAGTAAATCCATTCCATCATGGATAGCCGACGCAGATCCTCCTCTCGCCCCAGCCCTAACCTGTGAGATTGGGGAGATGCTCGCCCACACAATGAGCTAGTGGTACTGCATCGAGGGATATCTTCCCCAGCTTTCATGGTTCCGGTTCGAGCGGACTAGCCACCTACAAGGGTGGAAAGCAGGAGGGCGCCCCAACCCTTCCAAAGGGGAGCGGTATGCTTTGTCCCCTATCTAATAAGGGGACTCGGATTTCCATACATCCGCTTTCTCCGGGGCTCCTAGAGTTCTACGGACTCCAACTTCACCACCTCACGCCCGCCCCATTTTGCACATCGCGGGCTTCGTAGCTTTTTTGCGAGCTGTTCTTGGGCATCGATCCCCATTTTGCCCTGTGGAAGAGATTGTTTTGTCTCGCACCCGCTCTCATGAGGGGTCGATATATCAAGTGGGCGGAGCCGAAATATGGCGCATCGCCGGGACCGGATATCTATCCGGCACCCCGAAGAAGGCGTCCGAAGACTGGCCTTCGGAATGGTTCTACATGGAGGATGCCCCTCTGCCGGATCCAGTCCGGATCGGCCTCCCGGAGTTCAACAATGCTCCCTTGAAGAAACGCCTGAGTTGGCGCCCGCGGAGCCCTCAACGGGTAGATGATAGGAGCGTCCATTATCTGATGGGCCGGATTAGGTTACTGGCCCACTCCGGATTGACCATGATTGGAGTCATGGCCACGTGCATTATGCGACGGGTGCAGCCACTCCAATATAGGGGCCACCCTATGCGGGATTTCAACGGGGAAGACGATGCCACCCATCATGGCCGCAAAGGGCCAGGCTCGGCAGACGATCTGGCAAAGATCCTGTCCGGCTTGTACAAGGGAGAGGAGGAGGACTTCCTCCTCAAGAATCCGTTGAATGGATTTTCTATGAATAACCCTCGGAGCTGGGTAAGCGGATGTTCATCTACCCGATCCATACTTTTTTAAAGTCAAGTATCTTACTCTGCGATTTCGACGCATGAGCTTCACCGGGACGTGGAGGGCATACGAAGCCTAGCTCCACAGCCCGAGGATCCGGAACGATCCCTTGATCCGACCTCCGAAGAGGATCCGGACATAAAGGTGGAGCTGATTGACGGGGTGTTCCACCAACGTAGCATAGACAATGCCCTAGTCGCCATTACGGTGACTACCCGGTTTGTTTTCGCCTCCCGGTGATCGTGACCAAGGTCTTGACACCATCATTTGATCGCGCTCAATTCTGACCATCCCATACTGATGGTGCATCGCAGGAGGTGCCTTTAAGGTGGGAAGCCGAACCCGCGGCGGCCGGACAACAAGGGTCAGTCCGGCCCAGCAGGAGGAAGAGGAGCGCGACGCGAACCGAAACATTGCCGCAACGGTACGGAGCACCGCTATTTTTAAGGGAAGGATCCCTAGGAGGTATATTAATGCTCATAATCACAGGCGTCGTCGGACAGTTCTTCGTGACGCGTGTTTCTCCCCGGAGGCGTTAAATGCCTTTAAAGCGGGAAACGCGCACCTCCGTGCCACTCAAGATGGGTTAACCAGAGCCACGGAGCAATATGTGAAAGACATACGGGTAAGTAATTTTAATTGTTATATATGCCAGTAGCCCCCGAGACTTAAAATAGTTGAAATAACTGATTTAAGGATCAATTATCATGCAGGGTCTTACGGAGAAGAATACCGATCTGTCCCAGGAGCTCCAAGAGTGCAAGGCCCAACTTGAGGCCGCACTGGCTGCCACAGGGGGAGCCACAGAGACCCCCGCTGGTAAGACGTACTTTGAAAAGATAATTATTTAGCAAAGTGTGGTGTGAATCTGACAATAATATTGCAGAGGTCGCCGGACTAGATCCGGACAGGCAACAGCTACTACGTCAGCTAAAGGCCGACGAGAGGGTGCTTATGAAGGTGCAGCGGAGAGAAACAAGCTCCAAGATGCCCACACCCAGCAAGGAGAAGAGCTGAAAGGTGTTCGGGCCCAGCTGTCTGGCTCCGTGAAGGAGAATCAGTGGCTTCGTCGCGGCATTTATAGTAAGTGCTTGAACGAATTCCTTTGAAAAGAAGAATTCGGCTAGGAAGTCGATTGACAGAAATATGTCTTTAGGTGTGCTCACAGGTCGTCCTGCGGATGAATTGCCTGAGTCAACGGGTGACCAACTTCCCGAGCTAGTGCAATTGCTCGAACGTGTTCGGCAGGCGATGAGTGGCGCTGTTCATGCTTTATGGCCATCCGCCTCCCTACCCGAGGGCCTTGGTTGGCTTGTTGAGAAGCTTCAGGAGCACGGCGACCTCCGCTTGTGGAAGATATCGGCTGCCGTCGAGCGCCAGGAGGCTGGGCCATGGTGAAGACACGTTACCCAAAGTTCGACCCAAACCACATGGCCGAGGTCGGACTGCGGGGCCTGATGGGAAGGAGATCCTGTGAGTTGATGTACGCCAAGTAGAACTGGCCGTGAATATTCCCAACAGGATATGTAAATTAGACAGCCTGTTAGATGGGATTGAGGAGGAGTACAATCAGTCGGTTGACGATGTAATTTGAAATGACATGTAAAATGCCTTCTAGCCGGATTGTAGATCGTTTGTCTTTGCGGACCGTTTCGCTTCAACCTCGGGACCCAACAGTCAGAGTGTGTCCGAATACCCTTACGGTTATAAAAGAACCGGGCATGCATGGAGACAAGGCGTCGGGGTCATAATTGCTTTATCGGATAAGTGCCCAACTAGTTATGTTATATTACATGGTTAGTAAGAAACATCTTCCGGGAGAATAGTTCCGTTAAGGGTTCCTTTTCTCGGGAGGCATGCCCTAAAGTGCAATGCCGGATCTGCGAAAATAGCAGAAAAAAGCATCTGAGGGCAGATAAATAAGTAAGTAATAAATCATCTTTCAAGTCACCGACCGAATATTCTCTTAAGAACGCTAGCTTTCGGCTTCACCCAGTCTGAGGTACACATCCGGCTGACCCGGCAGTAACAATCGCAGAGGTGCTCCCTTTACCTCCTAGCCGAACAATCGGGAACGTAGGGGTAAAGCACAGGAGCCAGGCAACCCAGCTTGGCCAAAACTTAAGTCATATCGATGCATATAATGGTGAATAAAAGGTACATGTGGAAGTATGGCACATGTATTGGGCATGAAGCCCGTATGAATAAGCTTCTGTTAAAGAATCCCCCAGGTAAAATGAGTGCCAGGAGCACATCAAGTGTGTGCGAACAAAGCGCAAATCGTCCCATAAAAGGTATTGAGAAAAAAAGTGGAAAGAAGGAGGAGGACGAGAGACAGTAAAAAAGGGGTGGACGGGGGAGTGAGACAAACCCCGAGTCCGGCGTTAGGCGTAGAATCTTCGGAGACGGGCTACGTTCCATGGGTTCGCTCGAGTCGGTTGTCGATCGTTCGTGAGACGGTATGCTCCGCCGGTCGGGACTTGGTCGATGATGAAGGACCTTCCCACTTGGGCTTAAGTTTGTCCTTTTTCTTGTCCGCAAAGCGAGAACAAGTTCGCCAACATTGTAAGTTTTGGCCCGTACTTCTCTGCTTTAATATCTTCGAGCCTGCTGCTGATAAAATGCGGAACGAGCCATTGCCACGTCCCGCTCCTCCTCTAAGGCGTCCAAACTGTCCTGCCGATCTAACTCGGCTTCTCTTTCTTCGTACATGCGCACGCGAGGTGAGTCATGAATTATATCGCAAGGCGAACTGCCTCTGCGCCAGATACCATGAAAAATGGTGTGAATCCAGAGTTCGGTTTGGCGTGGTCCGCAGCCCCGAGTACGGAGTCGAGCTCCTCTACCCAAAGGCGTGTTAGATTCCTTGAGGGACCGCACTAGTCCGGGTTTGATGCCGCTCATTATTAGACCATTTGCTCGCTCGACTTGACCGTTAGTTTGGGGTGATAGATCAAGCGTAATGGAGCTTAATGCCCATATTTTTGCACCGAGTTTAACCTCGTCGTCCATGAAGTTCGTGCCGTTATCGTGATGATGCTGTGGGGACGCCAAGCGGTGTACTACCCGGATATGAAGTCTATCACCGTCCGGATTCTGCGCTTTAACCGCTTGGCCTCAATCCATTGGTGAATTTGTCCACCATGACCAATAAGTATTTGTGCTTGTGGGTTCCCCTTTAAGGGTCCAACCATGTCAAGCCCCGGACGCGAACGGCCGGTAATGGGTATAGTTTTGAGGCGGTGGGTGGCATGTGGCTCGATTAGCAAAGAGCGGCAACCGATGCATCGTTGGACTAAGTCTTGAGCATCCGCCGGGCTGTCGGCCAATAAAATCCTCAGACGGAAGGCCTTGCCTACAAGGGCTCGGGCTGCAGCGTGGTGCCCGCCGAGTCCGGCGTGAATTTCAGCCAGATATTTCGCCCTTCCTCTTCGGAGATACACCTTTGAAGGACTCGGTTGTGCTTTTCATATAAAGTTCTCCTCATGGACCTTGTAGGCTTTAGATCGCCGAACTATGCAGCGGGCCTCATTTTGGTCTTCGGAAGTTCTGCCGCATTAAGTAGGCGAGGAATGGTTCTGTCCACGGGCAATTACTGCCATTATTTCATGAGTGAAGGTGTTATTTCGCTATCGAGCCGCCGATTGTGTCGTAATGGTCTGAGTTAGGTGATGCAGCTGGCTCCGGATTGTTATTTCCGGACTCCTCTTCCCATAATACGGGTGGCTTGAAGAGCCGTTCCTGGAAGATGTTTGGAGGGACGGCGTCTTGTTTCGCGCCGATGCGTGCTAACACGTCTGCTACTCGATTATTATCCCGGGCTACATGGTGGAATTCTAGTCCTTCGAACCGAGCTGACATTTTTAGGACGGCGTTGCCGTAAGCTGCCATTTTTGGATCTTTGGCGTCAAAGTCTCTATTTACTTGGGATATAGCGAGGTTTGAATCCCCGCGCACCTCTAGGCGCTGAATGCCCATGGAGATTGCCATCCGGAGTCCATGTAGAAGGGCCTCGTATTCGGCTGCGTTGTTGGAGTCCATGTACATTATTTGAAGTACGTATTGGATTGTGTCTCCAGTTGGGGACGTCAGGACGACGCTAGCCCCCAAGCCAGCCAACATTTTGGATCCGTCGAAATGCATGATCCAGTTTGAGTACGCCCGCACTCTTTAGGGAGTTCGGCTTGACGGTCCATTCGGCGACGAAGTCAGCCGTAACTCGCGATTTGATAGCTCGCCGTGGTTTGTAGGTTATGTCAAATGGTAAGAGCTCGATAGCCCATTTTGCAATCCTGCCCGTTCGCCGCGATTGTTTATAATATCGTTGAGAGGTACTTCGGAGGCCACCCTTATTGAACACTCTTGAAAGTAGTGTCGCAGCTTCCGGATGCTATGAACACCGTGACACGCTATCTTTTGATAATGTGGGTACCGGATTTGCATGGAGTTAGAATAGTGGATACGTAGTACACTGGGTTTTGAAGAGGGAATTTGTGCCCTTCATTTCTCGCTCAACGACGAGTACCGCTACCGACAACTTGATGTGTTGCTGCGATATATAATAACATAGGTTCGCCCAGGTTGGGCGCGGCCAGACCGGATTTGTTGCCGTGATGGCCTTTATTTCTTTGAGTCCGGTTTCGCAGCATCCGCCCATTCAAATGTTCGTGCGTCGGAGGAGGCGGTAGAGGGCGAGCCTTTTCTCCCAAACGGAAATGAAGCGACTTAATGCCGCTACGCATCCAGTTAGTTTTTGTATCTGCTTGAGGTCTTTTGGAATATCCAATTGTGACAGAGCTCGGATTTTAGCCGGGTTTGCTTCAATTCCTCTACCGGATACGATGAAGCCCAAGAGCTTTCCGGCTGGTACGCCGAAGACGCATTTTTCCGGATTGAGCTTAATGTCATATGCTCGGAGGTTGTCGAATGTAACCCTCAAGTCTTCTATGGAGTTCGACATGTTTGGTCTTGACGACCACATCGTCACGATGCCTCTACTGTTTTGCCTATCTGGGTAGCCAGACATGTTTGAATCATGCGCTGATATGTTGCGCCAGCGTTTTTGAGTCCGAAGGGCATTGTGTTGAAGCAGAATGGCCCATATGGAGTAATGAATGCCGTTGCGGCCTGGTCTTTCTCCGCCATCTTGATTTGATGGTATCCGGAGTATGCGTCGAGGAAGCACAATGAATCGTGCCCTCGCGGTAGCATCGATGATTTGGTCGATGCGAGGGAGGGGAAAGGGTCCTTTGGACAGGCCTTGTTAAGGTCTTTAAAATCGACGCAGAGGCGCCGTGGATTTGTCCGCTTTTGGTACCATTACTAGATTGGCTAGCCAGTCCGGATGCTCTATATCTCTGATGAATCCGGCTTCTAAGAGTTTGGCTAGCTCTTCTCCCATTGCCTGTCTTTTGGGCTCGAAAAATCGCCGAAGAGCTTGTTTGACTGGCTTGAATCCTTCTAGGATATTTAGGCTGTGCTCTCGCCACTGCGTGGGATTCTGGCATGTCGAAGGGTGACAGCAAAATGTCCCAATTTTCGAAGGAATTCTCGAAAGTCGGCTTCGACATCAGGACTAAATTGTGCCCCAATGGAGGCCGTCTTTGTGGGGTCCGTTGGATGGACCTGAAATTTGACTATCTCGCTCGCTGGTTTAAAAGAGGTGGATTTGGACCTCTTATCGAGTATCACATCGTCCCTATCCACCGTGGAGCGCAGCGTAGTTAGTTCCTCTGCCGCTAGGGCTTCGGACAATGCCTCTAGGGCCGGTCGGCTGTCTTATTTTCAGCGGAGTGCCGATCTGGATCATCTGGAGAGTGATTATCCCATTGGGTCCGCATTTTGAGCTTCATGTACCCGTAGTGGGGTATAGCTTGGAAGATTGTGAATGCCTCTCGCCTAACAAAGCGTGATATCCGCTGCGAATGGGGCCACTTGAAACGTAACCTCCTCGGACCTGTAATTGTCCGGTGAGCTGAACACTACATCTAGTGTGATTTTTCCTGCACAGCGTACTTCTCGACTAGGGATTATCCATCTGAAGGTTGTGCTGCTTCGCTCAATGTGGCTCCAGTCAGTTTCCATTTTTTGAAGGGTTTCCTCATAGATGAGGTTTAATCCGCTGCCGCCATCCATGAGTACCTTAGTAAGACGAAAACTGTCCACTATCGGACCGAGGACCAATGCGGCCTGGTGCTCTAGCTGTTGAATTTAGGTTAAATCGCTGGCGTTGAAGGTGATAGCCGTGTCGCTCCATGGATTTGTTGTTGCTACTTGGTAGACTTGGCGAGGCTGCAGATTGTTCGTTTCGCATGTTATTTGATGCGAAAGTCTCAAGACTGTTAATACCGTCGGTATCGCTGGGTTGGTTGCCCGAGGCTAAAAAGCCTACGCCACTTTTGGCCACCTGCCGTAGTATCCAACACACTCAAAGGCTGTGTGTTGGAGTGGCGCCCTCATTCTCGTGGATTTTGCAGGTCCGTTGAGCCAACCCTCCGAAGACGGTTCCGCACTTTAGGGGTTTTGGTTTTTGGTATTCAACCCGGTGCTTGATAATGATGCACCCTTTTGTTTCGGACTAGGGATGTATTCGGGCCGGATTATCCCATAATTTACTTTCGGTTTTCAGCGCTCCATCGCACAATACTTTTGTACTATGGTCACCAAGTCAGCAAAGCGTGTAATTTCATGACGACTTATGGCGCTTAGGATTCCTTGTCCGTGCAATTATTGCAGCAAATTGGGATTGCGTCCTCCTCTCGGCAGTCCTTTATCTTGTTCTTAACCAGGAGGAATCGCCCAAGAATGATGTCTCGCTTCAGCGGGCTCTTTCCGAATTCGAGAGAGATCGCTAATGTTTGGGTGGGCGGGTGGAACTAGATCCGGAACCCTGTCCAATTCAGGACTCAAGGGCCGAGAAGTTTCTGAACTTGGAAGTTTGGATTTTTGAGTCTTATCCAATGAGTCCAACCCGCCACCGACTTTAAGTTCAGGGCTTGATCGACGTCCGTCCCTCTCAAGGGAATCCGCATGGAGGGATCGGGAACGGACGCAACTAGTCCTTAAGATACAAGAAGAAACGCCGCATTGCTGCTCTATCACAGCAACATGATGGGTAGCCTGGGGAGAGTTGATCTCGGATCGGTTTTAGGCCCGATCCGGTCGTAGTCTGTGGCGACTCCCAGGGCAGCGATGCGATCCAAGAGCTCGTTTATGGAGGAGAGCTCGATCGGATCTAACTGTTCGGCAAGTTCCGAACTAACCTGGAGATTGGTTTCAGTGACTCGAGAGGTCATCGACGGCGCGGTGGCCGGACTGGCGGTCATAAGAAAACCACCTAGCCGAAGAGTCTGGCCAGCGGCCAAGGCTCCTTTGGCGATAGTATCGTCTTTAAAGACGAGATGAGGCATCCTACCTGACGGTGACGACACACAGGAACTCTCAATGAAAGCACCAATGTCGGTGTCAAAACCGACTGATCTCGGGTAGGGGGTCCCGAACTGTGCGTCTAGGCGGATGGTAACAGGAGACAAGGGACACGATGTTTTACCCAGGTTCGGGCCCTCTTGATGGAGGTAAAACCCTACGTCCTGCTAGATTAATATTGATGATGTGTGTTACAAGAGTGGATCTACCACGAGATCAAAGAGGCTAAACCCTAGAAGCTAGCCAATGGTATGATTGTTGTTTGTCCTACGGACTAAAACCCTCCGGTTTATATAGACACCGGATAGGGTTAGGGTTACATAGAGTCGGTTACAAAAGTAGGAGATCTACATATCCGTATCGCCAAGCTTGCCTTCCACGCCAAGGAAAGTCCCATCCGGACACGGGACGAAGTCTTCAATCTTGTATCTTCATAGTCTTGGAGTCCGCCGATGATGATAGTTCGCTATCCGGACACCCTTAGTCCGAACTCCTCACCCGTCGCATCGTCTCGAACCCACGGAAGTGCCTCCTTATTACGCACAAAAAAATGAATACCCCCTGCTAGCTGGGACCCACCTTAGTGGGAGGTTGACTTGTGGGCCTACTAAGTTGACGGGGACGGAGGGCTTTGTCAACTTAGTCAATATAAACGATTCTAGCTCCAGTGACCGTACGATGTCCATCCAACGGCCGTAGTGCTTCTTCAACCTCTGGTCTTCTTGCTCCAACCGCCCAAAGCAGCGCCGGTCGTGCCGCATGCTCCTGTCTCCCGTGGCCGGATGTGCTGCCGTGGAGGCCTCACCGCCCCCTACTATTCCCACCGCTGGCCAGGCCCTGCGGCGACGGCAGCCTCACACCGCAGCCGAACCAGTGAACTCTCGTACTCCTCTCCGAGCGGGCTTCCCCTGCCGCGTCTTCCCCGGCTCCCCGTCGTCCCCTTCCTAGGCCTCGCCGTCGTCCACCGCCCTGGTGCTCTCGGCACGGCGTGGTCAACGTGGTCAAGGAACGACTTCCATCAGACGTGGACTGTACGTGGAGAGGCTGACAGCTAGGTCCACAGCCGCAGCAAGGAAGTGCCTCCTTATTACGCGGACAATAATTATTCCTCCACCTGACAGCGGGGACCCACCGGACGGGCCACCGTATTTCGTGAAAAAAACGTTTCCCCCTGACTGCTCGGACCCACCAGCTACATCTTCGCACGCAAAGAAGTGCATGACAGTCGGGACCCACCTGGTCGAAGCGTACGTAGCGTTGTCATTCTGGTCGCGAACGTGTACGTACATATATACAGGTCGATGTAGAGGCGCGCATGTGTCGTAGTAGAGGCGCGTACGTGTAGTAGTAGAGGCGCGCACGTAGCATGTACACGTACGTACAACGGCCAGGGTGCAAGAAAGAAAATACGGCCACGTACGTACATACGGGCAGGGTCTCGAACGCCTACTCACGCATACGTACGTGGTTGGGTCGGAACGGAATGCGTGGTTGTGTTCATCGGCAGGGCTTGGATGGAACAGGCGATGGAAATGAGGCCTGGCATACCGCAGAACGGAGGAAACATACCTCCTATGTTCGGAACGGGGTCCTGTTGACCGGGAGGGGTGTGGTGTACCGCAAAACGGAGGAAACGGACCTCCTATGGTCGAAATGGGGTCCTGTTGATCGGGAGGGGTGTGGCGTACCGCAATACTGAGGAAATGGACCTCCTACGGTCGAAACGGCGGTCCTGTTGATCGGGAGGGGTGTGGTGTACCGCAAAATGGACGAAATGGACCTCCTACGGTCGAAACAGGGGCCTTGTTCATCGGGAGGGGTGTGGCGTACCGCAAAACGGGACTCTACGGGATACTGTTCATCTCCATCGTCGACCTCCTCCAGCCTCCACGGGCTACCGCCGACCTCCTCCAGCCTCCACCGGCTCCTGTTCATCGAGCCTCCACCGCGCACTACTCCACCGGCTACTGTTCAACCACCCGTCCACCGTCTACTGTTCATCCAGCCCTCCACACCACGGGGTCCTGTTCAACCACCCCTCCATGGGCACCCCTCCACCGTCTAGTGTTCATCCAACGCTCCACCACACCACGGGGTCCTGTTCATCCAGAGGCAATGCCACCGCTCACTGTTCATCCAAACCCCCCTGCAACACTCACTATTCATCCCAAAGGCAGCATCGATCGGCTTCAGTTAGCAGCAATAGCGAAGGAATCGCTCAATCGGGTTCAGTTAACAGCCATCGATCGATCGCTCGGGTTCAGTAATGCGTAGCCTGCAGTGCAATCGCTCGGGTTCGATTAGAGCCCATCACCTCGCCGGGTTCGATTAGAGCCAACGCTTGCACACACGCAGCGACGTACGAGAAACGCGCAACGCCGCCCCGACCTCCCACCGTAACAGGGAACTCCCCGAAATTTTCCTCCCCCTCGCTTCTACCAAGGTTTTTTCCGTCATGGACGGCCCAAAGAAAGTCATGCAGCTGCGTCTCCGGCCCTCCCAAGACGAAAAGCCCATTTTCAGTCATGATTCTTTTGTTAGGGAACGTAGCAGAAATTCAAAATTTTCCTACATGTCACCAAGATCTATCTATGGATAAACTATCAACGAGGGGAAGGAGAGTGCATCTACATACCCTTGTAGATCGCTAAGCGGAAGCGTTCAAGAGAACGGAGTTGAAGGAGTCGTACTCGTCGTGATCCAAATCACCGGAGATCCTAGTGCCGAACGGACGGCACCTCCGCGCTCAACACACGTACAGCCCGGTGACGCCTCCCACGCCTTGATCCAGCAAGGAGAGAGGTAGAGGTTGAGGAAGACTCCGTCCAGCAGCAGCACAACGGCGTGGTGGTGGTGGAGGGCGTGGTAATCCCGCAGGCTTCGCCAAGCACCGCGGGAGAGGAGAAGGAGAGAGGTAGGGCTGCGCCAAGGAGAGGTCAAACTCATCTGCTGGCAGCCCTCAAGACCTCAACTATATATAGGGAGAGGGAGGGGTGCCCCTCTAGGGTTTCCACCCCAAGGTGCGGCTGCCCCAATCCCATCTAGGGTGGCGGCCAAGGGGGAGAGGGAAACTTGCCCCCTGTTAGGTGGGTGCGCCTCCCCAAACCCTAGGCGCTTGGGCCCTTGTGGGCGCACCAGCCCACCCGGGCTGGTCCCTCCCACACTTGGCCCATGCAGCCGTCCGGGCCGGTGGCCCCACTTGGTGGACCCAGGACCCTCCGGTGGTCCCAGACGTTACCGATAAAACCCAAACTTTTCGGTGACCAAAACAGGACTTCCCATATATAAATCTTTACCTCCGGACCATTCCGAACTCCTCGTGACGCCCAGGATCTCATCCGGGACCAACAACATTCGTAACCACATACAAACTTCCTTTATAACCCTAGCGCCATCGAACCTTATGTGTAGACCCTACGGGTTCGGGAACCATGCATATGACCGAGACGTTCTCCGTCAATAACCAACAGCGAGATCTGGATACCCATGTTGGCTCCTACATGTTCCACGATGATCGATCGGATGAACCACGATGTTAAGGACTCAATCGATCCGTATAAAATTCCCTTTGTCTAGCGGTATTGTACTTGCCCGAGATTCGATCGTCGGTATCCCGATACCTTGTTCAATCTCGTTACGGCAAGTCTCTTTACTCGTTCCATAACACATCATCCCGTGATCAACCCCTTGGTCGATTGTGCACATTATGATGATGTCCTACCGAGTGGGCCCAGAGATACCTCTCCGCTTACACGGAGTGACAAATCCTAGTCTCGATTCGTGCCAACCCAACAGACACTTTCGGAGATACCGTAGTGCACCTTTATAGCCACCCGCCACGTTGGACGTTTGGTACACCCAAAGTATTCCTACGGTATCCGGAGTTGCACAATCTCATGGTCTAAGGAAAAGATACTTGACATTAGAAAAGCTTTAGCATACGAACTACGATCTTTGTGCTAGGCTTAGGATTGGGTCTTGTCCATCACATCATTCTCCAAATGATGTGATCCCGTTATCAACGACATCCAATGTCCATTGTCAGGAAACCATAACCATCTGTTGATCAACGAGCTAGTCAACTAGAGGCTTACTAGGGACATGGTGTTGTTTATGTACCCACACATGTATCTGAGTTTCCTATCAATACAATTATAGCATGGGTAATAAACGATTATCATGAACAAGGAAATATAATAATAACTAATTTATTATTGCCTCTAGGGCATATTTCCAACATTTTTGTCATAGAAGTAGGAGCCCACCACATCTATGATGATACCGGGTTTTGTCACAATTATCGTCATAGAAGTGTCATATGTATGACAGAAAAAAAATTCGTTCCGCCCAAAATGTCACGGATGTGTCTTTTTTTGTAGTGTAAACTCCACCCAGAATTGGAGGGAAATTCTATTGAAGAAGGGGATCTTTATGCACATACTTTTGGAGAGAAGGAACCAAGAGGACGTGTCTGTATGTTGGGTACGGGGCCAACTCCACAGAGTGTGGGCGTGCCTGGAAAAAAGCTAAATTGCCAACAAAGCTTGCAATGCAAATACAACTTCGTCGACGTGCTAAACAAGAAGTTTCAACTCTAAAGGAGAGAATGCAAGCAATGGAACGACGCTTCGATGAGATGCAGCACGCCATGTTTTCACAAGGAAGTCACAGTGTTTAAATGGCCACGCCTTCGCCTCCTAATTCTGTCTCTCGACCCGTGGTAGAGTGCTTAGTTATCAACTTCTGTTAAGATACGTGAATCATAGGTACACTAATTCGTTTTCTTTTTGTGTCCCTCCATAGTTCTCACGTATTTTACCGGATGATGACGATGAGGAAGAGGAACATGAGGGTCATCATGATACAGTCCAGGAAGACAGAGGCTTGTTCATCCAGAAGCGTATACCATCTAGCCATAATATTGCAGCCCCACATTTACCACCTAGAAGCCATGTGTCCACTCCAAGCACCCGTCAGGCCTCTCAAGCCTCTCATGATCGAGAAGACCTTGTAATCATCTCATCTCTTAACTACACATATATCTTGTTGTGTTGTGTTTTCCATTCTTCATGTTTCTAATAGACGATGCATGACTTAGGTTGGTAGGGATGTCATATTATATCATCTGGTGAGATCTGATCCTGTGGCAAAGGCAATGGTTATCTCAACCAACCAAGACACCATAGTGGGAGGTGAAGTTCTTGGGCTGCAATATTACGAAGTTCTTGTGAATGTTGTATTGAAAAGAGAGGCCGAGCTTGCTCGTGGATATGATGGGATGCAAACAATGGGCGATGCTCACCACATGTCCATTGCATGGCCATCAAATAGGGTAAAAATTTATTATATACATTTTCCTGCCTAGCTAGTGTAAACTATCACATGATGCTAACTAATTGTTATTTTTGTAGATCAAAGCTTGCAGCAAGTCACGGTTGTCGTCGTCGCACAACTCAGGTATTATTCCTGTCAACGTCACCATCTCTATCTGACACTTAGAACTGAGAGCAAATAATATGTATAGTTATATACCACTACTAGTACCTCTAGTAGTGTGGATCAACATGTTTTTGCAATTCTATTGTCGAAAGTATTTGATTTTCATTCATCGAGGAGTGGTGCTGGTTGTGCTTGCTAGTGTGCACATGAATTGCCTTGTGCTTTTGTCTTCTTTATAGTACATGTACCTGTGACCTGTCTGTGTCCTCATACAATCTTCTATGCTTATTTTGTTTATTTATTTATTTTTGGTTCCTCATTCTGTCCTAGGGAGAGTGGGGAAAACATGAGAGAGTTAAGATCTTATTTCGAGTTTTTATTGGTTCGAGAGAGGCTTTCCTTATCCTAAAAGAAAGAGAGAAAGGTTGTCCATGGTGCTTCTAGAAAATCCGGCATTAAATACTTCTTTTGTAGTTGTGGATGCTTCCAATAGGGGTTAATCATAAGTGGGATGCTTGTCCAAGTAAGGGCAGCACCCAAGCACCGGTCCACTGATACGTCTCCAACGTATCTATAATTTTTGATTGATCCATGCTATATTATCTACTGTTTTGGACCATATTGGGCTTTATTTTCCACTTTTATATTATTTTTGGGACTAACCTATTAACCGGAGGCCCAGCGCAGAATTGTTGTTTTTTGCCTATTTCAGAGTTTTGAAGAAACGGAATATCAAACAGAGTCCAAATGGAATGAAACCTTCGGGAACGTGATTTTCTCACCGAATATGATCCAGGAGACTTGGACCCTCCGTCAAGAAAGAAAGGAGGTGGCCACAAGGGTGGAGGGCGCCCCCCCCTAGGGCGCGCCCCCTACCACGTGGCCCCCCCTTTGCTCCACCGACGTACTCCTTCCTCCTATATACCGGAGGCCCAGCCCAGAATTGCTGTTTTTTTGCCTATTTCAGTGTTTCGAAGAAACGGAATATCAAACGGAGTCCAAACGGAATGAAACCTTCGGGAACGTGATTTTCTCACCGAATATGATCCAGGAGACTTGGACCCTCCGTCAAGAAAGAAAGGAGGTGGCCACGAGGGTGGAGGGCGCGCCCCCCACTACGTGGCCCCCTTTTGCTCCACCAACGTACTCCTTCCTCCTATATATACCTCACGCACTTCAAACGATCGACACGGAGCCAAAACCTAATTCCACCGCCGCAACCTTCAGATCCACGAGATCCCATCTTGGGGCCTGTTCCGAGCTCATTGAAGGGGAATCCACCACGGAGGGCTTCTACATCATCACCATAGCCTCTCCGATGAAGTGTGAGTAGTTTACCTCAGACCTTCGGGTCCATAGTAAGTAACTAGATGGCTTCTTCTCTCTTTTTGGATCTCAATACAATGTTCTCCCCCACTCTCGTTGAGATCTATTCGATGTAATCTTATTTTTGCGGTGTGTTTGTTGAGACCAATGAATTCTGGGTTTTATGATCAAGATTATCTATGAACAATATTTGAATCTTCTCTGAATTCTTTTATGTATGATTGGTTATCTTTGCAAGTCTATTCGAATTATCAGTTTGGTTTGGCCTACTAGATTGGTTTTTCTTGCAATGGGAGAAGTGCTTAGCTTTGGGTTCAATCTTGCGGTGTCCTTTCCCAGTGACAGTAGGAGCAGCAAGGCACGTATTGTATTGTTACCATCGAGGATAACAAGATGGGGTTTTTATCATATTGCATGAATTTATCCCTTTACATCATGTCATCTTGCTTAAGGCGTTACTCTGTTTTCTTGAACTTAATACTCTAGATGCATGCTGGATAACGGTCGATGAGTGGAGTAATAGTAGTAGATGCAGGCAGGAGTCGGTCTACTTTGCTCGGACGTGATGCCTATATACATGATCATACCTAGATATTCTCATAGCTAAGCTCTATTCTGTCAATCGCGCAATAGTAATTTGTTCACCCACCGTAGAATACTTATGCTCTTGAGAGAAGCCACTAGTGAAATCTATGGCCCCCGGGTCTATTCTCATCATATCAATCTTCCATCACTTTATTATTGCTTTGCTTTTTACTTTCCTTTTATTTTACTTTGCATCTTTATACCAAAAATACCAAAATATTATCTATCATCTCTATCAGATCTCACTCTCGTAAGTGACCGTGAAGGGATTGACAACCCCTAATCGTGTTGGTTGCATGGAGCTATTTGTTTTGTGTAGGTACGAGGGACTTGCGTGTAGCCTCCTACTGGATTGATACATTGGTTCTCAAAAACTGAGGGAAATACTTACTCTACTCTGTTGCATCACCATTTCCTCTTCAAGCAAATCCAACGCAGTGCTCAAGTGGTAGCAGGAAGATTTCTGGCGCCGTTGCCGGGGAGGCTTACGCAAAAGTCAAGTCAAGATTTGGACTCCCGACAACGAGCGATTTCTGGCGCCGTTGCCGGGGAGTCTACGCAAAAGTCAACATACCAAGTACCCATCACAATCCTTTATCTCTCGCATTACATTATTTGCCATTTGCCTCTCGTTTTCCTCTCCCCCACTTCACCCTTGCCGTTTTATTCGCCCTCTCTTTTCTGTTTACCTTTTTCTCGCTTCCCTTTTTGTTTGCTAGTGTGTTGGATTGCTTGCTTGTCACGATGGCTCAAGATAATACCAAATTGTGTGACTTTACCAATACCAACAACAATGATTTCCTTAGCACTCCGATTACTCCTCTTACCAACACTGAATCTTGTGAAATCAATACTACTTTGTTGAATCTTGTTATGAAAGATCAATTCACCGGCCTTCCTAGAGAAGATGCCGCTACTCATCTAAATAGCTTCGTTGATTTGTGTGATATTCAAAAGAAGAAAGATGTTGATAACGATATTGTTAAACGGAAGCTATTTCCTTTTTCGCTTAGAGATCGTGCTAAAGCTTGGTTTTCGTCTTTGCCTAAAAATAGTATTGATTCTTGGAACAAGTGCAAAGATGCTTTTATCTCTAAGTATTTTCCTCCGCTAAGATCATCTCTCTCGTAAAGCGATATTATGAATTTTAAGCAACTTGATCATGAACATGTTGCACAAGCTTGGGAGAGAATGAAATTAATGATACGTAATTGCCCTACTCATGGTTTGAACTTGTGGATGATTATACAAAAAAAATTATGCCGGATTGAATTTTGCTTCTACAAATCTTTTAGATTCGGCCGCGGGAGGCACTTTTATGGAAATCACTTTAGGAGATGCTACTAAACTCCTAGATAATATTATGGTTAAGTATTCTCAATGGCACACTGAAAGATCTACTAAAAAAAGTGCATGCGATAGAAGAAATCAATGTTTTGAGTGAAAAGATGGATGAACTTATGAAATTATTTTCTACTAAGAGTGTTTCTTCTGATCTTAATGATATGCCTTTGTCTACTTTGATTGAGAATAATAATGAATCTATGGATGTGAATTTTGTTGGTAGGAATAATTTTGGTAACAAAGCGTATAGAGGGAACTTTAATCTTAGGCCTTATACTAGTAATTCCTATAATAATTATGGAAATTCCTACAACAACTCTTATGGAAATTTTAATAAGATGCCCTCTGAATTTGAGACTAGTGTTAAAGAGTTTATGAATTCACAAAAGAATTTTAATGCTTTGCTTGAAGAGAAATTGCTTAAGGTTGATGAATTGTCTAGGAACGTTGATAGAATTTCTCTTGATGTTGATTATTTAAAGCTTAGATCTATTCCTCCTAAGCATGATATCAATGAGTCTCTCAAAGCCATGAGAATTTCCATTGATGAGTGCAAGGAAAGAATTGCTAGGATGCGTGCTACGAAAGATTCCTTTATTAAAGCGCGTTCTTCCAATTTCTATGAAAATAAAGATGAAGATCTAAAAGTTATTGATGTGTCCCCTATTAATCCTTGTTTTGCAATATGAATCTTGATAATTATGGGACTGGATATGATCCACCTTTACCTAGAAGGCATTCTAAGAATTCGGAGGTTTTAGATCTTGACGATAAAATTGATAAAAGCGGGATTGAAGAAAGCAAAACCCTAGATATTGCTAAACCCACTATTTTTGATTTCAAGGAATTTAATTATGAAAGTTGCTCTTTAATTGATTGTATTTCCTTGTTGCAATCCGTGCTAAATTCTCCTGACGCTTATAGTCAAAATAAAGCCTTTACCAAACATATCGTTGATGCCTTGATGCAATCTTATGAAGAAAAACTTGAGTTGGAAGTTTCTATCCGTAGAAAAATTTATGATGAGTGGGAACCAACTATTAAAATTAAGATTAAGGATTATGAATTTTATGCTTTATGTGATTTGGGTGCTAGTGTTTCCACTATTCCCAAAACTTTGTGCGATTTGCTAGATTTCCGTGACTTTGATGATTGCTCTCTAAACTTGCACCTTGCGGATTCCACTATTGAGAAACCTATGGGAAGAATTAATGATGTTCTTATTGTTGCAAACAGGAATTATGTGCCCGTAGATTTTATCGTTCTTGATATAGATTGCAATCCTTCTTGTCCTATCATTCTTGGTAGACCTTTTCTTAGAACGATTGGTGCAATTATTTATACGAAGGAAGGGAATATTAGATTCCAATTTCCATTAAAGAAGGGCATGGAACACTTCCCTAGGAATAAAATAAAACTACCATATGAATCTATTATGAGAGTCACTTATGGATTGCCTACCAAAGATGGCAATACCTAGATCTATCCTCGCTTTATGCCTAGATAGGGGCGTTAAACGATATCGCTTGTTGGGAGGCAACCCAATTTTATTTTTAGTTTTTTTGCTTTTGTTTCTGTTTAGGAATAAATAATCCATGTACATTCTGTTTAGATTAGTGTTTGTGCCAAGTTAAACCTATATGATCTTCTTGGATGATAGTTATTTGATCTTGCTGTAATTTCCAGAAACTTTCTGTTCACGAAAACAATTATTAAAAATCACCAGAACGTGATAAAATAGTGATTCCAATTGATCCTGATCAATAAACAAATTACCTAGGGCGTCCTATTTTGGATGAATTCTTGGAGTTCAATAAGTTTGCGTTAGTTACAGATTACTACAGACTGTTATGTTTTTGACAGATTCTGTTTTTCGTGTGTTGTTTGCTTATTTTGATGAATCTATGGCTAGTAAAATAGTTTATAAACCATAGAGAAGTTGCAATACAGTAGTTTTAACACCAATAAAAATAAATAATGAGTTCATTACAGTACATTAAAGTGGTCTTTTGTTTTCTTTCGCTAACGGAGCTCACGAGATTTCTGTTGAGTTTTGTGTTGTGAAGTTTTCAAGTTTTGGGTGAAATCTTTTGATGGATTACGGAACAAGGAGTGCCAAGATCCTAAGATTGGGGATGCCCATGGCACCCCCAAGATAATCCAAGGACACCAAAAAGTCAAAGCTTGGGGATGCCCAGGAAGGCATCCCCTCTTTCGTCTACTTCCATCGGCAATTTTACTTGGAGCTATATTTTTATTCACCACATAATATGTGTTTTGCTTGGAGAGTCTTGCATGATTTGAGTCTTTGCTTTTTATTTTACCACAATCATCCTTGCTGTACACACCATTTGAGAGAGCCATACATGAATTGGAATTTGATAGAATACTCTATGTGCTTCAGTTATATCTTTTGAGCTATATAGTTTTGCTTTAGTGCTTCACTTATATTTTTTACAGCACGGTGGTGGATTTATTTTATAGAAACTATTGATCTCTCATGCTTCACTTACATTATTTTGAGAGTCTTAATAGCATGCTAATTGCTTAATAATAATAATATGCTTGGTATTCAATATTTGTAAAACTTTCTTTTGAGTGCGTTGAATACTAAGAAAAGTTTGATGCTTGATAATTGTTTTGAGATATGAAGATAGTGATATTAGAGTCATGCTAGTTGAGTAGTTGTAAATTTGAGAAATACTTGTTTTAAAGTTTGTGATTCCTGTAGCATGCACGTATGGTGAACCGTTATGTGATGAAGTCGGAGCATGATTTATTTATTGATTGTCTTCCTTATGAGCGGTGGTCGGGGACGAGCGATGGTCTTTTCCTACCAATCTATCCCCCTAGGAGCACGCGCGTAATACTTTTCTTTGATAACTTCTAGATTTTTGCAATAAGTATATGAGTTCTTTATGACTAATGTTGAGTCCATGGATTATACGCACTTTTCCCATCCTTCCACCATTGCTAGCCTCTCTAATACCGTGCACTTTTCCCCGGTATCATACACCCACCATATACCTTCCTCAAAATAGCCACCGTACCTACCTATCATGGCATTTCCATAGACATTCCAAGATATATTGCCATGCAACTTTCCACCGTTCCGTTTATTATGACACGCTCCATCATTGTCATATTGCTAGCATGATCATGTAGTTGACATAGTATTTGTGGCAAAGCCACCATTCATAATTCTTTCATACATGTCACTCTTGATTCATTGCATATCCCGGTACATCTTCGGAGGCATTCACATAGTCATATTTTGTTCTAAGTATCGAGTTGTAATTGTTGAGTTGTTAGAAAAATAAATGTGTGATGATCATCATTTTTAGAGCATTGTCCCAAGTGAGGAAAGGATGATGCAGACCATGATTCCCCCACAAGTCGGATGAGACTCCGGACGAAAAATAAAGAAAGAGGCCAAAAAAAGAGAAAAGGCCCAAATAAAAAATAAAAAATAAAAAAATGAGAGAAAAAGAGAGAAGGGACAATGTTACTATCATTTTACCACACTTGTGCTTCAAAGTAGCACCAAGATCTTCATGATAGAGAGTCTCTCATTTTGTCACTTTCATATACTAGTGGGAATTTTACATTATAGAACTTGGCTTGTATATTCCAATGATGGGCTTCCTCAAAATGCACTAGGTCTTCGTGAGTAAGCGAGTTGGATGCACACCCACTTAGTTTCTTTTGTTGAGCTTTCATATACTTATAGCTCTAGTGCATTCGTTGCATGGCAATCCCTACTCACTCACATTGATATCTATTGATGGGCATCTCCATAGCCCGTTGATACGCCTAGTTGATGTGAGACTATCTTCCCCTCTTTTTGTCTTCTCCACAACCACCATTCTATTCCACATATAGTGCTATATCCATGGCTCACGCTCATGTATTGCGTGAAGATTGAAACAGTTTTGAGAATGTCAAAAGTATGAAACATTTGCTTGGCTTGTCTTCGGGGTTGTGCATGATTTAAATAATTTGTGTGGTGAAGATAGAGCATAGCCAGACTATATGATTTTGTAGGGATGACTTTCTTTGGCCATGTTATTTTGAGAAGACATAATTGCTTTGTTAGTATGCTTGAAGTATTATTATTTTTATGGCAATGTGAACTTTTGTCTTGAATCTTTAGGATCTGAATATTCATACCACGATTAAGAAGAATTACATTGAAATTATGCCAAGTAGCACTCCACGTCAAAAGTTCTTTTTTATCATTTACCTACTCGAGGACGAGCAGGAATTAAGCTTGGGGATGCCTGATACGTCTCCAACGTATCTATAATTTTTGATTGCTCCATGTTATATTATCTACTGTTTTGGACCATATTGGGCTTTATTTTCCAATTTTATATTATTTTGGGGACTAACCTATTAACCGGAGGCCCAGCCCAGAATTGCTGTTTATTTTTGCCTATTTCCGTGTTTCAAAGAAACGGAATATCAAACGGAGTCCAAACGGAATGAAACCTTCAGGAACGTGATTTTCACACCGAATATGATCCAGGACACTAGGACCCTCCGTCAAGAAAGAAAGGAGGTGGCCACGAGGGTGGAGGGCACCCCCCTAGGGCGCCCCGCCTCGTGGGCCCACCTTTGCTCCACCTACGTACTCCTTCCTACTATATATACCTACGTACCCCCAAATGACCAGATACGGAGCCAAAAACCTAATTCCACCGCCGCAACCTTCTTTATCCACGAGATCCCATCTTGGGGCATGTTCCGGAGCTCCGCCGGAAGGGGAATCCACCACGGAGGGCTTCTACATCATCACCATAGCCTCTCCGATGAAGTGTGAGTAGTTTACCTCAGACCTTTGGGTCCATAGTTAGTAGCTAGATGGCTTCTTCTCTCTTTTTGGATCTCAATACAATGTTCTACCCCTCTCTCATGGAGATCTATTCGATGTAATCTTCTTTTTGCGGTGTGTTTGTTGAGACCGATGAATTGTGGGTTCATGATCAAGATTATCTATGAAAAATATTTCAATCTTCTCTAATTTTTTTTATGTATGATTGGTTATCTTTGCAAGTCTCTTTGAATTATTAGTTTGGTTTGGCCCTACTAGATTGGTTTTTCTTGCAATGGGAGAAGTGCTTAGCTTTGGGTTCAATATTGCGGTGTCCTTTCCCAGTGACAGTAGGGGCAGCAAGGCACATATTGTATTGTTACCATCGAGGATAACAAGATGGGGTTTTTATCATATTGCATGAATTTATCCCTCTACATCATGTCATCTTACTTAAGGCGTTACTCTGTTTTCTTGAACTTAATACTCTAGATGCATGTTGGATAGCGGTCGATGAGTGGAGTAATAGTAGTAGATGCAGGCAGGAGTCGGTCTACTTGTCTCGGACGTGATGCCTATATACATGATCATACCTAGATATTCTCATAACTATGCTCAATTCTGTCAATTGCTCAACAGTAATTTGTTCACCCAACATAGAATACTTATGCTCTTGAGAGAAGCCACTAGTGAAATCTATGGGCCCCCGGTCTATTCTCATCATATCAATCTTCCATCACTTTATTATTGCTTTGCTTTTTTACTTTCCTTTTATTTTACTTTGCATCTTTATACCAAAAATATTATCTATCATCTCTATCAGATCTCACTCTCGTGAGTGACCGTGAAGGGATTGACAACCCCTAATTGCGTTGCACTACAACAAAATACACTTCCGTGATGATACGTGTTTGTCACAGTAGGTCACGTTTTTTGTCATGCATGTACAACCATGACAAATTTATGGCAGAATCAAGTTAGTCATACCTGTGCTATCGTAGAAGTGTTCCATGACATTACCAAAATTATCATCACGGAAGTGTCCAGTTCCATGACGATAAATCACGCATCACAGAAGTGCTTTCGTCAAGGGTGACCGACACGTGGCATCCACCGTAACGGAACGTCGTTAAGCTATTGGGTCGGGTTTTGGATCCGATAACCCGTTAACAGCCCCGACCAATGGGGATTTTCCACGTGTAAAATCATCATTGGCTGAGGAAACACGTGTCGGCTCACCGTTGGGACAGATGTCATCCACTCATTAGCGAAGGCGCCTATGATACGTCGACCGTGGCACGCCCAATGAGCCCCATTCACGTGAAAAAAGGCGGCCTGTTTGACTTGGTCAAAGGTGGCGGGCGGCCCATGTAAAGCATGTTAACGGCCTGTTCCCATATAGCCCATTTACAGCCCGCTATCCCAAGGCCCGTTACGCCCTATCCGAATTAGGCCCAGTAACGTCATCTAGGCCACCCAATATGATTCCAGCCCATTTTCACTTCTCGCCCATGTATGGCCCATGACGTCTTTCGACCCATATGAGGCCCTATGTAACTCTTGGCCTATTAATGGCCCGTGGTGAAACTGGCCCGTAATGAACAGTGTATTACTTTACACCCATTAACGTCCGTGGTGGCGGCTGTAATGATCGGTGTATCACTTTATACCCATTAAGGGCCCGTTATTCCGTTGGGCGTTTCAGCCCATGTTATCTTCGGCCTTCTCAGAGCCCATTTATTCTTGGGCTCATTTCCAGCATTCGTTTACTTACGGCACGTTACTGTCATTTTCTGCTTATGGGCCAAATTCAGCCCGTGGTTACAGTCGGCCCGTTTGTGGTCCGTTAACATATTGGGTTGTTTTCATAGCGTCATGAAATACGACCTATTAATGATGGCCCGTTATGGTCGGCCCATGAACGGACGATTCCAACTCTAGCCCGTTTATGGCCATAATGGGGCCTGTTATTGGCCCATGTTTGGCCAATCGATCATACTGCCCATATAAGGCCCATTGATGATACAGCCCGTAGAAGGCCCATTGTTTCTATGGCCCGTAGAAGGCCCATTGTTTCTACGGCCCATAGAAGGCCCACTGTTTATACGGCCCGTAGAAGGCCCACTGTTTCTATGGCCCGTAGGTCCAGTGTCACTACAGTAAATATTAGCCCATGGTTATTGTGGCATAGCTTTTAAAAATAGGTTATTGCAGCCACTAGCAAACTGCAGAAAAAGAACTGCACTGACTACAAGCAAACAAATAAACAAGACAACAAGGAAATAAATAAGCAAGCAACTTACACTAGGCTATCACGGCTATTACACATATTACATCCACTGGGCATCAAAGTTCGCAACAAAGTGCAAATATAGGGAACACAATGACATATAAACGCCACAAGCAAAACAAGTCCAGAACTGAAACCACTTGAAGAGCTCAAGAAACAATATCTGGGTACCCATAATCTTTGGCAAGATGCTTAGCAAGCTTATTAACTTTCTCTTGTTTGGCGCTTAAGTCCTCCAAAGTAACTTCTTTGTTGCACCGTAAAGTATGCATCTGAATTCTACAGGACTTCCTCGGTCCTTGACTTCTCGTCGATAACATCTTATCGATGTCTTTCAACTTGAAGTTGAGACTCAAGAAGCGAACTGATTCAGCAACGAGTTCAAGAGCTGGTGCCAAAGTAGTGGTAGCCAAGAATTCGAACACTACATCAAGACAGGACTTTGGGGTTGTCTCGATTGTCCTCAATATAGTTTTATAAGCTTTCTTGGAGACCAACAGGATGTCTCACTATCTTGAACCTTATCGCATTACTTCCTTTACCATTGCATAACAGGTACTCTTTGAAGGAAATATGCCCTAGAGGCAATAATAAAAGTTATTATTTATTTCCTTATATCATGATAAATGTTTATTATTCATGCTAGAATTGTATTAACCGGAAACATAATACATGTGTGAATATATAGACAAACAGTATGTCACTAGTATGCCTCTACTTGACTAGCTTGTTAATCAAAGATGGTTATGTTTCCTAACCATGAACAAGGAGTTGTTATTTGATTAACAAGGTCACATCATTAGTTGAATGATCGATTGACATGACCCATTCAGTTAGCTTAACAGTTGATCGTTTAGTATGTTAATGCTTTCTTCATGACCCATACATGTTCCTATAACTATGAGATTATGCAACTCCGTTTACGGAGGAACACTTTGGTACTACCAAACGTCACAGCGAATCGGGTGATTATAAAGGAGTACTATAGGTGTCTCCAAAGGTACTTGTTGGGTTGGCGTATTTTGAGATTAGGTTTTGTCACTCCGATTGTCGGAGAGGTATCTCGAGCCTTCTCGGTAATGCACATCACTTAAGCCTTGCAAGCATTACAACTAATGAGTTAGTTGTGAGATGATGTATTACGGAACGAGTAAAGAGACTTACGTAACGAAATTGAACTAGGTATTGGATACCGACGATCGAATCTCGGGTAAGTAACATACCGATGACAAAGGGAACAACGTATGTCGTTATGCGGTTTGACCGATAAAGATCTTCGTAGAATATGTAGGAACCAATATGGGCATCCAGGTTCCGCTATTGGTTATTGACCGAGAATGGTTCTAGGTCATGTCTACATAGTTCTCGAACCCGTAGGGTCCGCACGCTTAACGTTCGATGACAGTTCATAATGAGTTTATAAGTATTGATGCACCAAGGTTGTTGAGTCCCGGATGTGATCACGGACATGACGAGGAGTCTCGAAATGGTCGAGACATAAAGGTTGATATATTGGAAGCCTACATTTGGACATCGGAAGTGTTCGGGTGAAATCGGATTTTCTAGAGTACCGGAGGTTACCGAACCCCGGAAGTCTATGGGCCTTAATGGGCCATGGGAGAAGAGGAAGGGCAGGCCAAGGTGGGCTGCACGCCCCCTCCCCTCTAGTCCGAATAGGACAAGGAAGGGGGGGCGCCTTCCCTCTTCCCTCCTCCAATCCTAGTCCAACTAGGAGAGGGGGAGTCCTACTCGGTGGGAGTAGGACTCCTCCTTGTGCGCCCCCTAGGGCGGCCACCTCCCCTTGGCTCCTTTATATACGGGGCAGGGGCACCCCAAGACACACAAGTTGATCTACGGATCTTGCCTTAGCCGTGTGCGGTGCCCCTTCCACCATATTCCACTTCGGTCATATCGTCGAGCTTAGAGAAGCCTGCGCCGGAGAAGTCATATCGTCATGAGCTTAGGCGAAGCCCTGCGTCGGTGGAGCATCAACATCGCCACCACGCCGTCGTCTTGACGGAACTCATCCCGACACTTTGCTGGATCGAGTCCGGGATCGTCATCGAGCTGAGCGTGTGCGAGAACTCGGAGGTGCCGTCGTTCGGTGCTTGGATCGGTCGGATCATGGAGACGTCGACTACATCAACAGCGTTGTTATAACGCTTCGCTTTCGGTCTCGAGGGTGCGTGGGCGGACCTCTCTCCTCTCGTTGCTATGCCATCACCATGGTCTTGCGTGATCGTAGGAAATTTTTGAAATTACTCGTTCCCCAACGATGGCATCCGAGCCTGGTTTTATGCGTTGATGTCATGTGCACGAGTAGAACACAAGTGAGTTGTGGACGATACAAGTCATACTGCCTACCAGCATGTCATACTTTGGTTCAGCGGTATTGTGAGATGAAGCGGCCGGACCGACATTACGCCAGACGCTTACGCGAGACTGGTTTCACCGCCCGAGCACTCGTTGCTTAAAGGTGACGGCGGGTGTCATCTCTCTCACTTTAGTTGAATCGAGTGTGGCTACGCCGGTCCTTGAGAAGGTTAAAACGGAGTCTATTTGTGAAGTATCGTTGTGGTTTTGATGCGTAGGTAAGAACGGTTCTTGCTCAGCCCGTAGCAGCCACGTAAAACTTGCAACAACAAAGTAGAGGACGTCTAACTTGTTTTTGCAGGGCATGATGTGATGTGATGTGGTCAAAACGTGATGCTATACTTTATTGTATGAGATGATCATGTTTTGTAACCGAGTTATCGGCAATGGCAGGAGCCATATGGTTGTCGCTTTATTGTATGAAATGCAACGCCATGTAATTGCTTTACTTTATCACTAAGGAGTAGCGATAGTCGTAGAAGCAATAGTTGGCGAGACGACAACGATGCTACGATGGAGATCAAGGTGTCGCGCGGTGGCGATGGTGATCATGGCGGTGCTTGGCGATGGAATCACAAGCACAAGATGATGATGACCATATCATATCACTTATATTGATTGCATGTGATGTTTATCCTTTATGCATCTTATCTTGCTTTGATTGACGGTAGCATTATAAGATGATCTCTCACTAAAATTATCAAGAAGTGTTCTCCCGAGTATGCACCGTTGCGAAAGTTCTTCGTCTTTGAGACACCACGTGATGATCGGGTGTGATAGGCTCTACGTTCAAATACAACGGGTGCAAAACAGTTGCGCACGCGAATACTCAGGTTAAACTTGACGAGCCTAGCATATAACAGATATGGCCTCGGAACACGAGACCGAAAGGTCGGCGTGAATCATATAGTAGATATGATCAACATAGTGATGTTCACCATTGAAACTACTCCATCTCACGTGATGATCGGACATGGTTTAGTTGATTTGGATCACGTAATCACTTAGATGACTAGAGAGATGTCTGTCTAAGTGGGAGTTTTAATATGATTAATTAAACTTAAATTTATCATGAACTTAGTACCGATAGTATTTTGCTTGTCTATGTTTTTGTAGATAGATGGCTCGTCTTTGTTGTTCCGTTGAATTTTAATGCGTTCCTTGAGAAAGCAAAGTTGAAAGATGATGGTAGCAATTACGGACTGGGTCCGTAACGAGGATTATCCTCATTGCTGCACGAAAAATTACGTCTGGAAGCACCATTTGGGTGACAGCCTGCTGCAGATCTTGAGCCGAAGTTGTGAGCGTCTGCAAAGCGAGCTGATGACTACTCTATAGTTCAGTGTGCCATGCTTTACGGCTTAGAACCGGGTCTTCAACGACGTTTTGAGCGTCATGGAGCATATGAGATGTTCCAGGAGTTGAAGTTAATATTTCAAGCAAATGCCGGATTGAGAGATATGAAGTCTCCAATAAGTTCTATAGCTGCAAGATGGAGGAGAATAGTTCGTCGGTGAGCACATACTCAAAATGTCCGGGTATAACAATCACTTAATTCAGCTGGGAGTTAATCTTCCGGATGATAGTGTCATTGATGAATTCTCCATTCACGCCACCAAGCTACAAGAGCTTCGTGATGAACTATAATATGCAAGGGATGACTAAGACAATTCTGAGCTCTTCGCGATGCTGAAAGCATGGAGGTAGAAATCAAGAAAGAGCATCAAGTGTTGATGGTCAGCAAGACCACTAGTTTCAAGAAAAGGGCAAAGGGAAGAAGAAGGAAACTTCAAAAAGAACAGCAAGAAAGTTGCTGATCAAGAGAAGAAACCCAAGTCTGGACCTAAGCCTGGCCGAGTGTTTTACTGCAAGCGATCGACATTGGAAGCGGAACTGCCCCAAGTATTTGGCGGATAAAAGGATGGCAAGGTGATCAAAGGTATATGTGATATACATGTTATTGATGTGTACCTTACTAATACTCGCATAGTACAGGTATTTGATACTGGTTCATTGCTAATATTTGCAACTCAAGCAGGAACTACGGATTAGCGAAGATTGGCTAAGGACGAGGTGACGATCTGCGCGTTGGAAATGGTTCCAAAGTCGATGTGATCGCGATCGGCACGCTACCTCTACATCTACCTTCGGATTAGTTTTAGACCTAAATAATTGTTATTTGGTGCCGCGTTGAGCATGAACATTATATCTGGATCTTGTTTATTGCGAGATGGTTATTCATTTAAATCAGAGAATAATGGTTGCTCTAGTTATATGAGTAATATCTTTTATGGTCATGCACCCTTGAAGAATGGTCTATTCTTTTTGAATCTCGACAGTAGTGATACACATATTCATAATGTTGAAGCCAAAAGATGCAGAGTTGATAATGATAGTGCAACTTATTTGTGGCTTTGCCGTTTAGGTCATATCGGTGTAAAACGCATGAAGAAACTCCATCTTGATGGGCTTCGGAATCACTTGATTATGAATCACTTGGTACTTGCGAACCGTGCCTCATGGGCAAGATGACAAAACGCCGTTCTCGGAACTATGGGCGTGCAACTGATTTGTTGGAAATCATACATCGATGTTTGTGGTCCAATGAATGTTGAGGCCGTGGCGGTATCGTTATTTTCTCACCTTCACAGATGATTTGAGCAGATATGGGCATATCTACTTAATGAAACAGAAATCTGAAACATTTGAAAAGTTCAAAGAATTTCAGAGTGAAGTGGAAAATCATCGTAACAAGAAAATAAAGTTTCTACGATCTAATCGTGGAGGAGAATATTTGAGTTACGAGTTTGGTTTACATTTGAAACAATGTGGAATAGTTTAGCAACTCACGCCACCGGAACACCACAGAGAAATGGTGTGTCCGAACATCGTGTCGTACTTTACTAGATATGGTGCGATCTATGATGTCTATTTCCGATTTACCGCTATCGTTTTGGGGTTATGCTTTAGAGACGGCCGCATTCACGTTGAATAGGACACCGTCAAAATCCGTTGAGACGACGCCTTATGAACTGTGGTTTGGCAAGAAACCAAAGTTGTCGTTTCTTAAAGTTTGGGGCTGCGATGCTTATGTAAAGAAACTTCAACCAGATAAGCTCGAACCCAAATCGGAAAAATGTGTCTTCATAGGATACCCAAAGGAGACTGTTGGGTACACCTTCTATCACAGATCTGAAGGCAAGATTTTCGTTGCTAAATTCGGGTCCTTTCTAGAGAAGGAGTTTCTCTCGAAAGAAGTGAGTGGGAGGAAAGTAGAACTTGATGAGATAATCAGTATCTGCTCCCTTATTGGAAAGTAGTTCATCACAAGAAATGATTCTGTGATAACTACACCAATTAGTGAGGAAACTAATGATGATGATCATGAAGTTTCAAATCAAGTTGCTCTTGAACCTCGAGGTCAACCAGAGTAAAATCGCACTGAGTGGTGCGGTAATCTTATTCGGAAGTCATGTTACTTGACCATGGCGAACCTACAAACTATGAAGAAGCGATGGTGAGCCCAGATTCGCAAAATGGCTGGAAGCCATGAAATCTGAGATGGGATCCATGTATGAGAACAAAGTATGGACTTTGGTTGACTTGCCGATGATCGGCAAGCCATTGAAAATAAATGGATCTTTAAGAAGAAGACCGACGCCGATGGTAATGTAGCTGTCTACAAAGCTCGACTTGTTGCAAAAGGTTTTCGACAAGTTCAAGGGGTTGACTACGATGAGACTTTCTCACCCGTGGCGATGCTTAAGTCTGTCCGAATCATGTTAGCAATTGCCGCATTTTATGATTATGAAATTTGGCAAATGGATGTAAAACCGCATTCTTGAATGGATTTCTAGAAGAAGAGTTGTATATGATGCAACCAGAAGGTTTTGTCGATCCAAAGGGTGCTAACAAAGTGTGCAAGCTCAACGATCAATTTATGGTGCGGTGCAAGCCTCTCGGAGTTGGAATAAGCGCTTTGATAGTGTGATCAAAGCATATGGGTTTGTCAGACTTTTGGAGAAGCTCTGTATTTACAAGAAAGTGAGTGGGAGCTCAGTAGCATTTCGATATTATATGTGGACGACATATTATTGATTGGAAATGATATAGAATTTCTGGATAGCATAAAGGATACTTGAATAAAAGTTTTCAATGAAAGACCTCGGTGAAGCTGCATACATATTGGGCATCAAGATCTATAGAGATAGATCAAGGCGTTTAATTGGACTTTCACAAAGCACATACCTTGATAAAGTTTTGAAAAAGTTCAAAATGGATCGAGCAAAGAAAGGTTTTTACGTGTTGCAAGGTGTAAGATTGAGTCGGACTCAATGCCCGACCACAGTGAAGATAGAGAAAATGAAAGATGTTCCTATGCTTCAGCCATAGGCTCTATCATGTATGCAATGCTGTGTACCAGAATCGACGTATGCTTAGCTGTAAGCTTGGCAGGAAGGTACCAAAGTAATCCAGAGTGGATCATGGACAGCGGTCAAGAACATCTGAAATACGAAAAGGACTAAGGATATGTTTCTCGTATATGGAGGTGACAAAGAGCTAGTCGTAAATGGTTACGTCGATGCAAGCTTTGACACGATCCGGACGATTCTAAATCGCAAACCGGATCGTGTTTTTATTAAGCGGTGGAGTTGTCGGTTGGTGCAGTTCTAAACAAAGCGTCGTGGTGGGATCTACATGTGAAGCGGAGTACATAGCTGCTTGGAAGCAGCAAATGAAGGAGTCGGATGAAAGAGTTCATTTCGATCTAGGTGTCATACCTAGTGCATCGGGACCGATGAAGATCTTCGTGACAATCTTGGTGCAATTGCCTTGGCAAAGGAATCCAGATTTCACAAGAGGACCAAGCACATCAAGAGACGATTCAATTCCATTGGGACCAAGTCCAAGTGGGAGACATAGAGATTTGCAAAATACATACGGATCTGAATGTTGCAGACCCGTTGACTAAGCCTCTTCCACGAGCAAAACATGATCAGCACCAAGACTCCATGGGTGTTAGGATCATTACTTTGTAATCTAGATTATTGACTCTAGTGCAAGTGGGAGATCAAGGAAATATGCCCTAGAGGCAATAATAAAAGTTATTATTTATTTCCTTATATCATGATAAATGTTTATTATTCATGCTAGAATTGTATTAACCGGAAACATAATACATGTGTGAATATATAGACAAACAGTATGTCACTAGTATGCCTCTACTTGACTAGCTTGTTAATCAAAGATGGTTATGTTTCCTAACCATGAACAAGGAGTTGTTATTTGATTAACAAGGTCACATCATTAGTTGAATGATCTGATTGACATGACCCATTCAGTTAGCTTAACAGTTGATCGTTTAGTATGTTAATGCTTTCTTCATGACCCATACATGTTCCTATAACTATGAGATTATGCAACTCCGTTTACGGAGGAACACTTTGGTACTACCAAGCGTCACAGCGAATCGGGTGATTATAAAGGAGTACTACAGGTGTCTCCAAAGGTACTTGTTGGGTTGGCGATTTCGAGATTAGGTTTTGTCACTCCGATTGTCGGAGAGGTATCTCAGGCCTTCTCGGTAATGCACATCACTTAAGCCTTGCAAGCATTACAACTAATGAGTTAGTTGTGAGATGATGTATTACGGAACGAGTAAAGAGACTTACCGGTAACGAAATTGAACTAGGTATTGGATACCGACGATCGAATCTCGGGTAAGTAACATACCGATGACAAAGGGAACAACGTATGTCGTTATGCGGTTTGACCGATAAAAATCTTCGTAGAATATGTAGGAACCAATATGGGCATCCAGGTTCCGTTATTGGTTATTGACCGAGAATGGTTCTAGGTCATGTCTACATAGTTCTCGAACCCGTAGGGTCCGCACGCTAACGTTCGATGGCAGTTCATAATGAGTTTATAAGTATTGATGCACGAAGGTTGTTCGAGTCCGGATGTGATCACGGACATGACGAGGAGTCTCGAAATGGTCGAGACATAAAG